>CM017564.1:49768199-50267446 GCA_007844125.1 Sinonovacula constricta | reverse complement strand
TATGGCATGTACCTAGCACCTATTAAAGCAATGCTTAGCACTTTTAAACATTGCCAAGCATCCGAGCAGGTATCTTCTGAGCATAGCGACGGAGGGGACACCGGGTTTGGAGCAGACGGAAGAGGCGCCGCCAGAACAGAAGGATGAAGCGCGGCTAGAGAAGGAGACTAGGAGCAAGGACCCTAAGCGTGTTCGCTGCTGGGCGGGCTGGGGCCGAGGCGAGAAAAAGGATCCAACAAAAGCTCCTAGATGATTTGCGACGTGGAGGCGGAGCGCCCAGCGAACGACCGCAAGCCACTATCCCCGTCCAACAAGCACAAATCCCCGCCACCATCAGCAACGCCTCAATGGCTGATGATTGCTGGAGTCGTAGTAGCCCTAGGCTGGAATCTTATGAAATGTTAAGTGCTCAGCTGTACCACCTCTCCCTGTCCGCGAATTGAAGATTAACGATTCTTATAGACACGACCCCTAATCGCATGGACTAACAATGTCTACCCAAGCAACCCCAGAAGGAAAGGAAGTATTCAATTCGATCTATCACGGCGCCGTGGTAACTGGACTCACAATCGGCTGGGCCGGCCTAGAAAAGGTAAGCAGTCGGAGGGACGTACCCTAAACTGGAATTCACCCCATGTAGCGTTGGAATGACCATAGTCGGCGTCACAAAAGGACCCAGCGCATCAATTTCATTCAGGACGAGCTTCCAGGATGTAGACGCCCCCATGCAGGAATATGCTCTGATCATGCGAAACAAAACGCTTGATCCTATTGGGCTGACCGACTTCTACCATCCATCGGTTTATCGTATTTAGCGCTCAGAGCGTCCGGACTCGTGAGTTAAGCAGATAAATTAATAATATCTCCGCTCTTTATATTCACAACCTTCATGGGTCTTCACGAGGAACTTTTTACTAAGATGCTGGATGTAGGCTACGTCGCTCGACGGCACAAAGTTCCTGGGCCCTCAGCTTCCACTATGATCGATGTCGCTTATAATTCACTCGATAGCTGGAGGAGGGATGAAAGGATCATGAGGCGTTTTGCAGATAGTGTGCTAGCAGGCCTGACTAACCTATGGGTAACAATTGGGCAGCTACCCGAGCCTGTGGGACTTCCTTAAAAAGCAGGCCATATGGCAAATCTAGCTCGCCTTTTCGCGCCACATACCTAGGCCCAAGTTCCACGTTTCAGTACAGAACGAAGTGCCAAAGGCCGATCTCTTATTTTTACCACACAACACGGTTCTTCGGAAGATATACAGGTATGCCGTGACTGTTGTCGATGTGGCCAGCAGGTTCAAAGTCGCTGAACCGCCTACTACGAAGAAGGTTGAAGAGTTCGCCGCTGCTCTCAAGCGGATCTACAAGCGGGGCCCGCTGCGATGGACGAAACTGCTTCAAGTCGACCCTTGGCGGGAGTTCATGGGCTCTGTGTCCCAGTTTCTGGCGAAGCACATGGTTAAAGTCAAACGCGGTCTTGTGGACATCCATCGTGATCAGGGAATCGTAAAGCTGTTCAACCGGACACTTGCTGTACGCCTGTTCGGGTACCAGTATGGGGTCGAAATGCGTCTTCCAGAGTGCGAGCAGTCAGCGGAGAGAATTGGTAGGCAGCCCTCGGTTGTAGCGGCCTCGGTTGTAGCACTGAACTGCTGTGTGTCTTCTGGGAAGTGAACCCAGAGCAGTTTGATGTTGCATGTTTTTCAGCGGTTGTTTTGGGCCTCCATGAGCTGTAGGATGTGGTCGACATACAGGTTGAACACCATGAGTCCCATGGCTTGGATCCTGGCGCGTATAGACCACGAGCCTCCTTAGTCGCCTTGCGGAGTTGCTGCTCGGTGAGTTGCCTGAGCTCGGAACCCTCTTCCGGGAGACGGATAACCGTTTCGAGTTGGTGCATGTACTCCACTCGAGACACCGCAAGGTAGGCCAGATTGGACCACTGGAAAAATTCGTCAAACATCCATACTTTATGAGGGCTGTGGATTGTCAGACCCTGGGAGGAGTGAACTGTGATGGAATACCCTTCACTCTGTGGTCGACCTCGATCTCCGCATAGTGGTCTGCCTTCTGCTACAGCCAGTCGTGCGGCATCTCTCCCGCGATTGGGGGGGGGGGGGCTGCCCCTGATCGCCGCAGCAGACGACTTGGACGCCTTTTCGATCAAGTTAATCGAGTAAGATCTCGAGGATAGGGTAAGGTACATATCTCGTCCCAGATGATCACCCTCGGGACGATTTTCTGTCCCATCCTATTGGGCTTTTACAACCCGAGTCCGCATCTCTTTGGCCAGGCAATGGGTCGGAGTGAAGACTAAGGTGTCTCCGGCTCGAAAGAGCTCGATGGCTTGAGTGGTTTTACCTGAGCCTCCACCGCCGTTGAGATAGCTTTACTAATACCTTGACAGTGGATCATTGTGACTTGGTGCCGTGGATCGAGGCAGGTCTTTAGCTTGTGCAATATATTCGGGTTTGGGGTGTATGAAGCGTGCTCTGCTGGCATTTAAATTTCCTCGCCCGTGTCTCTCCACTGAGCTGGGGCGACATAGGGCAGGGTTTCTATTTCTAAGAGGCATCTAGTGCAACAGTCCTCCATGCATTCACATTTTAGGGGAGCAGCAAACGCCTCGACCCCTTGCAGCTTGGGCAGGGTTACTTTCTTCACATAGATGGAATCGGTTGCCACACGGACAGCCCTGTCCGACGTGAACCAGCGAAGCATTTCCAGGAGGTTGATGTGGGCATAGGCCAGCATGCTGGCCCTTAGGTGGGCGTACTGCAGCTGGGTGCCTTCGTATTAGGTGAGGACATGGCCCAGCGGGCACCTTGCTGGGGCCTCAACCATCGTGCCACTTTGGCGGGTATCGCGGACCAGGAAGTCAAGCTCTCCGGGATTGGTTACGAGCCTCCTGGTCAGCCTTTTTCCATCGGCCTTGCTAATCTGTGTAAATTTTCCGATAAAATTGCAGCCCTGGTCTTCGGGGAGCCAGACCTATGTTTCTTTCTCGAATGCGATGATAGCCTCTCGGACCTTGAGAGAATTCAGCAGGCCACGTTTCAAGGTAGACCAACATGGCCTTCCGGGCCCAACCGTTCTTTGCGAAATGCTTCCCAAACCAGGCAGGGATGACAGGGTGGACCTTTTGCGCAAACTCCCACTCCTGGACCTCGGCGAAACCTATGCCAATGTCTTCGGGGAGGGTGTCCCTGATGGCCATGCGAGCTATGCGGTGACCTAGATGCCCGAACCTTTGGAAATAAGGCTTCGCCTCACCGTGCCCCAGGAAGCTTTAGAGGTAGCAGCCGTTCATGTCGATTTCTAAAGCCCGCCATGGCCATGCTCCACGCAAGCCTTCTCGGTGTCCGGGAGGAGGTTTACTGGGTTTGGCTTCCAGCTGTTGCGCTTTTTGGCCTTAATGCTGGCTGCGTGGTTTTCGCGAAATGCTCTCTCGGCTAACGACTCATCCCACTGATTCTACACACTCTCTGCAGTTTTTTGGGCCTCCTGAGTTCGGTACATGCGACCGTCCGGGAGCACAAATTGGTCGACTGCTGATCTGCCTAAGTTGTCCTCCGAGCAGCCAGACGGCGATCGGCTCACCCTGGGTCGCTTGTAGAATGGCTTCCCAGACTTTGCCCTCATACGTATAAACCTCTACAGCCAAGAAGTGGAGGTCCATGGACCAGACGTGGCTTTAATGACATATGAGCTTTAACCAACCCACCCCAGCCCCTCCGACTTTGCTAATACTTACCATCTGTTATAGATGGTCTCCCCAGCGATTTCCCTGCAAGATAATCGCTCTTTTGAGGATATTTTCTAATTTTGCCACATCTTCCACTGTAGCGCCTTTTTCATGGAACCGCGCATCCCAGTTCTGTATTTTCATGCGCCTTACGGCTGTTAGCCCCTGGCCTCTCAACATACCTTCGAGGTGCTCTTCTACCCGCTCAGCAACACAGTTAAGGTCGCCATCTTTCAGCGGGGCAAGGTTGGCTGGGTTTGGAGTTCTAATAGGGTGGAGTCCATACACCACCGCGGTGACCGGAATGGCGTTCTGATAAAACACACTGTCAATCCCAACAATGACGCCTGGCTTTGCGTCTCGGGTAATCTCAACTACCGCCAGAGAGAGCGCCAGATGGTCCGGATTTCGGATGAGCTCCATGTCGGCCAGATCGCCCCTCTTGATGAGGACAAGTTGCACCGCGTGAACGAGCGCCTGTTGGCTAACCCGATCAACCGCATTACTTGGAAGTTCAACGACGTCGGAAAGATCATTAAGACCAAGTGCTACGACTGGAGCCAGCCATTCATCGTCGAAGGTGGCAAAAAACCCTTTCATCCCTCGAGCTCCATGGGCAGCCGACTTAGGGAGCATCTGTCTCTCGAACATGGGTATCTTCGTGCTCGCCGAAGCTGAAGTACTGTACATCAAGCTCCCAGTGCTACCAGAAATAGAAAGCGATGTCGCATTTGACTTCGACGAGTAATCCTCCGAGGTCAGCGCCCTTGACCACAGGGACTGTCCCCTAGGGCCAGGATTGTGGCTTTTTTTTTTCTTTGACCTATTGGCTAAAAGATCCGAAGAAGTTGGTATACTGGCCCGATTCTCGTGGAAGGCTTTTTTCGTTGATTTTTTGGCTAAAAGATCCGGCGATTGGTACGCTGGCCCCACCAGCTGCTACTAGACCTAACCACTTCTTTAACGTAGAACTATCCCCATCATATGGTAAAACGTCACCTGTCGTGTACAATGCATTAAGTTTGTCCGTAAGGAAACCCAAAATTTGTACAAACTTTCTCCCGCCAGTATGAATAATACACAAGACGACCAAATAAACTAACATTCAGCGGCGGTGGCATTGTATTTATGCGATGTGTCGATTTCCTAACTCCGCTCAATCTGGCACAAAAAAATTCGTTGTGGCGTAACAGTGCTCCATAGTAGAACGCAACATCATCCCATGATTACGATTTTATAAGTGAAAGTTACATTTTACAATCTAACAACAGTGTGGCGTGACTACCCCTCTCTGACGCGTCCAAATCACTCATCTCAATTCCTCCTTTTTTCCCCATTCTGCACTCCTACTATATAAAAAGTCTAACCTAATAGACCATTTCAAACGTCCAGTGCGCATGCGCCGATTTATATCTCGCGCTACGAGACTTGACCCATTTTCTCGAGATTTTCAAAACTGGGGTCACTTGCGCAAAGGATTTAATCATTTGTGTCCGTACCAAAATATTTTATTGTGATTTAGTAGGTCGTCTCGTTGATAAGACGCTTGCATGTTTGTTTTTTGTCGTCCTACGACGTAAATCAATCGAAAAGTTCGTTACAGAAACTGGCGGATGTACTTTAACCATAAAAGGTGATGGTAAACAACGCCGTTCGTTTGACATTGATGATAGCAACAACCACTCATTTCTATAAATGACAAAATATGATCAAAACTATACATTTTCTGAGAGTGCTACTCATGCCAATTAAAATATATATAGGTTTCCCATGTAGATGTATAACATAATTGTTCTGATGGACCAGAAAATACAAAAAAAAATCAACATTCGAAAAAAGGTCAAGTTTTAATTTCAAGAAAATTCTGACCTCATATATTATCTAACCAAACAAAGGTACAAGAAACACAAACTACTGTTCTGTTAATCAGTCAGCTATATACACATCAACTTTAACTGTACCTGAACATTTTCAAGAGGTATTATTGTCTAACAGTAACGTGTTATATCCAAGAATTTTAGGAAAGTATTACTCACTACAGTCACATGTCATCGTTAAAATGATTATCTCATATAAACATGAACACATGCTGTTTTGCCGAAAACAGGCACATACATAAAGTCGCATAAAACAAACAACTTTCTTAGAAAACAAGTGTGTGTTTTTTTCGGTTTGCACATATTAGCGCCAATTAACGGCTGTTAACAACATTGTTCACGCACTTATAATATGGAGCCGCTAATTACATCACTGTGATTTTAATTTCTTCAAGGTTGTAAAAAAAATGCGGTGTTATTTCTTTCTGGCGCGGACGGCTCTCTGGCTAACACTGCAACATCAAAGAAAATTCTGGGAAACAATCGACGGTCACTATCATTTGATTGCGAAAACACGGTCACACTTCCTGTCCACTAGACAAACAAGGTGTCATAAAACTGCCAATTAGCTTAATTAGTTGGGGTGTCCGCTCATGTCTTAAAATCAGGGATTCAATTAGAGTAGAACTTTATGATGGTATGAAACGGACCCACGCGCATAGAGAAATATGAATTTACAAAACGATATATTTTAAATTAATACATTTCTATCTTTAAATGGGTACAAAAATTAAGAACCCGGTAGGGCCCACTTTAGACCACATTAGACCACTGTCAATTGATGATTGTATACGTGCACTATTTGGCAACTTATGGTTATTCAGACGTTGAACTTTTGTCAATTTCATGATTTTCAGTACTGTCTTACGTTCAATTTGATAATACAAAATCCGGAAGTGAAGAGCCCCCAGTTTTGCAAAACACGTCGAGTCTGGCGAGATTTTCTCACAAAGCGTCTACTTGATCAGCGGAATAGGATTAGCCAGACGCTTGGTTTAAAATGGTCTATTGCTCATTCGAACTGAACTCGCATATATTTTTGACTAACGTGAAAATTCTACAGTGCACTACTCTCGCTTCCCGCCTATATTTTACGTATGCATCAATCACGGTCCTGAATCGTGCCTCTTTATTGCCATTTTACTTGTTTCCCGGTACACAGAATTGTAATCAATTATTATTTAACTGAAAATTACTAATATCGATTAGATACTGTCGTGGGTGCGGTGATTTCTCGTAGATATTGTCGTGTGTTCGGTGGTACCCTGTTGATTTTGTCGAGGGTTCGATGGTACCCTGTAGATATTGTCGCGAGTCCACTGGTACCCTGGATGTATAGTCGCAGGGTTTGTGGTACACTGTAGTTTTTATCGCGGGTTTGGTGGTACCCTGTCGATATTGTCACGGGTTCGGTGGTACCCTGTAGATATTGTTATGTGTTTAGTGGTTCCCTGTAGGTAATGTCGCGGGTTTAATGGTACCCTGTCGATATTGTTATGTGTTTAGTGGTTCCCTGTAGATATTGTCGCGGGTTTCGTGGTACCCTGTCGATATTGTCTCGGGTTCGGTGGTACCCTGTAGATATTGTTATGTGTTTAGTGGTTCCCTGTAGATAATGTCGCGGGTTTGGTGGTACCCTGTCGATTTTGTTATGTGTTTAGTGGTTCCCTGTAGATATTGTCGCGGGTTTGGTGGTACCCTGTCGATATTGTCACGGGTTCGGTGGTTCCCTGTAGATATTGTCGCGGGTTCGGTTGTACCCTGTATTTTTTTGTCGCAGGTTCGCTGGTACCCTGTGGAAATTTTCGCGGGTACGGTGGTTCACTGTAGTTATTGTCGCGGGTTTTGTGGTACCCTATAGATAATGTCCTGGGTTTGTTGCTTCCCTGTAGATATTGTTGCGGATTCGGTGGTAACCCGTGAATATTGTCACGGCTTCGCGAGTACCCTGTATATACTTTCATGGGTTCGGTGATAAAAATATTTTAATAACCATAAATATTGCCGCGGGTTTGGTGGTTACCGATAGATACTGTCGTGAGCGAGGTGATATCCAGTAGATATTGCGAGTTCTGTATTACCCTGTAGATAGTGTCGCGGGTTTGGTGGTTACCGATAGATACTGTCGTGAGCAAGGTGATATCCAGTAGATATTGCGAGTTCTGTATTACCCTGTAGATATTGTCGCGGGTTTGGTGTTTACCGATAGATACTGTCGTGAGCGAGGTGATATCCAGTAGATATTGCGAGTTCTGTATTACCCTGTAGATATTGTCGCGGGTTTGGTGGTTACCGATAGATACTGTCGTGAGCAAGATGATATCCAGTAGATATTGCGAGTTCCGTATTACCCTGTAGATAGTGTCGCGGGTTTGGTGGTTACCGATAGATACTGTCTGAGCAAGGTGATATCCAGTAGATATTGCGAGTTCTGTATTACCCTGTAGATATTGTCGCGGGTTTGGTGGTTACCGATAGATACTGTCGTGAGCGAGGTGATATCCAGTAGATATTGCGAGTTCTGTATTACCCTGTAGATATTGTCGCGGGTTTGGTGGTTACCGATAGATACTGTCTGAGCAAGGTGATATCCAGTAGATATTGCGAGTTCTGTATTACCCTGTAGATATTGTCGCGGGTTTGGTGGTTACCGATAGATACTGTCGTGAGCGAGGTGATATCCAGTAGATATTGCGAGTTCTGTATTACCCTGTAGATATTGTCGCGGGTTTGGTGGTTACCGATAGATACTGTCTGAGCAAGGTGATATCCAGTAGATATTGCGAGTTCTGTATTACCCTGTAGATATTGTCGCGGGTTTCATATGCCCTAAAATACTTACTTTGAGAACAACATATGTGACATCGATAGGTGCTGATTACGAAACGTTGATATGTACGAATTTTTGTCTCTGTCGTTAAGCATAGATTTGATATAACTCACATATTAGCTTATGTTTTAAGTCGAACATCATGATCCACGTTGTCAAAAGATAATTCATTTGTCCATGATGATCATGCCTGTATACAGTCTCTTTGACATATGTATGATAGCGGCAATATGTACTTTATTTTTAAGGGGATATCCGCCAATATTCAATTTGAATTTGCAAATTGCAACACTGCCTATGCTTGAATTCGCTATTTGTTTGCATAAACACGTTCGTTTTCAGATGTACATGTAACTAGTTCATATTTCTCGTATACAATTTGGAAATTACAAATCCCAAGTTACAATTATCAAATCACAAATGAATTGAAGATAAATCCAACAAAAACATTTACAATGGCCGTTAACTTCCCTAAATCTAAATTACTTGTTTGTTTATATACTCATGATCATGGGTATTCATAGTATGTATAATATTTCAAAGGATTGCCTAATAGATATAAAAAGAAAAAAATGTGTAATGTAAGCAAACATAGATTCTGCAACAGAAATTATAAGAAGTTGAAACGATTGTGTAATACACTGTATGAATCATTTGAATCTTTGATTCAACATTTTTTGTGCAACAGACCTATGCTTTATTTACTGATTAGAGTTACTTTTTTCTGCTGGATTTAATTTATTGTGTTTATCGTCCCCAACATTATCTCAGTTATCCGGAGACAGTGTCCACTTGAAGGGGATATAGTGCTACCTTCACTGTGAATAGCATGCCATGAACACCTGGCATGATTCCACACCCAGTCACGTTATCCGGACACCAGATCAACCAATCATGGAACTACCCTTGTATTTGCTTGAGCGTTTGCAAGGAATCTACACAACTACCATTTATAACGACTCTGTATGTCGCAGCTCATGATTAAACTTGTGGCCTGCCGTACCTGGAGCTAACACACTTCTGATTGCTCTACCAATCCGGGGTCTGCTGGTTTATTGTACGAGTTAAATATTTCAGTGTATTATGCACATAATAATAGTTTAGGCATAAAATCAGCTTAAATCCAATTCTAAATGACCCCTCTTTTTTCCATGACATTCAATGGATGATTACAGAGCTGGGTTCTTCAATATGTGGACATATTTACAGAGGATGCAATCTTTGAAAATGCCAATGAACACTCATCAGTCTTGATGCAGTCAGCTGATTTTTTATAATGTTTTTTTTTTTTCAAGAAAGAGATCTTAGCTTGTTTTTAGTTAACAATTGTTTTTCACGTGTACGAAAACGATATAAAGCCTTTTGGAATTAAATAAGTTTTTTAAACTCTGTCTACTACATTTTTTTTAAATTCACTTCTTACACTTAAAGTTATGTTAAAAAGACGGAAACTGTGTTTGTATGATATGTTTCACCTTTTTCAAATAATAAAAAATACTCAAAGGTGAAATGATCCGTCAACATGCAGTTTATCCTGACCTTAACACAGAAATAAACGCACTGATATTTATTAATATAAGATGAACATTTTTTGGAAATGGTGACGGGAAGAAAATGAATCTCATTTAAAATGCATTAATAATCAATGATTAATTAAGGGTCAGGATCAGGTCAATGTTAATGCATAATGCTTCAAAGAACAAAGCAACATTATTTTTTTTCAGAAATATTTTTATTTTAACAAGAAACAAATGTCAATATTACAAGAAAGTTCTGCAATGGTTGTTACTTTGACATGTCTGTAAAGATAAATAGTTTATACTACGAGCTGAGCTTTGAGCTTTATTTATCGTTGGTAACCTACCTAAGGTGTTTCTCCTGTGCATATTGACAAAATCTTAATAACTGGGTATGTCATATAATCAGATGTTGGTCTTTGGTTGACAGCTTTTGAGCAGGAGTTTCTTTTCTTTTCTTTTTTGCTTCAAAATGGCGAAAACTACTTAACTACAGATAGATGTAGTTATACAGTAAGTTGGTTTGATACCTCTGATCACTGTTTTGTATGTGAAATACTGCCCTTCAAAACTTGTATTTAGGTTGCAAAAATAATAATGTTGCAACCTTTTATTTTGTCTAGTTTATTAACCTTACTGAGCTCAAAAACTACACTTACTCATCTTCAAACTGTGCATGCAGTTATATTCATTAATTGTGTGTCGATAATAAACAATATGTTGTCTCATGAGTCAATAGTTATTTTGTAACATAAAAATGCAGATTAGTGGTTGTGTCATGTTCCTACACTAAACTGTAACAAGTTGCTTTAAGATGGCTTAATAAGCAGATGGCTGCAACTTTACATCTATACAATAAAATATGTTGAATGTGTACAGGTATCTGGCTTAAAAAGCTTCACCGATTAATGAACCACATTTATTCAGATAATGTCAGAAGACCTTTCTCAACTTAAATGTTGCCTTGATTATCAAGTGTACCCATATGATGGCTGTTGACAACAATGCTATTATAAAAACAGATTGTCAAAAATCAAACATTGACAATTACTTCAGATTAGGTTTGAGCCCCAGTTGGTTTAAAAACCTTCATGAAGGAAAGTAAAAAGACCTGTAAAGTTTAACGAGGTATTTGTGTTAGGTATTTCTCCATCTTTTACAACTGGACTGTCATAATCTTCCCAAACTGAACGTTTTCAGTAAAATCGAGACCAAAGAACTAGGGGTTGTCCATGAACATGGGCCTAACACCTCTGACTCCTTTTGGATCATGGCCTCTCACCACATGAGTTCCACTTCCAGTTCGGGTAACGGACTTGAAGGTTTTAAAGCTGACCGCAGGTGCACAAGTGGTACTACCCAAGCATGGGGTCCTTATACATCATCGCTACTATTGGCATACTTTCTTCCTTCAATATATTTTTAAAATTGCAACAACAATAAACAACTTACTGAGAATTGTTCTGCAATATTGGATCAAGTACACTCCATTCAAATGAGTTTTTATTTCATCACTTCTAGAATATCCTGGTCAAGCTATCTAGTCTATCTGTCTACCAAACGATTCAGTCCAGTGATATGCTTATTCCCCTAGGTATGGCACTTGGTAATCTTTATCTGTAAAGCAGTTTAGATGAAATAAAATGTAAATAGATGTCTTCTATGTTATCTGTCATTAACTGGAAAACTAACAAATTGCAGTGACAATTAAATGTTCCAATATCAAACAAATAACTATTTATGATGAAGGAAGACCACAAATAAATATTAAGCTGCAACATTTAGCTGTATTTGCTGTTATACTTATCATTTTAGTAGCATCTGGCTATTGACAAATGTTTGGGTAGAACCACTGCCACACCAGTCAACAGGAAGACTTCCACTTTACGTCCTTTATCCCATCTAAAGATCATACCCATGTAACAAAGGCAGAAAAGTGTGTTTCCAGTCCGGGACTCGAAACGGGGACCCTTCACTAACAGGCCAAATGCTCTACCGACTGAGCTAACCGGACCACTTACACATTATCTCCCTATCACCCAACTACATACACCCAGGGCAACTTGAAATTTCCACAGACCATTAGCTCTACATGTAACCCTCAAGCACCTGTACCATAACAATCGCTGGTCATTTACGTTCGGCACTATTATAACATAGGGAGGAAAATGTGCAATTGGTCTGGCACTCGAACCCGGGACCATTCGCTAACAAGACAAATGCTCTACCGTTTGAGCCAACCGAACCACTCACACACTCTTTATGACACGGTAACACCCACACAGTGAGAAGCAAAGGATTTGTTTGAGTTACAAGTCAGCAATCCTACCCTTTGGCATCATGCGGGTAAAAGCAGTATTATAAAAAATAGAAATTGCAAAGAAATAGATCTACCTGTACATTTAATGCTATTTGGCTAAGGTGTTAGCAAATCATGTTGGTGAAGTTTTGGACCAGAAGAGGATGTTGGGTTTTTAATTATCTGATGCTGAAACAACAAAACTGCATAATGAGGTATTTCAGAAGAGTATCATATGAACATTTAGCACACTAATTGATATGCTTAAATTAATTTAGTTATCCTTTTACCTAAATTTGTCGCTTATCAATAATCAAATTGAGGTGGAACATTTATTTGATATGCAGAAAATGGTGATAAAATGGATTATCTCTTAAAAAATAAATATATCCTTTGAATCTTTAACATCGTATGAAATCTTTTCTCTTCAATATTATTATTTTCAAACCACAAGCACTTACAATATTTTTCTCTTCTGTATTATTAACATTAAAAGAAAAAACACAATATTGACAATATAAAAACAAAAATGCAGCAACAATATTAATGTTTGGAGGTCAATTTTACTGACTTGACCCATATATCATAATCTGTACTGATATACAGATTTTTACCTTTTGTGTTTTAATGGCAAAGAAAACCAAGGTGCCTGGGTGTCTGACCTTTCCTACCGTAGCATTGTGTAGGTTCAGGTGTAGACAACACTCTTCTTCTCTTTCTTCTTTCTTTGCTGGCCTGGCATCTTTATTTAAGCTAAAAGACAGCAATATATTTTTATGAAGATTAACCATTGCCATCTCTAATTTGTAATATTAGATCAACTTTTATGAAACTGACTTATGTGACATCTCTAGGATGCAGGAAGTCCAATGCTTTTGAAGACCATTGTATTAGGGGCCCCACTTTAAGGCGAAGCATACCATCTACAAAGTACAGGACCTGGTAGCGACTGCTCCAGGTACGGGAGGTCCTGGGTTCAATCCCGGGCCGCGACATACCAAGGTCATTAAAATGGTAGTGGCATAGCTCCCTTGCTAACGCTCGAGCAAATATAAGGGTAGTTCCACGACTGGTTAGCCCAGTGTCAGGATAATGTGACTGGGTGTGGTGTCATGCAAGGTGTTCATGGCATGCTATACACATTGAAGGCAGCGCCATATCTGCTTCAAGTGTAATTAGATCAACTGGCACTTAAGTTAGCAATATCAATGTAGGAAATCTATCACTTTACATGAATCCATAAAGTAAGGATAAGAAGAAAAATAACTTTGTCTGAATTGATATACATCCTATATTTTACCATTGATTCAGAACCACTCAGGGTTTTGATAAAAGAATTAACTCAAAAAAGATAGATGAAATATTTAAGAGATGGCATAGATTAGGCAATCAAGTTACTAACTTTCATCTGTTCAATATTCAATATCACCCTCATTTTGTACTTATAACAAGACACACACACACACACACACACACATATATATATATATATATATATATATATAATTATGCTACAAAGGCACTTGAAGGCGTTTTGTAACATATCACTGAGCCATATGTGAGTGATAGTTTCATGTGCATGTTTCTCAGACGCAGTAACAGTAAAAATAATTTCAAGTAAATAATTTGATGAAGTCCACAAAAAATGTAACAGTGACCTTGTTTTCAGCTTTGCAAAACCCATCATGACCGTGTGATGCGTCCAAATAGGTCTAGAGCCTAATTGTTTTTGATGTGGTATTGAGTTCAATCTACCAACTTATCCATCATCAGTTCATGACAGCAACTGCCACATTTTTTCATATAAAGGAAGATTGTTTATATAGCTAGATTACAACAACACGATCTTTAAGTTAATAAGTCGGAAATTTATGTAAACAAATATCCTGTTGCCATCTTAAATCGACGTGTTAAGGCTTTTTCGGCGTTTTTAAAATATATCATGAACTATCGTAACAACGCCCTTTCAGTTCTAACCTAACTAAACTGGAAACATCTTAAAACTGAAGAAATATAGCTTGAAGGTTAAAAAAATACCGAATATAGGAAAACGTTGAAATGTGATATCGTGTCTACACTTTGTTTGAGAAAACCCCCTGACGTACCTTTCCAAATGAAGCTTGGCCAGTTACCTGTTTACTCTGATCAACAGAATGTTTTGTAAATCCGTTCATTCGGTAAAAGCATCGTAAAAAATCACTCTTTGTGAACGGTCGCTGCGCATGCATGCACTCCTTTCTATCATCAACGCCCAAAATGTTAGTCTTTTTGCTCTTCTCGCCATGTTGGATTTTTCGGCCAATGAGATTCAAGAAATTAGTACCCACAATGCATTACGAGTGCTACGTAGTGTTATGTTTGTAAACATTGTCGAGGCGTTTGAATTATGAACTATTCAAATGTTAACACCACTTGATCAGCTCATCACTAATACAAGCCCGAACTGACTTTTCAATTGTATAATCGCAAATATAGACGATCAAATGAAAAGTCAATGTTTGTTGCACCATTTGATCTACATTTATATATATATATATATATATATATGTGTGTGTGTGTGTGTGTGTGTGTGTGTGTGTGTAGTAGTATATAGTAGTATAGTGTAGTAGTATATATATATATATATATATATATATATATATATATATATATATATATATATATATATATATATATATATATATATATATACATACGTAGTCATAGGAAACTCACAACTTGAAAGTACACACAAACTTGGACCAGTTCAAGTGAGACATTCTATTTATAGATAGACGTTCCCGTGTTAGAAGCGCCCCCTTGCGTCCTAATGTTGAACTGGTGTTATGCTGTATTCATTTTACATCAGACATTTGCGCCTCCAGATTAGTAGCTTGTAAATTAGATTATAGAAATGTAAAATGTATTCGTGAATTTAGCCCCGCGATTTGTAACTTGTAAATTGTAAATGCAGGAAATGTGAAATTGTGCAAATGTAATGTTGACGGTGCTTGAATCAAGTATTATATTATGACAGTACTTGAATCAACTGTTTAACTGGGACAATACTTGAATCAACTGTTTAACTGGGACAATACTTGAATCAACTGTTTAACTGGGACAATACTTGAATCAACTGTTCAACTGGGACAATACGTGAATCAACTGTTTAACTGGGACAATACTTGAATCAACTGTTTAACTGGGACAATACTTGAATCAACTGTTTAACTGGGACAATACTTGAATCAGCTGTTTAACTGGGACAATACTTGAATCAACTGTTTAACTGGGACAATACTTGAATCAACTGTTTAACTGGGACAATACTTGAATCAGCTGTTTAACTGGGACAATACTTGAATCAACTGTTTAACTGGGACAATACTTGAATCAGCTGTTTAACTGGGACAATACTTGAATCAACTGTTTAACTGAGACAATACTTGAATCAGCTGTTTAACTGGGACAATACTTGAATCAACTGTTAAACTGGGACAATACTTGAATCAGCTGTTTAACTGGGACAATACTTGAATCATCTGTTTAACTGGGACAATACTTGAATCAACTGTTTAACTGGGACAATACTTGAATCAACTGTTAAACTGGGACAATACTTGAATCAACTGTTTAACTGGGACAATACTTGAATCAACTGTTTAACTGGGACAATACTTGAATCAACTGTTTAACTGGGACAATACTTGAATCATCTGTTTAACTGGGACAATACTTGAATCAACTGTTTAACTGGGACAGTACTTGAATCAGCTGTTTAACTGGGACAATACTTGAATCAACTGTTTAGCTGGGACAATACTTGAATCAGCTGTTTAACTGGGACAATACTTGAATCAACTGTTTAACTGGGACAATACTTGAATCAACTATTTAACTGGGACAATACTTGAATCAGCTGTTTAACTGGGACAATACTTGAATCAGCTGTTTAACTGGGACAATACTTGAATCAGCTGTTTAACTGGGACAATACTTGAATCAACTGTTTAACTGGGACAATACTTGAATCAGCTGTTTAACTGGGACAATACTTGATTCAGCTGTTTAACTGGGACAATACTTGAATCAGCTGTTTAACTGGGACAATACTTGAATCAAATGTTTAACTGGGACAGTGCTTGAATCAGCTGTTTAACTGGGACAATACTTGAATCAACTGTTAAACTGGAACAATACTTGAATCAACTGTTAAACTGGAACAGTGCTTGAATCAACTGTTAAACTGGGACAGGAATTGAATCAACTGTCATACCGGGACAGGAATTGAATCAACTGTCATACCGGGACAGTAATTGAATCTTCTGTTACATTGGGGCAGTACTTGAATCAACTGTTAAAATGGGACAGTTCTTGAATCAACTGTTATAATGGGACAGTGCTTAAATCAACTGTTATATTGGGACAGTGCCTAAATCAACTGTTTTATTGGGATAGTACTTAAATCAACTGTTATATTGGGGCAGTACTTGAATCATCTGTTATATTGGTACAGTACTTGAATCAACTTTAATATTGGGGCAGTGCTTGAATCAACTGTTATATTTGGGCAGTGCTTGAATCAACTTTTATATTGGGGCAGTGCTTTAATCGACTGTTATATTGGGGTTTTGCTTGAATTAACTGTTAAACTGGGACAGTACTTGAATTAACTGTTATACTGGGACAGTACTAAAATCATCTGTTATATTGGGGCAGTGCTTGAATCCATTGTTATAATATTTTTTTAACAGATCGGCGACACGACATGGATCATACATACAAAGAAAAAATCTTAAGAAATCTTTTTAGATAACCAATAATTTTTGACTCAGCCAAAGATGTTAAGTAAAAGGATCTTTTTATATCATTTCGGTAAAACGTAAATCTTAGCTAGCTGTGCGTCCCAATGTAGTTTTACAGTCAACAATAATTGTGTAATATTCTTTTGATTCAAAAGAGTTGCAAAAAATATGCCAATTCAAGAGAACACGATAGCAGTCTTCCTTGAATTAAATTGGTAGAAGATTCAATATTCTTAAACTATTTCGTTACACAAGGGTGACCGGGTTAACAATGATCAGAAAATTCTAGATTCCAGGACCATAGTGGAGTTATAATATACAGCTGGCTCAATTTAAATAATGCCTCTGCTTTACGGATCTTTTGAGAACATTAAATCATTCTATACCTTTAAGTGGAATATTCATATTAAAATCGCATAAACGTAGATGACCATTTAAACTACGTTGGCAGACTAGCTTGGGAGTCTAATTTCAAATTAAGAAAACTAAAAGAGAAAGGGAAGCATTCCACTGGGTACCAGCATCGTATTAAATTGTCTCATAAAATGGTAACACCCATACAGTTATAATTATGATAATTAGATGTATATTTTATTATGGGGTTATCTTAAATAATTCCTATTTAGAAGATATGAGTATTAACAAGTGTCTCAGTTACTATATTTTAATTATTTACGAAAACGACAAAATGACAACGTTCTATGATTATAACAACATATGCTAAAAGCGAAAAAGGCAAAATACATAGATATCCACATGCCAGTCAAAATACCAATTAAAACATTAGCATTCTTTCGAACTACTCTTTATCCGCTTTTGGTGAAGGAAGAAGAAATGGTTAAAATACCATTCGGGAATGGCGATAAACAATTGCCTGTTAAAATTCTGTGGAATGTCAAAATGTCAAACAGATGCCAATTGCAAGTAACAAACAAGTAAGAAAACAAATGAAGGCAGCGCTTAATGATGTTGTAGCCTTGCTGTTAAATATAATCTTTGTGTCATTTGCAAATGCTTTAAATCCAAATTACCTATTAGCAACCTACAAAACATTGATTTCTTTAACTAGCATATAAATTAAAAGCAATATAGCTATTTTATGCCTTATTAGTGTGTCTAAATGTTGTGTTGTGCTCGCCTTAATTACTGTTTGCATAATGCAGATTGCAGATAACATACATTTTAAATATGAAACGATTTATTTAATTACCAGTAAAAATAAAGATACAATGACCATTGCAGACACAAAAATGGTATTTCATGATTACACGTCTGTTTTACAACAATTGCTGCAAAATATATTTCTTAACATGTTTTTCACCAATCTTCTGAAATGCATGTTCATAAAACCATAAATAAACGGATTCACCATGCTATTAATGAAATACGAACGCAAGAATACATGATACACAATTTTGCCGGTAGTTCCGAGATGGAAGTAATAGTTCTTGTTCGTATAACGAATCAGTAGAATACAGAGAAATGGGGTAAAAGACACCATGAATGCGATGGTCACCATTCGCATCATTACTGTGTTCTTACGCGTTGCCTGGTGTCGGTGTGAAGAAAATCGGCGGCTCTCGTGACGTACAACTTTAATACTCGAAGCTGAACCAGGTCTGGGCAACGAAGAGCTGAGTGTTGAAGATTCGGACATCACACTGTGCTCATGTCTGCAGCTTAGTTCTGTGGTGTTACGGTCAGCTTTGTGACGTGAGAAGCGTCTGGATGTACCCTCGTCTGACGTCATTTCCGGTTTACTGACCCCAGTTATAGCGGAAATTATGCTCCTACTTAGCAGACGCGATGCTGACTTTCGGTTTGTTGTGTCCTGTGAATGGTCAAGGTCTGTACAAGTAGCCAGGTAGATCTTTCTTCCGATTGCGATATACAAAATAATCAATATAATGAAGACGAAAAACAACAAAGCGAAGAGGACAATCGCAAATATTAACGGCCAGCCTTTGTCAAACTTGTGCTCGTCAGAAATTAAGCACGTTTTATAACGGTAATCCACTGACTTTGTAGGGTAATACATTGTCTGAGTCCCATAAAATACAAATGATGGCCATGATACGCTGCTAGCAATAAGGAACGATGCTAAACACATACCCTTAGCGAATGCTGGTGTGAGCTGACGACTCTGAAGTGGATAGTAAACACAGATATATCGCTCGATGGCCACTGACACAAACACTAGCGAACCAGTATTGTTAATGACGTAGGTGAGCCCTTTGGACAACTTGCACAAATAATGATGGTCAAACTGAGTCTGATTCAGCAGCAGCGCTACCTCAAATGGCATGTTGATGGCACAGTTAACCAGGTCCAGCAAAGCCAGACACAGGATGAACACTCTGGTCGTATTCTTCTTCCACTTCCGCAGATACACGTACAGTACTATAAGGTTCCCGATGATACCACAGATAGAGTATATGACAATAAGAATGAGGGGCCAGAGGAGGACATTCCGGACTTTGGCCACAAACGCATCAAACAACGGTCCGGACGATACGACTGTCCTGTTGGTGGGGTTACCCAGCAGTGACGTATTGGTGGCGTTGACCAGCATTTCTGGCAAGTAGGACGTCATAGTGGGGTGGGAGGAAAACCACGTCATCTGCAATTGATGTGATATTTCTATGGCGAAGCTCGATGGCATATAGCGAACATGTTATATTTACTGCACAAAACAACGCAGCAAGAAGTAATTCGTAGGATAAATTGATGTTATAGCTGCAAGAATAATTGTGTGCGTGTTTGTTTTCTATTCTTAACCTTTTCAATATAAATGATGCTGATTGTTGCTGTTATTGCAAAGTAAAGTAATGTACAAATGATTCTTTAACTAAAAGGTTACATTACTTCGTCGCTTAGGAAGACAGTAACATTTATGAATGAATGACTTTGATAAAGGAATAGACCAGATAAACGGAATATTTTACATTTCCAGTCTGCTGCGAAATCGTCAAAATGGTAGCTTAAATTTAAGGGGCGGTAGGTGTTGCAGCAGTCGAATACTAGAAAACAAACACGCACACAATTATTCTTGCAGCTATAACATCAATTTATCCTACGCCTATGTAAGCTATTATTGAAAGTTAGGCTTTGTATCTGTTTAAATTCCCTAGTGTATGGACAGTGGAACTGTTAAAAACGAAACTGTGAGAACACAGGCTCAAGCAAGAATAATAAAATCAAACGCGCCATAACTGAATCAACCCGCTTAGATAATATCGTGAAAAAATTAATTGACTGTAAACATCACAGAAAGCAAAAGGCGAGAAAAGAAGCTACCATTTTGACGATTTCGCAGCAGACTGGAAATGTAAAATATTCCGTTTTACCTTAGCTTACATAGGCGTGCGTGGTATATTATGGCCTCTTAAAACAAACAGAAAAAACAACAATAAAATAAAACAAAATAAATTAATAAATAAAATAATAAAACAAGAAAAAGTTTTCGCCCGAAAATTACATAAGAATAGAATGTTGTAAAAATAGCACTCAACATGAAGTTGCATATATGAGCCTTGACAATCGTATACCTCGGACCAACATTTGCATTATTCTTTAACAAAAAATATATTTAGTATATATACAGGTCCAGTTTTAACAAATAATTCATCATCCAAATCAACCATCCATAAAATATCCTTATTAAACAATAATATACCCTTTAATGGTTAAGAAATTTTCCTGAACCGTTGCTCTATGTCTGTCTTTGTTGGTCATTTTCGGTCATTACAGTATTAATTCGTACCGATATTGTTTCGTATATGTGCTCACTTACGTTGTATGTATTGATCCAGGTATGTATTTCAGGGCGCATTTAAGTCATTATTACTGGTCATAGACATATATGAAAAACCATATAAAATGTATGTCTCTATTTTCCATAGCACATCAATTTAAATCGGAAGCAAATTGAACTAAGTATCAATATTAAATTCACATTTGGCACATTTTATATTAGCACCGTTTGACCGAGGTCACATGAGTGTCTGGAAATTCTAAACGGATGGGAAAAGCTCAACTACAGTACACCATGCATGGGAATTAACTTGTATACCAATCGTGAATTGTCAGACCATTTCTGCATTTTCGTATTAAGTGCGGAAGCACATAATACAAAGTAACCATTAAAGTACAACCAAACAGTTTAAATCCTAACAAAACTTGAATGACGAAGACATTTTACACTTTTATCTATTAAAATGTTCCTGTAGAAATCTGAGATAATAAGTGCAGTCTGCCCTTGCAGACGAATTGTAGGTAAGACGCCACTAAATAAGTTAAACGAGCTATTTATTGTCTATCAGAAAGACCCAGAAATAAGGCAACTTTTGCAACTTGTAAGAAGGTTCAGCTTCATAGACTGCGCATACCGCAAAATTGCCAGTCGGTAACCACCAAATTTCAATGAAATATGTACTTCTCGTAAAAGTGGATCAGTCCATTATTGTGCATAGGGGTTGAAGACTTTTGCTTTCTTTTAATTCTACATAGATTCAGCTTCCTTTTGATACCAAAAGGTTCAGATTACCTTCAAAATAGGAAATTTAATGTCAAAACATAGCATCAGACAGTTACTAAAGAGAAAAAGTCCATGTCACACATTCTACTTCCGGTCGGTATTTAGTGTAACCACCCCTGTAGCGTAGTAATGGAAGCTGACGACATCGTCGGGGATTAAGGCAGGAACAAAGTCTTCTGTAACATTAACATTTTATTCCTGGCTCGAACCGCGCCCAGCCGACCGCCGGCTGGATTGCCACCCGGGAGGTAAGCTGGATTGCAACTCTTGTGTCTCTTCGTACAAACTCTCATTTTTATACCCGCTGTAAACTACATTACTACATTTCTTATGTAAGCTTACTGGCTTTGTTCGTGACTGCCTGACATAACTAACTGCATAACAATGTGAGAAATAGGTCACGTTTGCACTCCGTGACGTGGTCTAAATGAGTGTAAGAGTCTGTCTATCGGGTAACATTATGTCACACGAATTAGTGCAGTCATGTAATAAAAATAGGAATAAACAACGGACAACAGTAATGTGTTAATTGTGATTTTTATCACAGTTCTTTACGTTTATTTTGTAGCATAAGTGGTTGTTGTTTAAGAAACTTAAGAAACCAAACACCACCATAGATATATAAGAATAAGGTCATTTTACTGCTGAAATAGCATAAACATAACCGCTAAAACGATTTTCACTTTTCAAAGCTGTAACATCACCCCACTGACATTGCCAAAACCAATTATAAATATAAGGGTCGCCGATCAGCGAGCCTCCCCCAAAACTGAAATTTGCTTGTATCATTAGTGATTGTTAGTAAAAGGGAAATGGTACAATGTGTTTGACCCAGTTGTCGATTTATAATGTTGATATTTAGGTAAAATCCAAGTTGCCAATGAGGAAATATTGAAGAAATCCACAAAATCGGAGGCAGAGAACAAAAACAACTTAACCGAACAAACATTTATCCTGCTATAAAATCGGGATTGGCCAATATTTTGACCCAGTGGCATTTGTTACAACAGTTGCATTTCCGTACATCTTCATGAAAGTGTAAAATTGCATTTTATAATTTTTAAATTAATCATGATAAAATCATCATCATCTTTCTGCACAAAAAACTGGGTCGTTTAATGTTATAGAAATAACAATGTGTGTAGGTTTCTCTTTGTTTTAATCTACAAAGTATAATAACATGGTGAATGCCTATGATTGATGTTAACTGATTGGTATGTGAATAAATATGAAAGCATAAGTCAGAATCATAAATTCTATTTGTGATTCAAGAAAACATTTATACATTACCTTGATATTGCTAGGCAAACACACAGATCTATGATAATTTGTTCAATTGGCTTGATTTTCCTAACATTTACTTATCTAAATTAATTAAAAGTACTGTTTTATTTTTCTAGGAAACTTACTGGAATGATAATTATTACAATGACTGCTCTGCTGTCTGTCTTTTCTCCGTGGCTGTTTCAGCCTTTGATTTGTCTTTATCTTTGAATTATATGTTTTCTACTAAAGTAATGCACAATGCTCCTGTTTTGTAATATTTGTTTGTTTATTGGGTTTATCGTCCCACCAACAGTATTTCAGTTATCTGGAGACGGTGTCCACTTGAAGCAGATATAGTGCTGTCTTCACTGTGTATAACATGCCGTGAACACCTGGCATGATACCACACCCAGTCACATTATCCTGACACCGGGCCAACCAGTCGTGGAACTACCCTTATATTTGCTTGAGCGTTAGAAAGGGAGCTATACCGCTACCATTTTTAACGACTTTGGTATGTCGCGGACCGGGATAGAACCCGGGGCCTCCCGTACCTGGAGCCGACGCTCTACCGATTGCGCTGCCAGGTCCGGTGTGTAATATTTGTGTATCATGTCGAATTAATTGAATTAAAAAAATACGACTTATTTACGAATATAAGGTAACAGATTGTGTCTTGTCAAACTTTATTGATCTATTGATGGACAGGAGATATTTACAACTGATAAATCAGGCCTAGCCAAGTTTCTGTGACAACACTTTCACTCGTAACTCCTACAAATGTTTAACATGTGAAGAGTATGATAACCGTGAAAGGTCCTATGTAAACAGATGGCATTGAGTTATGAGTCCATCGACCGAATGGACAGCGTTTACTCTCACCAGACACATGGGCAGAGTTACTTCCCCCCAGCTGTGTCTGAACGAATGGCATTTCGTCAACAAACTGATTAAACATTTTGCTTAGAACTACAATCAACAGCACTGTCTACTTTTGCTTCCTTAACTCACTACGTAAGATCGTTTCAGCCAATTTAAGTTGAAATCAAATAAACGTAAAGTACGAATCCCTGCCCATGTCACATTTTGTTAAAATCATATGTGAATAAATGCTACAGTTTTAACCATTTCGTACAATATCTGAAAACGAGTAACATAGTTGCATTAATATTCTGTTGTTTTTCTGCAGATTTATGACAACGCAAATTTAAAGATACTTGTAACACTGACAGAGGCATTCATTTTAAAGCATTCACGCTTTTTCATAGCCGTATCTAGCAAAATCTCCTTTAAATGCTGCATAACGCAGTATCTAGCCCATAACTCCTTAAAATGCTAATTAACACAGTATCTAGCCCATAACTCCTCAACAATGCTGAATATCGCAGTATCTAGCCCATAACTCCTTAAAATGCTAAATAACACAGTATCTAGCCCATAACTCATTAAAAATGCTAAATAACACAGTATCTAGCCCATAACTCCTCAACAATGCTGAATATCGCAGTATCTAGCTCATAACTCATTAAAAATGCTAAATAACACAGTATCTAGCCCATAACTCCTCAACAATGCTGAATATCGTAGTATCTAGCCCATAACTGCTTCAAAATGCTAAATAACGCAGTATCTAGCCCATGACTCCTTAAAAATGCAGAATATCGCAGTATCTAGCCCATAACTCCTTAAAAATGCAGAATATCGCAGAACCTAGCACACAACTCCTTAAAGATGCTGAAAATCGCGGTATCTAGCTCAAAACTCCTTAAAAATGCTGAATAACGCAGTATCTAGCCCATAACTCCTTAAAGATGCTGAATATCGCAGTACCTAGCACAAAACTCCTTAAAGATGCTGAATATCGCAGTACCTAGCACAAAACTCCTTAAAGATGCTGAATATCGCAGTACCTAGCACAAAACTCCTTAAAGATGCTAAATATCGCAGTACCTAGCACAAAACTTTTTAAAAATGCTGAATATCGCGGTATCTAGCACAAAACTCCTTAAAAATGCTGAATAACGCAGTATCTTGCACATGATTCATTAAAGATGCTGAATATAGCAGTACCTAAACATCACCCTATTAAAGATACTGAATATCGCAATATTTAGCACATCACTCCTTAAAAATGATGATTATATCATTAAGGATGCTGAATATCGCCGTATTTATCACATCATTCATTAAAGATGCTGAATATTGCTGTATAACACATAATTGCTTAAAGATGCTAAATATTGCTGTATTTAGAACACCATTCCTTAAAGATGATGAAGATGGTAAACATTACCATTGACGTCCTCATAAACTGCTGCATCAGCATCAACATCAACATCCTCATCATCAATGCAAATTATGCGAATGCATCTATTTGCTGTTTCTACACTAGGTGTTGCTGATAGTTGTTGCCTGCCTGCTATCATCATAAGCAATCGCAATATGTTTCGCTTCATGACTGATTGAACCCTACGGAAACTATAATGTTATAATGATATTACATACGATTATAATAATTACAATACAACAAGCTCGCCTTATTGTCTCTTGTTAAATATTTAATTCGTTAGGGAAAGGGTAAACTATCATCTGGATGTCAGATACACTTTTATTTAATTTCGTTTTAAATTGATGCGTTATATTATGAAAGGGGATATCCGCCAATATTCAATTTTTAATTTCCAAATTGCAACACTGCATATGCTTAAATTTGTTATTTGATTACTTGTATCTAATTAACATTTCTCGCATACAAATTCGACGTTACAAATCCCAAGTCACAATTCCCAAGTCACAAATTGTATGTTCGCTTAGAAATTACAAGTAACAAATCTTAAGTTACAATTCTCAAGTCACAAATTACTTAAGTACAAGTTAAGAATTGACAACATTCAGACGCTAGGTGGCGATACCGCATAAATATAGACGTCACTGAATTTGGTGCTTGGCTAAAAGTAAGGATGATTAAAATGATTAAAAGCTGTCTGCGCAGGTGGATCAGGTGATAGAGCTCCTGATTACGGAGGAGGCGATGGGTTCAAACTCCATCCAGTGAACCGATAATGGAATTTTGTCAGCTCGGATCACTTGAGTTAAATCAGGATGCATACAGTTTTAAA
This sequence comes from Sinonovacula constricta, assembly GCA_007844125.1. NCBI lineage: Eukaryota > Metazoa > Mollusca > Bivalvia > Cardiida > Solecurtidae > Sinonovacula > Sinonovacula constricta. Next base: position 50,241,470 of record CM017564.1, on the reverse strand, counting down.
TGAAAGAGGGCGTGGCCCTAAATGTTGCGACTTGGAATAGGAGCAGTCAGAACTGAGAGATTAAAACATAAGAACAAGGTTTGAACTGATTCTGTAGTTTGAGAAAAGAGTAGCTACTTGTTAATATCGACCAACTTTAATTGGAGCATGTCTATAGTACATACCATGGATAATCATAAATACCGTGCTTTTTTTTTCTCTATGTGCAACCATCGCTGAATTATCACTATATTTTCCATGATCATATATACGCAACCATATCATAATTGCCAGTTAAGGAAGTGAAAATGTATTTGTGATTTTCGCCCCGCGATTTAAAAATTGTCAATTTTATATGTTGGACATATGGAATTGTTCAATTGTAATGTTGTACTGTGAACGTAATAAGTTCGTATATGAACGTTTGGGTGTAATTAGATAGCGGTATTTAGCATACGGGTGTACCAATTTACAAATAACCATTTGAAGTTAGTAATCCATTTATTAAAAGTCAGCACTAGTAATAAGAATATTGGCGGATATTTTTACAGTGATGCATGGTATAATGTTACCAGGTATTATAGAAAAATGAACAGAAAGTTCTATGTCTAACAACCTTAACCAGCACGGAAAGTTCTAAACCGAAGAAGCAGCGGAGCTCTGCCTTAGTTAAATTAATAGTTACCTGTCCTATTGAAATGCTTTCCGTTGTTGTTAGTGAAAAGATCTTCCATGTTTAAAATAAATATCATTACCGATTTTCTATCAAATGGACCTTAACAAAACGGCAAACGAACACAGACAATTCTAAGTCAAAAAATGGTCATAATTCTAAGTGGTCAAATGTTCATAATTCTGTCAGAATTGTAGTAGGGGTTACATACCCTTTACAATTGTATCGTAATAAAAGTTACGTGGGCGGGATTTAGAAAAAAAATACTTTAACAAAAACGTTAACCGATGCCAAACACAACACCAACGAAGACGACAGGGCCATGACAAAATCCAATTTGCTTCAAACATTGGAGTTTAAAATTGCAACATAAGAAATATTTCTTGAGAAGATATTTGATGTTAATCATGATACCACTTTAAATTAAATAAGATATAAAATAACATAACTTAGAATATGTTAAAATAAATTACTGGTTATAAATACAAAAATGTGCTAAAATGACGTGTAATTTGTAGTTTATGTACTTAGTACATTGCAAAGACACAGAATATAACAGAATATATTGTCAATAGATTTAAGCACATGTACGAATCATCCATTTATACGAATACAAATATAAATTTGGCACGCATATCACATCTAATCTATTGAAGTTACATTCCAATCATTCAGTACAAGAACTTAAGTTTTAAGACACCAATTAGGTTCGGTTTGGCGACTTTCGAGTTAGGGTTTTATACATGGCGGAGGAACCTACAACGTTTTCAACATGCTGTATCGGTGAATATGATTAAAGGCTCAATACCTTGTAGCACTTGTTTTGTTTTAATTTTAAATCAACACTAACAGTTCCCAGATGTCACAATGCAAATACCTTAATCGTGTTTAGACGAATTGTTTACTACATTCCTGATGAAGATTCATTTTACCTAACAATCAGATAAAGTTTGGTGGTTAGTTGTACACTGAAAATTATCTGCTATTCAATGACCTTTGAGTGCAGTGGATAAATAATGATAGACCAGAGCAATTAGACAGATTGAAAGAGACACTTTGGGATTTTGATTTAATAGATCTTAAATATGTTATCCGACACTTTGGACATTTTTTTTTCAATTAACCGAATAATTCATTGTTACCTGAAAATGTCCTTCAAAATGCTGTTCATTAAATTCATAGGTATGTGTGAACAGTCAAGCATAAATCACCACCCGTCATTATACAGTTGGAAGGAATACACATTCAGAGTGCCTTTTTTCGCGATTAGCACTGCCTAACAATTCGTTTAGTGTTTAAAATTGTATTTATTAAGATTAAAGGATGAGTTTATAAAAAAAATATGCCACAATTCCCCAAAGCAGTGTAAGTGGTTTGATATTGTTACATGTATTTGATATGTGCAAACTGTCTGATACATGTACCACCTTTAACCCCACCCTAACTCCCCATAAAATCCAGTCTTATATTGGAAGTGATCTTGCTCTGTTGATTGTTTGCTGACAGCGATAACATGAATGTCATCTCTTTGAAAAGAACAAATATTTTTAGGCTTCTGAAATGTTTATTGCATACAGATGTCGCCCATTGATATCGATTCATCTATGTTGTACTCAATGATTGTTTCTCCCACGGACAATCGTTCGATATCGGCTATTACACCTGTATGAATGTTTCTTTCATCAACATTAGTTCCGTTTTTGCTGTAACACATGAAACATCGGGGCACATTTCATATTCAGTTTCCTTATCCTTCTTTCAGACGACAGACAATAGCTTTACAAGACGTTTTATATTTTATTGTCAGGTTGAACAAAATAAATGTTAATGCAGGAATCTCTGTAGGTGTGTTTTTTGTCTTTCAGAATAATCTCAGCGTGTGCATGAGATAATAAAAATATATATTTTATTTAGAAAGAAATAAGTTATCATCATGTAAACCTCGTGATTAATTTGTTATCTTTTTCATTGACAAATTGAAAACTGATATCCATTACTTATATCCTGCTATTAGAAAAAAGTCGTATCAACAACCACAAAAACAAGAACTTGAACTTAATATTCGAAACCCGGGGAAGATATTCTCCTAACAGTCGTTTGTATTTAACAAAACGAACACAAACATGATAGACAATTCAAAACCCCTCCCTCCAAGGAAAAAGTAGTTCATTCTTTTGGTTTATCTGACGTCATAATGGACATTTCACACGTCATTTAAGACAGGAAAATTACTGCAAGGAAACACACCTCAAAGAACAACGCAATGTCCAGTGTTGCATGGGGCTACATTTAACATTGGAAGCATAAAATAATGTATGTGGTGTTATCTGTATATAAGCCAGAAGTGTTATATTGTTGTAATGTTAGAGTGAGCAGCTTGTCAGACGATCGATTCTGGGATTATAGCATAAATTATGAATACGTCTATTATATTAGACTAAATATAAAATTACTTTAAAACGTTTTTTGCTAAAGTCTACATGACAAACTTTAAAATATTATCATGTCAAGTAAGAGGTCAGACAATAGCTTATTGTTCATATTTTAATATATGAAGTAGACGCAGGGTGGGAGGAGGGTGGGGAGATATATCGATAATAAATTCATTATGTTATGTACAGTAGTACACCAGCGTTAAAGGTTACGCTAGTCAGGTTAAGGGGTTGTTTACCGTTTTAGTATTATTGACGTATTTCGCATGACGTAGCATTCGCGTAACTGCTAGAAAGAAAAGGATCATGCTAGAAAATTATTTTTTTTTATGTTTAACTATGTTTCGTGAATGTTCTGGGTTTTGTGAATGTTCTGGAGATTTCTGCGTTCTGGAAATTCTTTGGGTCTATGTAAGGGCTTGTTAGCCGAGTAAAGTTGGAAGTTTTGACATAAAGTTTGGACATAAAGTTTGGACATATAGTCTGGATATACTTGCAGCTCCTTTATTAAACCTTTCTGTGTTGGAACTTACGTGGACTTATTATATTCTACGGTGATATAAATATTAAAGTGTTGGATTTGGAACTATATTAATTACATTCGTGTATTGTTCTACCTTTGGATTATTTTAACTGTGCGTATCTTCGAGGACATTCAACCGAAAACTCTTCAGGATTTTTCGACGTTGGATTATTAATTGGACTATTAAAAGGACACCTCATAAAGGGAAAAAACTGTAAGCTAACATTTATTTTGCATTCTCAAATTTTGTCTGATATAGATCTATTTGTTATTATTTTGTTACGCCATAGATTTAATTGTTTATTAAAATAAAACATTATTGTACTAGTTTGTTTCTAGTTTGTTCTTTCTTTTACACCATTTCGTCTTTAAGTTAACTTGCCATTTTATTAATAAATCTTATAACAATAAATACATAAGTCTTAAAAAGCTACACCGGTTGTAACAGGAATTGGGGGCTCGTTCGGGATTCGAAACATTAACGGATAACTCTGCTATTTGTGTTGTTGTTTTTTTAATTTTATTTTTTTTTTTTTTTTTGTAAACAGATATTTCTACAAACCAGCAACAAGCTACCATGGCATTTAATTTGGAATTGTTTGTAAAGTCGTTTACCCAGGAGGGGTTTAATTTGGCCAAAAAGCCTGATTTGCCCGACATCGCTGCTCATTATAATGTTCCTGGAATTAAACCATCGATGAAAAAAAGGCTATTTGCAACATGCTTATTCGAACTTTGATTGACGACATCATACTTTCGATTGACTTTATGTCGTTTGTAAAGGAAGATGTGTCAGACCAGGACTTAGATTTAAAATTGCAATTAGAGAAATTAAGAATGGAAAGAGAATAGAATTAGAAAGGTTAGAGTTGGAAGAAAGAAAATGGGGCTATTGTAACGAGAAAGAGAACGAAAAAGAGAAAGAGAAAAAGAACGAAAAAGAGTAAAAAACGAGAAAGAGAAATAGAGCGGGAAGAAAGAGAACGAGACAGGCAGTTTCAGTTAGAATTGAAGAATCCAGAAAGAGCAAATCAATTCAAAAAAAATCATTTGATGTGTCAAAAAATCTTAGACTTGTTCCTTCATTTCAAGAAAAGTATGTTGACAAATACTTTTTACATTTTGAGAAAGTTGCAGATAATTAGAAATGGCTAAAACACTGGCCTTTACTTCTGCAAACTGTTCTTTCAGGTAAAGCAAATGAAATCTACACACAATTAAGCATTGAACAGTGTTCCTGCAGACAAAGCTTCAAACAACATAATTTTTGTCTGACGACTTTATTACAAAAATGTACTGAGTGCTGAGTTATCCACCACCAGTTCTTACTCTTGCACCAACCTTGACTTTCAGACAGTTATTAACAAACATAAACAGATATTGCATAATTTCAATATCAAAATAGAAACAAAGCAAGAAAAACTTCCTTCCTTGTACTGGATTCCTAAGCTTCACAAAACACCATACAAGTCGCGATTCATAGCTAATGCCAGCTCTAGCACCACCACTCACATAAAATTATCTAAACTACTTACGTCTTGCCTTACAGCCGTTCGCAATCACGTTGTTAAATATTGTGAAAAAGTGTATGAAAATTCAGGAATTAACCTTTTTTGGTCTATAAAAAAATCTTCAGAAGTCGAACTTTAAACTTTCATTGCTCTGCAGTTAATACTTACGATTTCTCTACGCTGTACACTTCTTTACCTCATGATTTAATTAAGACCAAATTGTTTGCTCTTATTGAGAAAACATTTACTCGAGAGCAACGTCTATATATTGCATGTCATGAAAGTAATGCATTTTTACCAACACTTTCTTAGAAAAGTTTACTATGTGGACTTGCACGGATGTTTGTGAAGCTTCACGTTTTCTATTAGACAATATTTACATAAAATGCGGTGACACATTATTTAGACAAGTAATTGGTATCCTATGGGAACCAACTGTGCACCATTAATTGCAGATTTGTTTTATACTGCTTTGAACGTGATTTCATGTTAACTTTATCCCCTTCAAACCAAAGCCACATTATAGAGGCCTTCAATTTAACGTCACGCAATCTTGACGATATTCTAACTATAGATAATCCTTTCTTTTCTCAAATGATCCATTTGATTTATCCACCCAGAACTTACCCTTAATAAAGAAAATAACTGCCTTTTAAATCCAGCATTTCTAGACATTGAGATCAATATTTCCAATGACAACGTCTCTACTAAAATCTATGACAACAGAGATGATTTCAACTTTAGTATTGTGAATTATCCATACCTTGATGGTGATTCACCTCGTGCTACCTTCTATGGTATTTATATATCACAACATACAAGGTTTGCACGAGTTTGTACTAAAGTAGATAATTTTAATGATAGAAACCTGTTTATTTCTTCTAAACTGTTACAGCAAGGCTTTCGTTTTCATAAATTAAGAAAGGCGTTTTCAAAATTCTTTTACCGCAATGGTTTTATTGCTTCTAAGTATAATAGCAGTATGAAAACACTTATGCAGAAAGGCATAAGCCATCCTGCATTTTATGGAAATGTTTTATACAAGTTAAAGAAGATCATGGGTCTCAATAACTTTTCTGACCACTTTACAAAACTTATCAGAAAATGTATTGCAGACGGTTACAACCCGGGAATCCTTCGATGTACTGCATTGCTTGCAATTGACCCTTTTAAAGTCAAGAACTTGCATTGCTTTTAAATTACACGATGACCGGACAAGTCGTTGAGACTATATGAAAACAGTGACTTAAAGCCATAATTGGACAGTCACTGTTGGATTTCTTGTCTCTTCATCTTTCCAGTCGTGCCCTATATGTGTGGGACAACTTGAGCAGTCTCCATACCCTTTACGTGAGATTGCACAGTAGGTATTACATCGGGATTTTTTGTACGTTTATCATATATAATATGTCAACTACGGATAAATCCTCGGCGTTTATGATATGTTTTTTAAACGTATTAACGCTAAACAATACTACGTTTTATTTTGTTGATTTTCTATTATTTCTTCCGTATTTTTTACATTTCACTTTTGACACTTTTGGCATATGACGTCATGGCATTTATGACGTCATTATATTGTTCTTATGATATATCAGCGCTTGTACTGCTTCATTTTATTTGAAACTACTCTCTCATTTGGAATTTTTTGGTTGCCGCGACTTTTATCTACTGTACATATGTTGTTTTATTACTAGTTATCATGTATGTACATACGTTCATTATATCTTTTTTAACTCCCGATGCAGGTGCTTACTGTTAGTTGTTTCACTTTGACGGGATATTTTTATTTACACTGTTTGACTGATAGAAAAACCTTCAGGAAGTGCGAGGTTGGAGCGCTCCACAAACCAGCCTGGTTTAAGCACCCCAGTTGGCCCTTTTGCCGACTGACCGATCCAAGGCGGTAACTGATGGTTTTTCTTTTTGTGTGTTATGTCTCGTCTCTGTGTTTTTTTGTCACATTTATACTAGTTTCCTGGATATTCGTGCCCCTAAGAGTTAGAAGTGGAGCACGCGCTTTAGATGGAAACCACCAAAATTTCTAAAGCATATTTTTTGTTCAAGAATAACAACTTTTTAAAAATAAATAAACAAAATGTCAACTGACAACTGTAAACATAATCTACCTTCGTAAACTAGGTCAAGTGCAATGGTCCGTGTCAGCCAGGTGCTTTCCTATTGATTCGTGCCCTTGTTGCCTGCTGTCTTAGTACCGCATAATACCACATAAATTCACCCCTTGTCGACGAAAATCGTTTTAATTTTGTTTTTCTGTGTTTCATTGCTTCAGTATTGTCTTTTTAAAAATAAAATGATCCGAAGTCTATTTGTTCATTCATACACCATTCATACCAAAATTAACTATGAAGATATTAATAAAAAAGTTTCATGAAAATTTACTGCCCGTGTCAACTAATTGCAATGGCAACAGAGAAACTCGCCCCCCCCCCCCCCCCCCCCCCCTTCTAACTACGAAGCTTTTGTGACAGTAGGACAGATGGCACCAGTGTTCACACTTATCACAGTTTCCCCAGTTGACCAGTTCGATGTAAGGCTTATCTTGTATCTGGGGAGGATCTCTCTGTGAACACACACAACAGACCACGTTATCATCATCGTAACATTCGATCGGCGATTCAATGTTGGTCTGTTCTTGTCTGCTTGTTGATGGTTTGGGAGTTACATCTTTCTACATTTCTTTCCTTTGTCAGAAGAATATTGTTCAAACTCTGCCAGAAAGGATTCATCAGTGATATTGCGGCCACCTGGTGTTGGTTTTCGGGAATGACGAAAGGACGGAGTGCATTCGACTTGTGGCATTGTTAGTCCTTCAAATTTAGCCCGTAGAAACTCGTCAACTGCATTTTTCCCAGACTTTATCGCCTTAACTACATCTGCAGGTTAGCTTGTTAAGAAAGCGGCTGATGGAAACAGCTTGTTCTGGCTAACGGCTTCTGGTGATGTAGGAAAGATGCCAGTCCTTCTGAATGCTGAAATCAGGTTGCTTGGAGTAAGTGCTCTTAAGTAGGCCTTACAGCCAAGTTCAGCCATCTCATAGCGAGTGACAACTTTGCCCATGTGTTGTTGCATATATGCTGCACATTCTTGGTAGTAAAACTTCTTGAAAGGTCCAAAGATGGTTGCGTCCAGTGGCTGTAGCATGTGACTCGTGTGAGCAGGCAGCACAAACAAAATTATGTTTTGTATAAGGGCCCAGTCAATCAATTGTTTAGATGTGTGTGAAGTATGGCCATCAAATACAACTAATATTTTCTGATCATCACACAAGTGACCACGAACGTACGGCAAAAAATGGCGTTTTCCTTTAAATACAAAATACGGGGGAATAAATTGCCCAGAAGCATTTCCTGCTGCAATGATTGTAGTTGTTGTACCTCTTGGTGAAGTGATTGAATGAGCTTTTTGTTCTGTGCTCTGGCTGAATACCAGTTTCGTCGATATTATAGATAAGGTGAGGTTTATCTTTCAGATCATTGTCTTGTATTACCTTTTCAAGGTTTTGAAAGTAAAATGACACCACAACAGGAGTGGTGGACTTAGCTCTGTTCGCATCAAGTGCACTAGGTCTTATTGGTCTAATTCTGTCGTCCCACCTTTGAAGAAAACCATAAAGCCAGCAGTTGCTTAATTTTTTTGAGGTAGGACGTTTTCCAAGATTGAAGGCCAACTCTCCGGCTAAGTTTTGTAACTGGGAGTTTGTTACTCTAAATTACTAAATTACTGGTTATAAATACAAAAATGTGCTAAAATGACGTGTAATTTGTAGTTTATGTACTTAGTACATTGCAAAGACACAGAATATAACAGAATATATTGTCAATAGATTTAAGCACATGTACGAATCATCCATTTATACGAATACAAATATAAATTTGGCACGCATATCACATCTAATCTATTGAAGTTACATTCCAATCATTCAGTACAAGAACTTAAGTTTTAAGACACCAATTAGGTTCGGTTTGGCGACGTTCGAGTTAGGGTTTTATACATGGCGGAGGAACCTACAACGTTTTCAACATGCTGTATCGGTGAATATGATTAAAGGCTCAATACCTTGTAGCACTTGTTTTGTTTTAATTTCAAATCAACACTAACAGTTCCCAGATGTCACAATGCAAATACCTTAATCGTGTTTAGACGAATTGTTTACTACATTCCTGATGAAGATTCATTTTACCTAACAATCAGATAAAGTTTGGTGGTTAGTTGTACACTGAAAATTATCTGCTATTCAATGACCTTTGAGTGCAGTGGATAAATAATGATAGACCAGAGCAATTAGACAGATTGAAAGAGACACTTTGGGATTTTGATTTAATAGATCTTAAATATGTTATCCGACACTTTGGACATTTTTTTTTCAATTAACCGAATAATTCATTGTTACCTGAAAATGTCCTTCAAAATGCTGTTCATTGAATTCATAGGTATGTGTGAACAGTCAAGCATAAATCACCACCCGTCATTATATAGTTGGAAGGAATACACATTCAGAGTGCCTTTTTTTCGCGATTAGCACTGCCTAACAATTCGTTTAGTGTTTAAAATTGTATTTATTAAGATTAAAGATGAGTTTATAAAAAAAATATGCCACAATTCCCCAAAGCAGTGTAAGTGGTTTGATATTGTTACATGTATTTGATATGTGCAAACTGTCTGATACATGTACCACCTTTAACCCCACCCTAACTCCCCATAAAATCCATTCTTATATTGGAAGTGATCTTGCTCTGTTGATTGTTTGCTGACAGCGATAACATGAATGTCATCTCTTTGAAAAGAACAAATATTTTTAGGCTTCTGAAATGTTTATTGCATACAGATGTCGCCCATTGATATCGATTCATCTATGTTGTACTCAATGATTGTTTCTCCCACGGACAATCGTTCGATATCGGCTATTACACCTGTATGAATGTTTCTTTCATCAACATTAGTTCCGTTTTTGCTGTAACACGTGAAACATCGGGGCACATTTCATATTCAGTTTCCTTATCCTTCTTTCAGACGACAGACAATAGCTTTACAAGACGTTTTATATTTTATTGTCAGGTTGAACAAAATAAATGTTAATGCAGGAATCTCTGTAGGTGTGTTTTTTGTCTTTCAGAATAATCTCAGCGTGTGCATGAGATAATAAAAATATATATTTTATTTAGAAAGAAATAAATTATCATCATGTAAACCTCGTGATTAATTTGTTATCTTTTTCATTGACAAATTGAAAACTGATATCCATTACTTATATCCTGCTATTAGAAAAAAGTCGTATCAACAACCACAAAAACAAGAACTTGAACTTAATATTCGAAACCCGGGGAAGATATTCTCCTAACAGTCGTTTGTATTTAACAAAACGAACACAAACATGATAGACAATTCAAAACCCCTCCCTCCAAGGAAAAAGTAGTTCATTCTTTTGGTTTATCTGACGTCATAATGGACATTTCACACGTCATTTAAGACAGGAAAATTACTGCAAGGAAACACACCTCAAAGAACAACGCAATGTCCAGTGTTGCATGGGGCTACATTTAACATTGGAAGCATAAAATAATGTATGTGGTGTTATCTGTATATAAGCCAGAAGTGTTATATTGTTGTAATGTTAGAGTGAGCAGCTTGTCAGACGATCGATTCTGGGATTATAGCATAAATTATGAATACGTCTATTATATTAGACTAAATATAAAATTACTTTAAAACGTTTTTTGCTAAAGTCTACATGGCAAACTTTAAAATATTATCATGTCAAGTAAGAGGTCAGACATAAGCTTATTGTTCATATTTTAATATATGAAGTAGACGCAGGGTGGGAGGACGGTGGGGAGATATATCGATAATAAATTCATTATGTTATGTACAGTAGTACACCAGCGTTTAAGGTTACGCTAGTCAGGTTAAGGGGTTGTTTACCGTTTTAGTATTATTGACGTATTTCGCATGACGTAGCATTCGCGTAACTGCTAGAAAGAAAAGGATCATGCTAGAAAATTATTTTTTTTTATGTTTAACTATGTTTCGTGAATGTTCTGGGTTTTGTGAATGTTCTGGAGATTTCTGCGTTCAGGAAATTCTTTGGGTCTATATAAGGGCTTGTTAGCCGAGTAAAGTTGGAAGTTTTGACATAAAGTTTGGACATAAAGTTTGGACATATAGTCTGGATATACTTGCAGCTCCTTTATTAAACCTTTCTGTGTTGGAACTTACGTGGACTTATTATATTCTACGGTGATATAAATATTAAAGTGTTGGATTTGGAACTATATTAATTACATTCGTGTATTGTTCTACCTTTGGATTATTTTAACTGTGCGTATCTTCGAGGACATTCAACCGAAAACTCTTCAGGATTTTTCGACGTTGGATTATTAATTGGACTATTAAAAGGACACCTCATAAAGGGAAAAAACTGTAAGCTAACATTTATTTTGCATTCTCAAATTTTGTCTGATATAGATCTATTTGTTATTATTTTGTTACGCCATAGATTTAATTGTTTATTAAAATAAAACATTATTGTACTAGTTTGTTTCTAGCTTGTTCTTTCTTTTACACCATTTCGTCTTTAAGTTAACTTGCCATTTTATTAATAAATCTTATAATAATAAATACATAAGTCTTAAAAAGCTACACCGGTTGTAACAGGAATTGGGGGCTCGTTCGGGATTCGAAACATTAACGGATAACTCTGCTATTTGTGTTGTTGTTTTTTTAATTTTTTTTTTTTTTTTTTTTTTTTTTTTTGTAAACAGATATTTCTACAAACCAGCAACAAGCTACCATGGCATTTAATTTGGAATTGTTTGTAAAGTCGTTTACCCAGGAGGGGTTTAATTTGGCCAAAAAGCCTGATTTGCCCGACATCGCTGCTCATTACAATGTTCCTGGAATTAAACCATCGATGAAAAAAGGCTATTTGCAACATGCTTATTCGAACTTTGATTGACGACATCATACTTTCGATTGACTTTATGTCGTTTGTAAAGGAAGATGTGTCAGACCAGGACTTAGATTTAAAATTGCAATTAGAGAAATTAAGAATGGAAAGAGAATAGAATTAGAAAGGTTAAAGTTGGAAGAAAAGAAAATGGGGCTATTGTAACGAGAATAAGAACGAAAAAGAGAAAGAGAAAAAGAACGAAAAAGAGTAAAAAACGAGAAAGAGAAATAGAGCGGGAAGAAAGAGAACGAGACAGGCAGTTTCAGTTAGAATTGAAGAATCCAGATAGAGCAAATCAATTAAAAAAAAAATCATTTGATGTGTCAAAAAATCTTAGACTTGTTCCTTCATTTCAAGAAAAGTATGTTGACAAATACTTTTTACATTTTGAGAAAGTTGCAGATAATTAGAAATGGCTAAAACACTGGCCTTTACTTCTGCAAACTGTTCTTTCAGGTAAAGCAAATGAAATCTACACACAATTAAGCATTGAACAGTGTTCCTGCAGACAAAGCTTCAAACAACATAATTTTTGTCTGACGACTTTATTACAAAAATGTACTGAGTGCTGAGTTATCCACCACCAGTTCTTACTCTTGCACCAACCTTGACTTTCAGACAGTTATTAACAAACATAAACAGATATTGCATAATTTCAATATCAAAATAGAAACAAAGCAAGAAAAACTTCCTTTCTTGTACTGGATTCCTAAGCTTCACAAAACACCATACAAGTCGCGATTCATAGCTAATGCCAGCTCTAGCACCACCACTCACATAAAATTATCTAAACTACTTACGTCTTGCCTTACAGCCGTTCGCAATCACGTTGTTAAATATTGTGAAAAAGTGTATGAAAATTCAGGAATTAACCTTTTTTGGTCTATAAAAAAATCTTCAGAAGTCTTAGACAGTTTCGAACTTTAAACTTTCATTGCTCTGCAGTTAATACTTACGATTTCTCTACGCTGTACACTTCTTTACCTCATGATTTAATTAAGACCAAATTGTTTGCTCTTATTGAGAAAACATTTGCTCGAGAGCAACGTCTATATATTGCATGTCATGAAAGTAATGCATTTTTACCAACACTTTCTTAGAAAAGTTTACTATGTGGACTTGCACGGATGTTTGTGAAGCTTCACGTTTTCTATTAGACAATATTTACATAAAATGCGGTGACACTTTATTTAGACAAGTAATTGGTATCCTATGGGAACCAACTGTGCACCATTAATTGCAGATTTGTTTTTATACTGCTTTGAACGTGATTTCATGTTAACTTTATCCCCTTCAAACCAAAGCCACATTATAGAGGCTTTCAATTTAACGTCACGCAATCTTGACGATATTCTAACTATAGATAATCCTTTCTTTTCTCAAATGATCCATTTGATTTATCCACCCAGAACTTACCCTTAATAAAGAAAATAACTGCCTTTTAAATCCAGCATTTCTAGACATTGAGATCAATATTTCCAATGACAACGTCTCTACTAAAATCTATGACAACAGAGATGATTTCAACTTTAGTATTGTGAATTATCCATACCTTGATGGTGATTCACCTCGTGCTACCTTCTATGGTATTTACATATCACAACATACAAGGTTTGCACGAGTTTGTACTAAAGTAGATAATTTTAATGATAGAAACCTGTTTATTTCTTCTAAACTGTTACAGCAAGGCTTTCGTTTTCATAAATTAAGAAAGGCGTTTTCAAAATTCTTTTACCGCAATGGTTTTATTGCTTCTAAGTATAATAGCAGTATGAAAACACTTATGCAGAAAGGCATAAGCCATCCTGCATTTTATGGAAATGTTTTATACAAGTTAAAGAAGATCATGGGTCTCAATAACTTTTCTGACCACTTTACAAAACTTATCAGAAAATGTATTGCAGACGGTTACAACCCGGGAATCCTTCGATGTACTGCATTGCTTGCAATTGACCCTTTTAAAGTCAAGAACTTGCATTGCTTTTAAATTACACGATGACCGGACAGGTCGTTGAGACTATATGAAAACAGTGACTTAAAGCCATAATTGGACAGTCACTGTTGGATTTCTTGTCTCTTCATCTCTCCAGTCGTGCCCTATATGTGTGGGACAACTTGAGCAGTCTCCATACCCTTTACGTGAGATTGCACAGTAGGTATTACATCGGGATTTTTTGTACGTTTATCATATATAATATGTCAACTACGGATAAATCCTCGGCGTTTATGATATGTTTTTTAAACGTATTAACTCTAAACAATACTACGTGTTATTTTGTTGATTTTCTATTATTTCTTCCGTATTTTTTACATTTCACTTTTGACACTTTTGGCATATGACGTCATGGCATTTATGACGTCATTATATTGTTCTTATGATATATCAGCGCTTGTACTGCTTCATTTTATTTGAAACTACTCTCTCATTTGGAATTTTTTGGTTGCCGCGACTTTTATCTACTGTACATATGTTGTTTTATTACTAGTTATCATGTATGTACATACGTTCATTATATCTTTTTTAACTCCCGATGCAGGTGCTTACTGTTAGTTGTTTCACTTTGACGGGATATTTTTATTTACACTGTTTGACTGATAGAAAAACCTTCAGGAAGTGCGAGGTTGGAGCGCTCCACAAACCAGCCTGGTTTAAGCACCCCAGTTGGCCCTTTTGCCGACTGACCGATCCAAGGCGGTAACTGATGGTTTTTCTTTTTGTGTGTTATGTCTCGTCTCTGTGTTTTTTTGTCACATTTATACTAGTTTCCTGGATATTCGTGCCCCTAAGAGTTAGAAGTGGAGCACGCGCTTTAGATGGAAACCACCAAAATTTCTAAAGCATATTTTTTGTTCAAGAATAACAACTTTTTAAAAATAAATAAACAAAATGTCAACTGACAACTGTAAACATAATCTACCTTCGTAAACTAGGTCAAGTGCAATGGTCCGTGTCAGCCAGGTGCTTTCCTATTGATTCGTGCCCTTGTTGCCTGCTGTCTTAGTACCGCATAATACCACATAAATTCACCCCTTGTCGACGAAAATCGTTTTAATTTTGTTTTTCTGTGTTTCATTGCTTCAGTATTGTCTTTTTAAAAATAAAATGATCCGAAGTCTATTTGTTCATTCATACACCATTCATACCAAAATTAACTATGAAGATATTAATAAAAAAGTTTCATGAAAATTTACTGCCCGTTTCAACTAATTGCAATGGCAACAGAGAAACTCGCCCCCCCCCCCCCCCCCCCCCCACACACACACACACACACCCCCCCCCCCCCCCCCCCTTCTAACTACGAAGCTTTTGTGACAGTAGGACAGATGGCACCAGTGTTCACACTTATCACAGTTTCCCCAGTTGACCAGTTCGATGTAAGGCTTATCTTGTATCTGGGGAGGATCTCTCTGTGAACACACACAACAGACCACGTTATCATCATCGTAACATTCGATCGGCGATTCAATGTTGGTCTGTTCTTGTCTGCTTGTTGATGGTTTGGGAGTTACATCTTTCTACATTTCTTTCCTTTGTCAGAAGAATATTGTTCAAACTCTGCCAGAAAGGATTCATCAGTGATTTTGCGGCCACCTGGTGTTGGTTTTCGGGAATGACGAAAGGACGGAGTGCATTCGACTTGTGGCATTGTTAGTCCTTCAAATTTAGCCCGTAGAAACTCGTCAACTGCATTTTTCCCAGATTTTATCGCCTTAACTACATCTGCAGGTTAGCTTGTTAAGAAAGCGGCTGATGGAAACAGCTTGTTCTGGCTAACGGCTTCTGGTGATGTAGGAAAGATGCCAGTCTTCCTGAATGCTGAAATCAGGTTGCTTGGAGTAAGTGCTCTTAAGTAGGCCTTACAGCCAAGTTCAGCCATCTCATAGCGAGTGACAACTTTGCCCATGTGTTGTTGCATATATGCTGCACATTCTTGGTAGTAAAACTTCTTGAAAGGTCCAAAGATGGTTGCGTCCAGTGGCTGTAGCATGTGACTCGTGTGAGCAGGCAGCACAAACAAAATTATGTTTTGTATAAGGGCCCAGTCAATCAATTGTTTAGATGTGTGTGAAGTATGGCCATCAAATACAACTAATATTTTCTGACCATCACACAAGTGACCACGAACGTACGGCAAAAAATGGCGTTTTCCTTTAAATACAAAATACGGGGGAATAAATTGCCCAGAAGCATTTCCTGCTGCAATGATTGTAGTTGTTGTACCTCTTGGTGAAGTGATTGAATGAGCTTTTTGTTCTGTGCTCTGGCTGAATACCAGTTTCGTCGATATTATAGATAAGGTGAGGTTTATCTTTCAGATCATTGTCTTGTATTACCTTTTCAAGGTTTTGAAAGTAAAATGACACCACAACAGGAGTGGTGGACTTAGCTCTGTTCGCATCAAGTGCACTAGGTCTTATTGGTCTAATTCTGTCGTCCCACCTTTGAAGAAAACCATAAAGCCAGCAGTTGCTTAATTTTTTTGAGGTAGGACGTTTTCCAAGATTGAAGGCCAACTCTCCGGCTAAGTTTTGTAACTGGGAGTTTGTTACTCTATAACCTAGTTCAGCAAGCACCTCTACGTGCTCTACGATGCCCTCCTCTTCCTCCTTTGTAAACAACACATCCCAAACGTTGGAAAATTCCTTTGGATTTATTTTTCCCTTCACCCTATCCCTCAATGTTTGCACGGGGACTTGATATTGTTTCGCGGCTAATTTTACCGATTTTCCTTCATCACGTACTGATTCATAAGCTTTATAAAGCGCTTCAGGGGTATAATTTCGATACTGTTTTTTCGTTTTTGTGTGTTGTTTCTGAAATGAAATTATTTCTTTTTGGTATTGACACATAAAAACGACATCTCGACAATTAAGCACACATAACGTCAATTAAAAAAACGGCACGCGCACACGTGTGCAAATTTCGTGCTAACAAAAAGGGAACTTATGAGAATAAATACGGTATAAATGTCGATCCGCAGCATAAACGTCTAAAAAACGTTGATCGACCTTGACATTAAAGATGGCGGAATCAGTTAAAAAGTTGTCATCATTAAAATGCTTACAAATTTAATGCACACCAGTTAAAATATGCATAGAGAAACGTAAAACGATATGCCTTTTTTATCTGTTAAGTGTTTTTTTTTCAGTTGTTACCTGTTTTTACGTATCTTGACTGGCTTGGAACAAGAATGTAAATTTCTGCCAGAACTTGCATCGAATTCGCACACGTGCAGTAGAATCGATAGGAAGGCACGAATCAATAGGAAAGAATGCTACATTTACCTTGTTTGCCTTTGTCTACAGGTAGATAAAATTTAAATATCTGTGAAAATTTTGATAGGACCTTTTCTTAATTACCTATTCTAACTATGATCTTGTCAAAGATTACATCCTTAAAGGCTACGAACTAGTCCCTGAGGCATATAGACAAAAATTAAGGAATTATAAAAAAAAAGAAACTAATCAAACACATGTTGAGTTTGCTAGAAAAAAACAAACAATTATTTGACCGATGGTGTTCATCTAAAGGAATAGAACAAGACCATGCAATATTACGGCAGTTTATGCTTATTGAAGAGTTTAAACGTTGCGTCCAACCTGACATTAAGACCTTCATTGATGAAAAGCAAGTTGAAACTTTGGATGAAGCTGCTCGTTTGGCTGATGACTATTCTTTGACTCACAAGGTCTCATTTGTTCCTAAACAAACGTCACATCTACACTTAGCACTACAAGAAATACAAATGCAAGTCCACATGCAAATGCTAAGTTAAATCACAATAGTAATTCTACTGGTTTTTCAAGTCAGTGTAGTTCACGCAGACAAAAACCGTCCGGTGAACGAAATACCTTATCCATTGTTACTTGCAATTATTACAAGAAAACTGGTCACCCCATTTCTGACTGTTTAAAATTAAAAGAGAAGCAGTCTAGTGTTGGGTACAAACCAACAGGCCTCACCAATTTCAAGTCAAGGCCACAGACTTGTGTCGAAGTTGACACTTTTGATCAGGCTAACACACCTGATATATATATACTGTCATTGTTGTCCCATATAGAACTAGCCTGTACACAATTGGGAAGGGGACATGTTATTATTGCTATACCAAACTGAACCATCTTATATTGTCGATCCTTATCCAGATAATGAATGTCGTGCCAAATGTTTTGGCAGCACATTCACATTTAGTCACATTAAAGATCGAGCTGGATGATTTTTTTAGTTTTCAATTACATTATTTTTTGTTGTTGTTTATATGGGAAGCAAGCCCGGGAAGAACAAAAAGATATATATATATATATATATATATATATATATATATATATATATATATATATATATATATATATATATATATATATATATATATATATATATATATATATATATAATGATTACCAGATAAAGAAAGGGAATGGTAAAATTGCAATGAATTAATATGCAATTAAAACCATAAAAGAAGAAGTATTTCCTTCATATGAAAATTGAGACAATTGCATTAAACACATAAGTATACCATGTAAATAAGCCAAAGATACAACAGTTACAAACGATTCAGAGAAGAAGGGGATATAACTGCATCTGAGAATAAACAGAGGGAAAATACTAAATAAAGTTTCGAGTAAGACGCTATTCGAGATATTATAATTTAAAACATGAATATTATTAAAGAAGTTCCTCCTGGCTTGAATTTTAATAATGCTGAATGAACATGATCAAGCATAAAAGAGAACAGTTACACTTGCCCTAGCGTAAGTCTGTAGTTAACAACTGAAAACGGCATTACTTTGTTTTTGTCTCAAATTGTAGTCCGCTACATTAGGGCCGACATAGTAGGATATTACACGAATTATCAGTCACTAATGTCGGGCACCTCAGTTTAAAACACTATTTAGTCGATTTGTTTCTAAATGTACGAGGAGCCAGTTCCTCAGGGCCATTGATAACTTTCCTTTCTGGTGGCAGAGGTTACTGTGTACCATGACGTTGAGATAGGTAACTTTGGTCGATCTGAGTGTTGCGAGGTATGTCACAATCCACGAAGGTCATAGAGAAAACATGACGTGACATATATAAATAGAGCTCCCTAAAGGTCATAGAGAAAAACATGCCGTGAAATGTATAAATAGAGCTCCCTTAAGGTCATAGAGAAAACATGCCGTGACATGTATAAATAGAGCTTCCCTACAGCTCATAGAGAAAACATGCCGTGATATGTATAAATAGAGCTCCCCTAAAGGTCATAGAGAAAACATGCCGTGACATGTATAAATAGAGCTCCCCTAAAGATCATAGAGAAAACATGCCGTGATATGTATAAATAGAGCTCCCCTAAAGGTCATAGAGAAAACATGCCGTGACATGTATAAATAGAGCTCCCCTAAAGGTCATAGATAAACATGCCGTGACATGTATAAATAGAGCTCCCCTAAAGGTCATAGAGAAAACATGCCGTGACATGTATAAATAGAGCGCCCCTAAAGGTCATAGAGAAAACATGCCGTGATATGTATAAATAGAGCTCCCCTAAAGGTCATAGAGAAAACATGCCGTGACATGTATAAATAGAGCGCCCCTAAAGGTCATAGAGAAAACATGCCGTGACATGTATAAATAGAGTTTCCCTAAAGGTCATAGAGAAAACATGCCGTGACATGTATAAATAGAGCGCCCCTAAAGGTCATAGAGAAAACATGCCGTGACATGTATAAATAGAGCGCCCCTAAAGGTCATAGAGAAAAACATGCCGTGACATGTATAAATAGAGCGCCCCTAAAGGTCATAGAGAAAACATGCCGTGACATGTATAAATAGAGCGCCCCTAAAGGTCATAGAGAAAACATGCCGTGATATGTATAAATAGAGCGCCCCTAAAGGTCATAGAGAAAACATGCCGTGACATGTATAAATAGAGCTCCCCTAAAGGTCATAGAGAAAACATGCCGTGACATGTATAAATAGAGCTCCCCTAAAGGTCATAGAGAAAACATGCCGTGATATGTATAAATAGAGCGCCCCTAAAGGTCATAGAGAAAACATGCCGTGATATGTATAAATAGAGCGCCCCTAAAGGTCATAGAGAAAGCATGCCGTGACATGTATAAATAGAGCGCCCCTAAAGGTCATAGAGAAAACATGCCGTGACATGTATAAATAGAGCTTCCCTAAAGGTCATAGAGAAAACATGCCGTGACATGTATAAATGGAGCTCCCCTAAAGGACATAGAGAAAACATGCCGTGACATGTATAAATAGAGCGCCCCTAAAGGTCATAGAGAAAACATGCCGTGACATGTATAAATAGAGCTTCCCTAAAGGTCATAGAGAAAACATGCCGTGACATGTATAAATAGAGCTCCCCTAAAGGTCATAGAGAAAACATGCCGTGAAATGTATAAATAGAGCTCCCTTAAGGTCATAGAGAAAACATGCCGTGACATGTATAAATAGAGCGCCCCTAAAGGTCATAGAGAAAACATGCCGTGACATGTATAAATAGAGCTTCCCTAAAGGTCATAGAGAAAACATGCCGTGACATGTATAAATAGAGCTTCCCTAAAGGTCATAGAGAAAACATGCCGTGAAATGTATAAATAGAGCTCCCTTAAGGTCATAGAGAAAACATGCCGTGACATGTATAAATAGAGCGCCCCTAAAGGTCATAGAGAAAACATGCCGTGACATGTATAAATAGAGCGCCCCTAAAGGTCATAGAGAAAACATGCCGTGACATGTATAAATAGAGCTCCCCTACAGCTCATAGAGAAAACATGCCGTGACATGTATAAATAGAGCTTCCCCACAGCTCATAGAGAAAACATGCCGTGACATGTATAAATAGAGCTCCCCTAAAGATCATAGAGAAAACATGCCGTGACATGTATAAATAGAGCGCCCCTAAAGGTCATAGAGAAAACATGCCGTGACATGTATAAATAGAGCTCCGCTAAAGGTCATAGAGAAAACATGCCGTGACATGTATAAATAGAGCTCCCCTACAGCTCATAGAGAAAACATGCCGTGACATGTATAAATAGAGCTTCCCCACAGCTCATAGAGAAAACATGCCGTGACATGTATAAATAGAGCTTCCCCACAGCTCATAGAGAAAGAAAACATGCCGTGACATGTATAAATAGAGCTCCCCTAAAGATCATAGAGAAAACATGCCGTGACATGTATAAATAGAGCTCCCCTACAGCTCATAGAGAAAACATGCCGTGATATGTATAAATAGAGCTTTCCCACAGCTCATAGAGAAAACATGCCGTGACATGTATAAATAGAGCTCCCCTAAAGATCATAGAGAAAACATGCCGTGACATGTATAAATAGAGCTCCGCTAAAGGTCATAGAGAAAACATGCCGTGACATGTATAAATAGAGCTTCCCCACAGCTCATAGAGAAAACATGCCGTGACATGTATAAATAGAGCTCCCCTAAAGATCATAGAGAAAACATGCCGTGACATGTATAAATAGAGCTCCCCTAAAGGTCATAGAGAAAACATGCCGTGACATGTATAAATAGAGCTCCCCTAAAGGTCATAGAGAAAACATGCCGTGACATGTATAAATAGAGCTCCCCTACAGCTCATAGAGAAAACATGCCGTGACATGTATAAATAGAGCTTCCCCACAGCTCATAGAGAAAACATGCCGTGACATGTATAAATACAGCTCCCCTAAAGATCATAGAGAAAACATGCCGTGACATGTATAAATAGAGCTCCCCTACAGCTCATAGAGAAAACATGCCGTGATATGTATAAATAGAGCTTCCCCACAGCTCATAGAGAAAACATGCCGTGACATGTATAAATAGAGCTCCCCTAAAGATCATAGAGAAAACATGCCGTGACATGTATAAATAGAGCTCCCTAAAGGTCATAGACAAAACATGCCGTGACATGTATAAATAGAGCTCCCCTAAAGATCATAGAGAAAGCATGCCGTGACATGTATAAATAGAGCTCCCCTACAGCTCATAGAGAAAACATGCCGTGACATGTATAAATAGAGCTCCCCTAAAGGACATAGAGAAAACATGCCGTGACATGTATAAATAAAGATACCCTAAAGGACATAGAGAAAACATGCCGTGACATGTATAAATAGAGCTTCCCTAAAGGTCATAGAGAAAACATGCCGTGACATGTATAAATAGAGTTTCCCTAAAGGTCATAGAGAAAACATGCCGTGACATGTATAAATAGAGCTTCCCTAAAGGTCATAGAGAAAACATGCCGTGACATGTATAAATAGAGTTTCCCTAAAGGTCATAGAGAAAACATGCCGTGACATGTATAAATAGAGTTTCCCTAAAGGTCATAGAGAAAACATGCCGTGACATGTATAAATAGAGCTTCCCTAAAGGACATAGAGAAAACATGCCGTGACATGTATAAATAGAGTTTCCCTAAAGGTCATAGAGAAAACATGCCGTGACATGTATAAATAGAGCTTCCCTAAAGGTCATAGAGAAAACATGCCGTGACATGTATAAATAGAGTTTCCCTAAAGGTCATAGAGAAAACATGCCGTGATATGTATAAATAGAGTTTCCCTAAAGGTCATAGAGAAAACATGCCGTGACATGTATAAATAGAGCTTCCCTAAAGCTCATTTTAATCATTTTTTTTTCTCTTTAGTGCTTAGTTTTCATTGGAGCGAGGAGTAATAATATGTTGAACTAACAGGTCTCCAGTATACGTTTCTCTATATTCTTTTAGCTATCATGCCGCAGTTTAGCATAAAAAGTCGTGGTATGAAGGATGCTATCGTAAATAACAGTTACACAGTTGCTTTATTTTCTGTCTGGATTCAGAGGTATCGTCCTAACAACACACAATCAAACAAGAAGGAAATCAATCACCGACCAACATTAAGCATCATGTAACACCATAGTCAGAAGACTTTTCAAGAAAACTGTTACTGTCAATTATAAATGATTAAGCGCGTAATGGCAAGGGATACGCGTCATTAAAAGTCCTTGTAGAATGTAGTCGTATACACTCGTGGATATAAATGTAGGGAGTTTGCTTCTCTATATTGCATGTATTGGGTCGCCGAGAACGGCGATCATATATTTATAAATGGTTTGGGGTAACGTCACAGCTTTAATAAGCGGTCGTACTTTTAAACATAACTTATCATTTTATTTCAGCTATTAACCGATACAAATAAATGTCAGTGCCATAATAAAGGTTAAACATTTCTTCGTATAAAAGCTGAAACTTTACGGTTTTACTTTTGTATCAACAATATTACTTTTAAGGACATATTACATTATCACTTGTAATCCAGTGGGTTACCACTAGACTAACATATAAGTAATAGAAATAAGTAATAACAATTAACAAAAATGTCTCTCCATGGCTTCCGTACTGAACCAAGCTGGTGAAAAACTTATCTCATCATACCTGAGATCATTTGCTGCTTTGAACTCCGCAGTCTGAGGCCAGTGTCAATTACACGAGGTCGTACATAAAAAGACAGTAAACTTAACGATATATGCTTTAAATAAAATAAACGAGAATAAAAAGACTGAGCTTACATTAAACGCTAAAATACACGGACATACTACTGCAAATATTTCTTCAAGAATTAAACAACACAATTTTGTCTTTAAAAGTTATAAAAATTAAGATTCGACATAATACTAGCAAGTTATATTATTAATCACACACTAACCGCAATACAATTAATGTTCATAGATCAAACAAATACCGACAATTAAACAATCGGGAATCGAACCCACATCTGTTCGACAAATGTGTAATCTTTCCTTGTGCTTGACATCTAAGCTTTTACGGAAAGAATAAAGATGTCTAACACTATGAACGTTTTAAATAAAATTTATATCGACATATATTTACAGTTAAACATTTGTTTAGATTACTAGAAGATTAGCTCTATGGCAAATTTTAACTTTAAGCATTGGCTGGTTTCCATAGGAACAGGTTATGACTTATCTTATCACCAATATCAAGGAGAAAATGCATCTTCTTTCTATTTTTTACCTTCCAATTTTTTTATTAAGCACTATTTAAGAAATATTATCAAGGAAGCCCCTCAATAACTTTTATTATTGAGGTTTATTTAGGTTATTTAGGTTTTATTAGTTTCTGACAGATTAACGTGATTTATGATAGTGAAACGAATGAATAATATAAAGTAAGTGTTTTAAAATATATATATATATATTGTCCTTAACGATACATTATTTCATCCGGTAATAAAATAATAAAAATGTTTAATTTCCTACTTACGGAACTGTTTTCCCCTTACAATTGTGTTTTCCTCACATACCACCGGTCTACAGTTATTGTGTATCACACATGCACCAGTCTCCCGATCATAAGCACTGTAGCCACTATCCAATACACCGCTGCTTAAATCCCCACTGCTGTCCAACAAACAGCTCTCACCACCGGTAACAAGAACCAGAGAGCTAGTCCAACTTACAGAAACACCTGCAGTACAAGGACAACAACCAACTCTGTTTACAGTACGATATCCCGATATAATGCTTTATGTGTAAATGATAAGTTATTACATGTATTAATGATTTAAATAGAGAGTATCTTAGGGAAAACCACAATATATATATATATATATATATATATATATATATATATATATATATATATATATATATATATATATAAATAGTTTCAAGCTTGTCATAGCCTACTCACTGTATATATGTATATATAATTGTATACTATATATACAAAGAGAACAAACACATTTACAATGTCCTCTCTGCTAGCTGGTAAAATTGACTCGACATAAGTTTATGAAGCTCGGTAAAAATCACAAATGATTTTTTTACTTTTCTCAACACCGCGACAATCTGTATGTAGTGTGTGTATATTTTCACAATTGCAACCTGCTCCCTTACTGATAAACTCGCCAGCTTCCGCGCTCTCTGTGTTAATTATGAATCAAGAATAATGCTAGGAAATAATGTAAAAATAAATTGTTGCAAACAGAGCATTCAATAAAAGAGAATGTTTTCGCAATGCAGTTGGATATGTGAGCTTCGATTTTTATGTTTATGACCAACAATCTTATACCTCGGACCAACATTTACATTATTAATTAACAGAGCAACTCATTGTGTACATATACAGGTCCTGTTTTGATAAATATATCATCATCCAAATCAATAATTTACCCTTTTATACTTAAGAACTTTTCCCAAACTGTTGGTTTATGGCTGTCTTTGTTTGTCATTTTCAGTCATTACAATGTTAATTCGTACCGAGATTGCTTCATATATATGTATATATATACTTATTTTTTATGTATTGGTCAATGTATGTACTTCGGGGTGCATTTAAGTTGTTACATTGTATTACTGGTCATCAAATGTAGACATATGTAGAATCATATAAAATGTATCCCCCTGTTATCCACAGTACATCAATTTAAGTCGAAATCAAACTGAACTAGGGATCTATCTGTAAATTCGCATTTGGCACATTGTACATTAGCACCGTTTGACCGAGGTCACAAGAGTGTCTGGAAATTCAGAATAGATGGGAAAAGCTCAAATACAATACACTGTGCGAGGGAATTAGTTCGTATACCAATCCCGAAGTGTCAGACCATTTCTGTATTAAGTGCGCAGGCACTTAATGCATAGTAACCATACAAACTACAACCAACATCTATCTATTAGAGAAATGGGTGATAATTAGTGCAGTCTGCCCTTGCATACAAATTAGTGCAGTCATGTTATATAAAAATCGAATCAACAATTGACATTAGTAATTTTAATTGTGATTTTTGTCACACTTCACATATATTTTTTCTTTTTGTTTAAGTTGTAGTTGTCTAAGAAACAAATGAAACCAAACACCATATATAATAACGTTAATTTTATTCATACATACCCGTCTCTATTGAAATTGTTCGCTGTTATGCACACTTATGGAACTGTTAGCATTAAACACATGGACAGACTCTGCAGTCAGTGTCAAACAATAATACAAACCCATTTTTTCTTTGCAGACATTTATAAACGATGAAGTTTATTTATTGGTACTTTTATTGCGTTATTCGAAAACACTTATATATTATTATTCTCATTAATATGAATAGCCTGCAACTTAAATGCGCTGTTGTTATGTAAATAAATCGGACAAAATATGTGTAAATATGCATTATTGATATCATACGGAGGCTGCGCAATTCAAGGAACAACTAGGCTGCATCGATACAGTAGCTTCGCTAACGTTCATATCCCTCTATGTGCTTACAGATATACATGCAGTGGATAATGCATGTTACAAAATCATTCCCATGCTGACTTTTTAGATCCGCTTTAATTAAATCATTAGTTAATGCACTTGCTATATAGCGAATTAATTTAACATAAAATGTGAAATACGTTAAGTTACATTTAAAGCCGAACTAAATCGTTCGGTCTATTTTGTTGGCAGTTGTCATACCCACGATATCAACGATCGACGACTATCGGTGAATTATTTTCTTCTATGATAAACAAGCAAGTTTTACATTCTACCATAGCAGCAGAAGAAGAAACACAAAGGAGGAACATTACATAACATGTAGTAAATACGGATCTTACACAAGTGTCAAACTGCACCCTCATCTCCAGTTGTTTGGGTCAAATGGTGTTTCATATATGGGTTTCATTTAAATGTAAAAAGTCTTCATGGATAGTTTGCAATGAAATGAGTATTCCCAAACATTTTTAAGCTAGAACGATGTCGGGTTACCAGATGTACAATTTTTGGAATTTAATGACATGATTTAATTACGAGAATAAAATCATCCACTACAATGGTGTGAGATAATATTACTCCTTTGGAAAACATAGTTGCTCTCTCTCGCTCTCTCTCTCTCTCTCTCTCTCTCTCTCTCTCTCTCTCTCTCTCTCTCTCTCTCTCTCTCTCTCTCTCTCTCTGTACACACACACACACATATATATATATATATGCCAACCATAGTTTGCACATACTAATCAAGATAACGGGAAGACCAAAGCATAGACACATCAAGGTGTCAAGGTGGTCTACATGTACCGCGTGATGACGACTGATTACATTAAGCTGTCTAGGTGGACTACATGCACCGCGTGATGACGACTGAAGGATATTACATCAAGTTGTCTAGGTGGACTACATGCACCGCGTGATGACGACTGAAGGATATAACATCAAGTTGTCGATGTGGTCACATGCACCACGTGATGACGACTGAAGGATATTACATCAAGTTGTCTAGGTGGACTACATGCACCACGTGATGACGACTGAAGGATATTACATCAAGTTGTCGATGTGGTCACATGCACCACGTGATGACGACTGAAGGATATTATATCAAGTTGTCTAGGTGGACTACATGTACCGCGTGATGACGACTGAAGGATATTACATCAAGTTGTCGATGTGGTCACATGCACCACGTGATGACGACTGAAGGATATTACATCAAGTTGTCTAGGTGGACTACATGCACCACGTGATGACGACTGAAGGATATTATATCAAGTTGTCTAGGTGGACTACATGTACCGCGTGATGACGACTGAAGGATATTACATCAAGTTGTCTAGGTGGACTACATGTACCGCGTGATGACGTCCGAAGGATATTACATCAAGTTGTCGATGTGGTCACATGTACCGCGTGATGACGACTGAAGGATATTACATCAAGTTGTCGATGTGGTCACATGCACCACGTGATGACGACTGAAGGATATTACATCAAGTTGTCGATGTGGTCACATGTACCGCGTGATGACGACTGAAGGATATTACATCAAGTTGTCGATGTGGTCACATGTACCGCGTGATGACGACTGAAGGATATAACATCAAGTTGTCAAAGTGGTCACATGTACCACGTGATGACGACTGAAGGATATTACATCAAGTTGTCGATGTGGTCACATGTACCGCGTGATGACGACTGAAGGATATTACATCAAGTTGTCGATGTGGTCACATGTACCGCGTGATGACGACTGAAGGATATTACATCAAGTTGTCGATGTGGTCACATGTACCGCGTGATGACGACTGAAGGATATTACATCAAGTTGTCGATGTGGACTACATGCACCGCGTGATGACGACTGAAGGATATTACATCAAGTTGTCGATGTGGTCACATGCACCGCGTGATGACGACTGAAGGATATTACATCAAGTTGTCGATGTGGACTACATGCACCGCGTGATGACGACTGAAGGATATAACATCAAGTTGTCTAGGTGGACTACATGCACCACGTGATGACGACTAAAGGATATTACATCAAGTTGTCGATGTGGACTACATGCACCGCGTGATGACGACTGAAGGATATTACATCAAGTTGTCTAGGTGGACTACATGCACCACGTGATGACGACTGAAGGATATAACATCAAGTTGTCGATGTGGACTACATGCACCGCGTGATGACGACTGAAGGATATTACATCAAGTTGTCTAGGTGGACTACATGCACCACGTGATGACGACTGAAGGATATAACATCAAGTTGTCTAGGTGGACTACATGCACCGCGTGATGACGACTGAAGGATATTACATCAAGTTGTCGATGTGGACTACATGCACCGCGTGATGACGACTGAAGGATATTACATCAAGATGTCGATGTGGACTACATGCACCACGTGATGACGACTGAAGGATATTACATCAAGTTGTCGATGTGGTCACATGCACCGCGTGATGACGACTGAAGGATATAACATCAAGTTGTCGATGTGGTCACATGTACCGCGTGATGGCGACTGAAGGATATAACATCAAGTTGTCGATGTGGTCACATGTACCGCGTGATGACGACTGACGGATATTACAGCAAGTTGTCGATGTGGTTACATGTACCGCGTGATGACGACTGAAGGATATAACATCAAGTTGTCGATGTGGTCACATGTACCGCGTGATGACGACTGAAGGATATTACATCAAGTTGTCGATGTGGACTACATGCACCGCGTGATGACGACTGAAGGATATTACATCAAGTTGTCGATGTGGTCACAAGTACCGCGTGATGACGACTGAAGGATATTACATCAAGTTGTCGATGTGGTCACATGTACCGCGTGATGACGACTGAAGGATATTACATCAAGTTGTCGATGTGGTCACATGCACCACGTCATGACGACTGAAGGATATTACATCAAGTTGTCGATGTGGTCACATGTACCGCGTGATGACGACTGAAGGATATTACATCAAGTTGTCGATGTGGTCACATGTACCGCGTGATGACGACTGAAGGATATAACATCAAGTTGTCAAAGTGGTCACATGTACCACGTGATGACGACTGAAGGATATTACATCAAGTTGTCGATGTGGTCACATGTACCGCGTGATGAGGACTGAAGGATATTACATCAAGTTGTCGATGTGGTCACATGTACCGCGTGATGACGACTGAAGGATATTACATCAAGTTGTCGATGTGGTCACATGTACCGCGTGATGACGACTGAAGGATATTACATCAAGTTGTCGATGTGGACTACATGCACCGCGTGATGACGACTGAAGGATATTACATCAAGTTGTCGATGTGGTCACATGCACCGCGTGATGACGACTGAAGGATATTACATCAAGTTGTCGATGTGGACTACATGCACTGCGTGATGACGACTTAAGGATATAACATCAAGTTGTCTAGGTGGACTACATGCACCACGTGATGACGACTGAAGGATATTACATCAAGTTGTCGATGTGGACTACATGCACCGCGTGATGACGACTGAAGGATATTACATCAAGTTGTCTAGGTGGACTACATGCACCGCGTGATGACGACTGAAGGATATAACATCAAGTTGTCGATGTGGACTACATGCACCGCGTGATGACGACTGAAGGATATTACATCAAGTTGTCTAGGTGGACTACATGCACCACGTGATGACGACTGAAGGATATAACATCAAGTTGTCTAGGTGGACTACATGCACCGCGTGATGACGACTGAAGGATATTACATCAAGTTGTCGATGTGGACTACATGCACCGCGTGATGACGACTGAAGGATATTACATCAAGATGTCGATGTGGACTACATGCACCACGTGATGACGACTGAAGGATATTACATCAAGTTGTCGATGTGGTCACATGCACCGCGTGATGACGACTGAAGGATATAACATCAAGTTGTCGATGTGGTCACATGTACCGCGTGATGGCGACTGAAGGATATAACATCAAGTTGTCGATGTGGTCACATGTACCGCGTGATGACGACTGACGGATATTACATCAAGTTGTCGATGTGGTTACATGTACCGCGTGATGACGACTGAAGGATATAACATCAAGTTGTCGATGTGGTCACATGTACCGCGTGATGACGACTGAAGGATATTACATCAAGTTGTCGATGTGGACTACATGCACCGCGTGATGACGACTGAAGGATATTACATCAAGTTGTCGATGTGGTCACAAGTACCGCGTGATGACGACTGAAGGATATTACATCAAGTTGTCGATGTGGTCACATGTACCGCGTGATGACGACTGAAGGATATTACATCAAGTTGTCGATGTGGTCACATGCACCGCGTGATGACGACTGAAGGATATTACATCAAGTTGTCGATGTGGTCACATGTACCGCGTGATGACGACTGAAGGATATTACATCAAGTTGTCGATGTGGTCACATGTACCGCGTGATGACGACTGAAGGATATAACATCAAGTTGTCAAAGTGGTCACATGTACCACGTGATGACGACTGAAGGATATTACATCAAGTTGTCGATGTGGTCACATGTACCGCGTGATGACGACTGAAGGATATTACATCAAGTTGTCGATGTGGTCACATGTACCGCGTGATGACGACTGAAGGATATTACATCAAGTTGTCGATGTGGTCACATGTACCGCGTGATGACGACTGAAGGATATTACATCAAGTTGTCGATGTGGACTACATGCACCGCGTGATGACGACTGAAGGATATTACATCAAGTTGTCGATGTGGTCACATGCACCGCGTGATGACGACTGAAGGATATTACATCAAGTTGTCGATGTGGACTACATGCACTGCGTGATGACGACTGAAGGATATAACATCAAGTTGTCTAGGTGGACTACATGCACCACGTGATGACGACTGAAGGATATTACATCAAGTTGTCGATGTGGACTACATGCACCGCGTGATGACGACTGAAGGATATTACATCAAGTTGTCTAGGTGGACTACATGCACCGCGTGATGACGACTGAAGGATATAACATCAAGTTGTCGATGTGGACTACATGCACCGCGTGATGACGACTGAAGGATATTACATCAAGCTGTCTAGGTGGACTACATGCACCACGTGATGACGACTGAAGGATATAACATCAAGTTGTCTAGGTGGACTACATGCACCGCGTGATGACGACTGAAGGATATTACATCAAGTTGTCGATGTGGACTACATGCACCGCGTGAGGACGACTGAAGGATATTACATCAAGATGTCGATGTGGACTACATGCACCACGTGATGACGACTGAAGGATATTACATCAAGTTGTCGATGTGGTCACATGCACCGCGTGATGACGACTGAAGGATATAACATCAGGTTGTCGATGTGGTCACATGTACCGCGTGATGGCGACTGAAGGATATAACATCAAGTTGTCGATGTGGTCACATGTACCGCGTGATGACGACTGACGGATATTACATCAAGTTGTCGATGTGGTTACATGTACCGCGTGATGACGACTGAAGGATATAACATCAAGTTGTCGATGTGGTCACATGTACCGCGTGATGACGACTGAAGGATATTACATCAAGTTGTCGATGTGGACTACATGCACCGCGTGATGACGACTGAAGGATATTACATCAAGTTGTCGATGTGGTCACAAGTACCGCGTGATGACGACTGAAGGATATTACATCAAGTTGTCGATGTGGTCACATGTACCGCGTGATGACGACTGAAGGATATTACATCAAGTTGTCGATGTGGTCACAAGTACCGCGTGATGACGACTGAAGGATATTACATCAAGTTGTCGATGTGGTCACAAGTACCGCGTGATGACGACTGAAGGATATTACATCAAGTTGTCGATGTGGTCACAAGTACCGCGTGATGACGACTGAAGGATATTACATCAAGTTGTCGATGTGGTCACATGAACTGCGTGATGACGACTGAAGGATATTACATCAAGTTGTCGATGTGGTCACAAGTACCGCGTGATGACGACTGAAGGATATAACATCAAGTTGTCGATGTGGTCACATGTACCGCGTGATGACGACTGAAGGATATTACTTCAAGTTGTCGATGTGGTCACATGTACCGCGTGATGACGACTGAAGGATATTACATCAAGTTGTCGATGTGGTCACATGTACCGCGTGATGACGACTGACGGATATTACATCAAGTTGTCGATGTGGACTACATGTACCGCGTGATGACGACTGAAGGATACAACATCAAGTTGTCTAGGTGGACTACATGCACCGCGTGATGACGACTGAAGGATATAACATCAAGTTGTCGATGTGGTCACATGCACCACGTGATGACGACTGAAGGATATAACATCAAGTTGTCTAGGTGGACTACATGCACCACGTGATGACGACCGAAGGATATTACATCAAGTTGTCGATGTGGTCACATGTACCGCGTGATGACGACTGAAGGATATTACATCAAGTTGTCGATGTGGTCACATGTACCGCGTGATGACGACTGAAGGATATTACATCAAGTTGTCGATGTGGTCACATGTACCGCGTGATGACGACTGAAGGATATTACATCAAGTTGTCGATGTGGACTACATGCCCCGCGTGATGACGACTGAAGGATATTACATCAAGTTGTCGATGTGGTCACATGTACCGCGTGATGACGACTGAAGGATATTACATCAAGTTGTCGATGTGGACTACATGCACCGCGTGATGACGACTGAAGGATATAACATCAAGTTGTCTAGGTGGACTACATGTACTGCGTGATGACGACTGAAGGATATTGCATCAAGTTGTCAAAGTGGTCACAAGTACCGCGCGATGACGACTGAAGGATATTACATCAAGTTGTCGATGTGGTCACATGTACCGCGTGATGACGACTGAAGGATATAACATCAAGTTGTCAAAGTGGTCACATGTACCGCGCGATGACGACTGAAGGATATAACATCAAGATGTCGATGTGGTCACATGTACCGCGTGATGACGACTGAAGGATATAACATCAAGTTGTCAAAGTGGTCACATGTACCGCGTGATGACGACTGAAGGATATAACATCAAGATGTCGATGTGGTCACATGTACCACGTGATGACGACTGAAGGATATAACATCAAGTTGTCAAAGTGGTCACATGTACCGCGTGATGACGACTGAAGGATATAACATCAAGTTGTCGATGTGGTCACATGCACCGCGTGATGACGACTGAAGGATATAACATCAAGTTGTCGATGTGGACTACATGTACCGCGTGATGGCGACTGAAGGATATAACATCAAGTTGTCGATGTGGTCACATGCACCACGTGATGACGACTGAAGGATATTACATCAAGTTGTCTAGGTGGACTACATGCACCACGTGATGACGACTGAAGGATATTACATCAAGTTGTCGATGTGGACTACATGTACCGCGTGATGGCGACTGAAGGATATAACATCAAGTTGTCGATGTGGTCACATGTACCGCGTGATGACGACTGAAGGATATAACATCAAGTTGTCGATGATGTCACATGCACCGCGTGATGACGACTGAAGGATATTACATCAAGTTGTCGATGTGGACTACATGTACCGCGTGATGGCGACTGAAGGATATAACATCAAGTTGTCGATGTGGTCACATGTACCGCGTGATGACGACTGAAGGATATAACATCAAGTTGTCGATGTGGTCACATGAACCGCGTGATGACGACTGAAGGATATTACATCAAGTTATCGATGTGGTCACATGTACCGCGTGATGACGACTGAAGGATATTGCATCAAGTTATCGATGTGGTCACATGTACCGCGTGATGACGACTGAAGGATATTACATCAAGTTGTCGATGTGGTCACATGTACCGCGTGATGACGACTGAAGGATATTACATCAAGTTGTCGATGTGGTCACATGTACCGCGTGATGACGACTGAAGGATATTACATCAAGTTGTCGATGTGGTCACATGTACCGCGTGATGACGACTGACGGATATTACATCAAGTTATCGATGTGGTCACATGTACCGCGTGATGACGACTGAAGGATATTACATCAAGTTGTCTAGGTGGACTACATGCACCGCGTGATGACGACTGACGGATATTACATCAAGATGTCGATGTGGTCACATGTACCACGTGATGACGACTGAAGGATATTACATCAAGTTGTCGATGTGGTCACATGTACCGCGTGATGACGACTGACGGATATTACATCAAGTGGTCTAGGTGGACTACATGTACCACGTGATGACGACTGACGGATATTACATCAAGTTGTCTAGGTGGACTACATGTACCACGTGATGACGACTGAAGGATATAACATCAAGTTGTCTAGGTGGACTACATGTACCACGTGATGACGACTGACGGATATTACATCAAGTTGTCTAGGTGGACTACATGTACCACGTGATGACGACTGAAGGATATAACATTAAGTTGTCGATGTGGTCACATGTACCACGTGATGACGACTGACGGATATTACATCAAGTTGTCTAGGTGGACTACATGTACCACGTGATGACGACTGAAGGATATAACATCAAGTTGTCGATGTGGTCACATGTACCGCGTGATGACGACTGAAGGATATTACATCAAGTTATCGATGTGGTCACATGTACCGCGTGATGACGACTGAAGGATATTACATCAAGTTGTCTAGGTGGACTACATGCACCGCGTGATGACGACTGAAGGAATTAACATCAGGTTGTCCAGGTGGACTTCATGCACCGCGTGATGACGACTGAAGGATATTACATCAAGTTGTCGATGTGGTCACATGCACCGCGTGATGACGACTGAAGGATATTACATCAAGTTGTCTCGGTGGTCACATGTACCGCGTGATGACGACTGAAGGATATTACATCAAGTTATCGATGTGGTCACATGTACCGCGTGATGACGACTGACGGATATTTACATCAAGTTGTCGATGTGGTCACATGTACCGCGTGATGACGACTGAAGGATATTACATCAAGTTATCGATGTGGTCACATGTACCGCGTGATGACGACTGACGGATATTACATCAAGTTATCGATGTGGTCACATGTACCGCGTGATGACGACTGAAGGATATTACATCAAGTTGTCTAGGTGGACTACATGCACCGCGTGATGACGACTGACGGATATTACATCAAGATGTCGATGTGGTCACATGTACCACGTGATGACGACTGAAGGATATTACATCAAGTTGTCGATGTGGTCACATGTACCGCGTGATGACGACTGACGGATATTACATCAAGTGGTCTAGGTGGACTACATGTACCACGTGATGACGACTGACGGATATTACATCAAGTTGTCTAGGTGGACTACATGTACCACGTGATGACGACTGAAGGATATAACATCAAGTTGTCTAGGTGGACTACATGTACCACGTGATGACGACTGACGGATATTACATCAAGTTGTCTAGGTGGACTACATGTACCACGTTATGACGACTGAAGGATATAACATCAAGTTGTCGATGTGGTCACATGTACCGCGTGATGACGACTGACGGATATTACATCAAGTTGTCTAGGTGGACTACATGTACCACGTGATGACGACTGAAGGATATAACATCAAGTTGTCGATGTGGTCACATGTACCACGTGATGACGACTGACGGATATTACATCAAGTTGTCTAGGTGGACTACATGTACCACGTGATGACGACTGAAGGATATAACATCAAGTTGTCGATGTGGTCACATGTACCGCGTGATGACGACTGAAGGATATTACATCAAGTTATCGATGTGGTCACATGTACCGCGTGATGACGATTGAAGGATATTACATCAAGTTGTCTAGGTGGACTACATGCACCGCGTGATGACGACTGAAGGAATTAACATCAGGTTGTCCAGGTGGACTTCATGCACCGCGTGATGACGACTGAAGGATATTACATCAAGTTGTCGATGTGGTCACATGCACCGCGTGATGACGACTGAAGGATATTACATCAAGTTGTCTCGGTGGTCACATGTACCGCGTGATGACGACTGAAGGATATTACATCAAGTTATCGATGTGGTCACATGTACCGCGTGATGACGACTGACGGATATTACATCAAGTTGTCGATGTGGTCACATGTACCGCGTGATGACGACTGAAGGATATTACATCAAGTTATCGATGTGGTCACATGTACCGCGTGATGACGACTGAAGGATATTACATCAAGTTGTCTAGGTGGACTACATGCACCGCGTGATGACGACTGAAGGAATTAACATCAGGTTGTCCAGGTGGACTTCATGCACCGCGTGATGACGACTGAAGGATATTACTTCAAGTTGTCGATGTGGTGACATGCACCGCGTGATGACGACTGAAGGATATAACATCAAGTTGTCGATGTGGTCACATGAACCGCGTGATGACGACTGAAGGATATTACTTCAAGTTGTCGATGTGGTCACATGCACCGCGTGATGACGACTGAAGGATATAACATCAAGTTGTCGATGTGGTCACATGTACCGCGTGATGACGACTGAAGGATATAACATCAAGTTGTCGATGTGGTCACATGTACCGCGTGATGACGACTGACGGATATTACATCAAGTTGTCGATGTGGTGACATGTACCGCGTGATGACGACTGAAGGATATTACATCAAGTTGTCGACGTGGTCACATAAACCGCGTGATGACGACTGAAGGATATTACATCAAGTTGTCTAGGTGGACTACATGCACCACGTGATGACGACTGAAGGATATTACATCAAATTGTTTCGGTGGTCACATGTACCGCGTGATGACGACTGAAGGATATAACATCAAGATGTCGATGTGGTCACATGAACCGCGTGATGACGACTGAAGGATATTATATCAAGTTGTCCATTTGGTCACATGCACCGCGTGATGACGACTGAAGGATATTATATCAAGTTGTCCATTTGGTCACATGAACCGCGTGATGACGACTGAAGGATAATATATATAGTTGTCCATTTGGTCACATGAACCGCGTGATGACGACTGAAGGATATAACATCAAGTTGTCCAGGTGGACTTCATGCACCGCGTGATGACGACTGAAGGATATTACATCAAGTTGTCGATGTGGTCACATGAACCGCGTGATGACGACTGAAGGATATTATATCAAGTTGTCCATTTGGTCACA
Organism: Sinonovacula constricta; assembly: GCA_007844125.1. NCBI lineage: Eukaryota > Metazoa > Mollusca > Bivalvia > Cardiida > Solecurtidae > Sinonovacula > Sinonovacula constricta. The sequence continues at coordinate 50,203,918 of CM017564.1, read as the reverse complement.
TGTACCGCGTGATGACGACTGAAGGATATTATATCAAGTTGTCCATTTGGTCACATGAACCGCGTGATGACGACTGAAGGATATTACATCAAGTTGTCTAGGTGGACTACATGAACTGCGTGATGACGACTGAAGGATATTACATCAAGTTGTCGATGTGGTCACATGAACCGCGTGATGACGACTGAAGGATATTACATCAAGTTGTCTAGGTGGACTACATGTACCGCGTGATGACGACTGAAGGATATAACATCAAGTTGTCGATGTGGTCACATGTACCACGTGATGACGACTGAAGGATATAACATCAAGTTGTCGATGTGGTCACATGCACCGCGTGATGACGACTGAAGGATATTACATCAAGTTGTCGATGTGGTCACATGTACCACGTGATGACGACTGAAGGATATTACATCAAGTTGTCGATGTGGTCACATGTACCGCGTGATGACGACTGAAGGATATAACATCAAGTTGTCGATGTGGTCACATGTACCACGTGATGACGACTGAAGGATATTACATCAAGATGTCGATGTGGTCACATGTACCGCGTGATGACGACTGAAGGATATTACATCAAATTGTTTCGGTGGTCACATGTACCGCGTGATGACGACTGAAGGATATTACATCAAGTTGTCGATGTGGTCACATGTACCGCGTGATGACGACTGAAGGATATTACATCAAGTTGTCGATGTGGTCACATGCACCGCGTGATGACGACTGAAGGATATTACATCAAATTGTTTCGGTGGTCACATGTACCGCGTGATGACGACTGAAGGATATAACATCAAGTTGTCGATGTGGTCACATGTACCGCGTGATGACGACTGAAGGATATAACATCAAGTTGTCGATGTGGTCACATGTACCGCGTGATGACGACTGAAGGATATAACATCAAGTTGTCGATGTGGTCACATGTACCGCGTGATGACGACTGAAGGATATTACATCAAGTTATCGATGTGGTCACATGTACCGCGTGATGACGACTGAAGGATATTACATCAAATTGTTTCGGTGGTCACATGTACCGCGTGATGACGACTGAAGGATATTACATCAAATTGTTTCGGTGGTCACATGTACCGCGTGATGACGACTGAAGGATATAACATCAAGTTGTCGATGTGGTCACATGTACCGCGTGATGACGACTGAAGGATATAACATAAAGTTGTCGATGTGGTCACATGTACCGCGTGATGACGACTGAAGGATATTACATCATGTTGTCGATGTGGTCACATGTACCGCGTGATGACGACTGAAGGATATTACATCAAGTTGTCAATGTGGTCACATGAACCGCGTGATGACGACTGAAGGATATTACATCAAGTTATCGATGGGGTCACATGCACCGCATGATGACGACTGAAGGATATTACATCAAGTTATCGATGTGGTCACATGCACCGCGTGATGACGACTGAAGGATATTACATCAAGTTATCGATGTGGTCACATGCACCGCGTGATGACGACTGAAGGATATTACATCAAGTTGTCGATGTAGTCACATGTACCGCGTGATGACGACTGAAGGATATGACATCAAATTGTTTCGGTGGTCACATGTACCGCGTGATGACGACTGAAGGATATATCATCAAGTTGTCGATGTGGTCACATGTACCGCGTGATGACGACTGAAGGATATTACATCAAGTTATCGATGTGGTCACATGTACCGCGTGATGACGACTGAAGGATATTACATCAAGTTGTCAATGTGGTCACATGCACCGCGTGATGACGACTGAAGGATATTACATCAAGTTGTCGATGTAGTCACATGTACCGCGTGATGACGACTGAAGGATATAACATCAAGTTGTCGATGTGGACTACATGCACCACGTGATGACGACTGAAGGATATTACATCAAGTTGTCGATGTAGTCACATGTACCGCGTGATGACGACTGAAGGATATTACATCAAATTGTTTCGGTGGTCACATGTACCGCGTGATGACGACTGAAGGATATAACAACAAGTTGTCGATGTAGTCACATGTACCGCGTGATGACGACTGAAGGATATTACATCAAATTGTTTCGGTGGTCACATGTACCGCGTGATGACGACTGAAGGATATAACATCAAGTTGTCGATGTGGTCACATGTACCGCGTGATGACGACTGAAGGATATTACATCAAGTTATCGATGTGGTCACATGTACCGCGTGATGACGACTGAAGGATATAACATCAAGATGTCGATGTGGTCACATGTACCGCGTGATGACGACTGAAGGATATTACATCAAGTTGTCGATGTGGTCACATGTACTGCGTGATGACGACTGAAGGATATAACATCAAGATGTCGATGTGGTCACATGTACCGCGTGATGACGACTGAAGGATATAACATCAAGTTGTCGATGTGGTCACATGTACCGCGTGATGACGACTGAAGGATATAACATCAAGTTGTCGATGTGGTCACATGTACCGCGTGATGACGACTGAAGGATATAACATCAAGTTGTCGATGTGGTTACATGTACCGCGTGATGACGACTGAAGGATATAACATCAAGATGTCGATGTGGTCACATGTACCGCGTGATGACGACTGAAGGATATAACATCAAGTTGTCTAGGTGGACTACATGAACTGCGTGATGACGACTGAAGGATATTACATCAAGTTGTCGATGTGGTCACATGAACCGCGTGATGACGACTGAAGGATATTACATCAAGTTGTCTAGGTGGACTACATGTACCGCGTGATGACGACTGAAGGATATAACATCAAGTTGTCGATGTGGTCACATGTACCACGTGATGACGACTGAAGGATATAACATCAAGTTGTCGATGTGGTCACATGCACCGCGTGATGACGACTGAAGGATATTACATCAAGTTGTCGATGTGGTCACATGTACCACGTGATGACGACTGAAGGATATTACATCAAGTTGTCGATGTGGTCACATGTACCGCGTGATGACGACTGAAGGATATAACATCAAGTTGTCGATGTGGTCACATGTACCACGTGATGACGACTGAAGGATATTACATCAAGATGTCGATGTGGTCACATGTACCGCGTGATGACGACTGAAGGATATTACATCAAATTGTTTCGGTGGTCACATGTACCGCGTGATGACGACTGAAGGATATTACATCAAGTTGTCGATGTGGTCACATGTACCGCGTGATGACGACTGAAGGATATTACATCAAGTTGTCGATGTGGTCACATGCACCGCGTGATGACGACTGAAGGATATTACATCAAATTGTTTCGGTGGTCACATGTACCGCGTGATGACGACTGAAGGATATAACATCAAGTTGTCGATGTGGTCACATGTACCGCGTGATGACGACTGAAGGATATTACATCAAATTGTTTCGGTGGTCACATGTACCGCGTGATGACGACTGAAGGATATTACATCAAATTGTTTCGGTGGTCACATGTACCGCGTGATGACGACTGAAGGATATAACAACAAGTTGTCGATGTAGTCACATGTACCGCGTGATGACGACTGAAGGATATTACATCAAATTGTTTCGGTGGTCACATGTACCGCGTGATGACGACTGAAGGATATAACATCAAGTTGTCGATGTGGTCACATGTACCGCGTGATGACGACTGAAGGATATTACATCAAGTTATCGATGTGGTCACATGTACCGCGTGATGACGACTGAAGGATATAACATCAAGATGTCGATGTGGTCACATGTACCGCGTGATGACGACTGAAGGATATTACATCAAGTTGTCGATGTGGTCACATGTACCGCGTGATGACGACTGAAGGATATAACATCAAGATGTCGATGTGGTCACATGTACCGCGTGATGACGACTGAAGGATATAACATCAAGTTGTCGATGTGGTCACATGTACCGCGTGATGACGACTGAAGGATATAACATCAAGTTGTCGATGTGGTCACATGTACCGCGTGATGACGACTGAAGGATATAACATCAAGTTGTCGATGTGGTTACATGTACCGCGTGATGACGACTGAAGGATATAACATCAAGATGTCGATGTGGTCACATGTACCGCGTGATGACGACTGAAGGATATAACATCAAGTTGTCTAGGTGGACTACATGAACTGCGTGATGACGACTGAAGGATATTACATCAAGTTGTCGATGTGGTCACATGAACCGCGTGATGACGACTGAAGGATATTACATCAAGTTGTCTAGGTGGACTACATGTACCGCGTGATGACGACTGAAGGATATAACATCAAGTTGTCGATGTGGTCACATGTACCACGTGATGACGACTGAAGGATATAACATCAAGTTGTCGATGTGGTCACATGCACCGCGTGATGACGACTGAAGGATATTACATCAAGTTGTCGATGTGGTCACATGTACCACGTGATGACGACTGAAGGATATTACATCAAGTTGTCGATGTGGTCACATGTACCGCGTGATGACGACTGAAGGATATAACATCAAGTTGTCGATGTGGTCACATGTACCACGTGATGACGACTGAAGGATATTACATCAAGATGTCGATGTGGTCACATGTACCGCGTGATGACGACTGAAGGATATTACATCAAATTGTTTCGGTGGTCACATGTACCGCGTGATGACGACTGAAGGATATTACATCAAGTTGTCGATGTGGTCACATGTACCGCGTGATGACGACTGAAGGATATTACATCAAGTTGTCGATGTGGTCACATGCACCGCGTGATGACGACTGAAGGATATTACATCAAATTGTTTCGGTGGTCACATGTACCGCGTGATGACGACTGAAGGATATAACATCAAGTTGTCGATGTGGTCACATGTACCGCGTGATGACGACTGAAGGATATAACATCAAGTTGTCGATGTGGTCACATGTACCGCGTGATGACGACTGAAGGATATAACATCAAGTTGTCGATGTGGTCACATGTACCGCGTGATGACGACTGAAGGATATTACATCAAGTTGTCAATGTGGTCACATGAACCGCGTGATGACGACTGAAGGATATTACATCAAGTTATCGATGGGGTCACATGCACCGCATGATGACGACTGAAGGATATTACATCAAGTTATCGATGTGGTCACATGCACCGCGTGATGACGACTGAAGGATATTACATCAAGTTATCGATGTGGTCACATGCACCGCGTGATGACGACTGAAGGATATTACATCAAGTTGTCGATGTAGTCACATGTACCGCGTGATGACGACTGAAGGATATGACATCAAATTGTTTCGGTGGTCACATGTACCGCGTGATGACGACTGAAGGATATAACATCAAGTTGTCGATGTGGTCACATGTACCGCGTGATGACGACTGAAGGATATTACATCAAGTTATCGATGTGGTCACATGTACCGCGTGATGACGACTGAAGGATATTACATCAAGTTGTCAATGTGGTCACATGCACCGCGTGATGACGACTGAAGGATATTACATCAAGTTGTCGATGTAGTCACATGTACCGCGTGATGACGACTGAAGGATATAACATCAAGTTGTCGATGTGGACTACATGCACCACGTGATGACGACTGAAGGATATTACATCAAGTTGTCGATGTAGTCACATGTACCGCGTGATGACGACTGAAGGATATTACATCAAATTGTTTCGGTGGTCACATGTACCGCGTGATGACGACTGAAGGATATAACAACAAGTTGTCGATGTAGTCACATGTACCGCGTGATGACGACTGAAGGATATTACATCAAATTGTTTCGGTGGTCACATGTACCGCGTGATGACGACTGAAGGATATAACATCAAGTTGTCGATGTGGTCACATGTACCGCGTGATGACGACTGAAGGATATTACATCAAGTTATCGATGTGGTCACATGTACCGCGTGATGACGACTGAAGGATATAACATCAAGATGTCGATGTGGTCACATGTACCGCGTGATGACGACTGAAGGATATTACATCAAGTTGTCGATGTGGTCACATGTACCGCGTGATGACGACTGAAGGATATAACATCAAGATGTCGATGTGGTCACATGTACCGCGTGATGACGACTGAAGGATATAACATCAAGTTGTCGATGTGGTCACATGTACCGCGTGATGACGACTGAAGGATATAACATCAAGTTGTCGATGTGGTCACATGTACCGCGTGATGACGACTGAAGGATATAACATCAAGTTGTCGATGTGGTTACATGTACCGCGTGATGACGACTGAAGGATATAACATCAAGATGTCGATGTGGTCACATGTACCGCGTGATGACGACTGAAGGATATAACATCAAGTTGTCTAGGTGGACTACATGAACTGCGTGATGACGACTGAAGGATATTACATCAAGTTGTCGATGTGGTCACATGAACCGCGTGATGACGACTGAAGGATATTACATCAAGTTGTCTAGGTGGACTACATGTACCGCGTGATGACGACTGAAGGATATAACATCAAGTTGTCGATGTGGTCACATGTACCACGTGATGACGACTGAAGGATATAACATCAAGTTGTCGATGTGGTCACATGCACCGCGTGATGACGACTGAAGGATATTACATCAAGTTGTCGATGTGGTCACATGTACCACGTGATGACGACTGAAGGATATTACATCAAGTTGTCGATGTGGTCACATGTACCGCGTGATGACGACTGAAGGATATAACATCAAGTTGTCGATGTGGTCACATGTACCACGTGATGACGACTGAAGGATATTACATCAAGATGTCGATGTGGTCACATGTACCGCGTGATGACGACTGAAGGATATTACATCAAATTGTTTCGGTGGTCACATGTACCGCGTGATGACGACTGAAGGATATTACATCAAGTTGTCGATGTGGTCACATGTACCGCGTGATGACGACTGAAGGATATTACATCAAGTTGTCGATGTGGTCACATGCACCGCGTGATGACGACTGAAGGATATTACATCAAATTGTTTCGGTGGTCACATGTACCGCGTGATGACGACTGAAGGATATAACATCAAGTTGTCGATGTGGTCACATGTACCGCGTGATGACGACTGAAGGATATAACATCAAGTTGTCGATGTGGTCACATGTACCGCGTGATGACGACTGAAGGATATAACATCAAGTTGTCGATGTGGTCACATGTACCGCGTGATGACGACTGAAGGATATTACATCAAGTTATCGATGTGGTCACATGTACCGCGTGATGACGACTGAAGGATATTACATCAAATTGTTTCGGTGGTCACATGTACCGCGTGATGACGACTGAAGGATATTACATCAAATTGTTTCGGTGGTCACATGTACCGCGTGATGACGACTGAAGGATATAACATCAAGTTGTCGATGTGGTCACATGTACCGCGTGATGACGACTGAAGGATATAACATAAAGTTGTCGATGTGGTCACATGTACCGCGTGATGACGACTGAAGGATATTACATCATGTTGTCGATGTGGTCACATGTACCGCGTGATGACGACTGAAGGATATTACATCAAGTTGTCAATGTGGTCACATGAACCGCGTGATGACGACTGAAGGATATTACATCAAGTTATCGATGGGGTCACATGCACCGCATGATGACGACTGAAGGATATTACATCAAGTTATCGATGTGGTCACATGCACCGCGTGATGACGACTGAAGGATATTACATCAAGTTATCGATGTGGTCACATGCACCGCGTGATGACGACTGAAGGATATTACATCAAGTTGTCGATGTAGTCACATGTACCGCGTGATGACGACTGAAGGATATGACATCAAATTGTTTCGGTGGTCACATGTACCGCGTGATGACGACTGAAGGATATAACATCAAGTTGTCGATGTGGTCACATGTACCGCGTGATGACGACTGAAGGATATTACATCAAGTTATCGATGTGGTCACATGTACCGCGTGATGACGACTGAAGGATATTACATCAAGTTGTCAATGTGGTCACATGCACCGCGTGATGACGACTGAAGGATATTACATCAAGTTGTCGATGTAGTCACATGTACCGCGTGATGACGACTGAAGGATATAACATCAAGTTGTCGATGTGGACTACATGCACCACGTGATGACGACTGAAGGATATTACATCAAGTTGTCGATGTAGTCACATGTACCGCGTGATGACGACTGAAGGATATTACATCAAATTGTTTCGGTGGTCACATGTACCGCGTGATGACGACTGAAGGATATAACAACAAGTTGTCGATGTAGTCACATGTACCGCGTGATGACGACTGAAGGATATTACATCAAATTGTTTCGGTGGTCACATGTACCGCGTGATGACGACTGAAGGATATAACATCAAGTTGTCGATGTGGTCACATGTACCGCGTGATGACGACTGAAGGATATTACATCAAGTTATCGATGTGGTCACATGTACCGCGTGATGACGACTGAAGGATATAACATCAAGATGTCGATGTGGTCACATGTACCGCGTGATGACGACTGAAGGATATTACATCAAGTTGTCGATGTGGTCACATGTACCGCGTGATGACGACTGAAGGATATAACATCAAGATGTCGATGTGGTCACATGTACCGCGTGATGACGACTGAAGGATATAACATCAAGTTGTCGATGTGGTCACATGTACCGCGTGATGACGACTGAAGGATATAACATCAAGTTGTCGATGTGGTCACATGTACCGCGTGATGACGACTGAAGGATATAACATCAAGTTGTCGATGTGGTTACATGTACCGCGTGATGACGACTGAAGGATATAACATCAAGATGTCGATGTGGTCACATGTACCGCGTGATGACGACTGAAGGATATAACATCAAGATGTCGATGTGGTCACATGTACCGCGTGATGACGACTGAAGGATATTACATCAAGTTGTCAATGTGGTCACATGTACCGCGTGATGACGACTGAAGGATATAACATCAAGTTGTCGATGTGGTCACATGTACCGCGTGATGACGACTGAAGGATATAACATCAAGTTGTCGATGTGGTCACATGTACCGCGTGATGGCGACTGAAGGATATAACATCAAGTTGTCGATGTGGTCACATGTACCGCGTGATGACGACTGAAGGATATAACATCAAGTTGTCGATGTGGTCACATGTACCGCGTGATAACGACGACTGAAGGATATAACATCAAGATGTCGATGTGGTCACATGTACCGCGTGATGACGACTGAAGGATATAACATCAAGATGTCGATGTGGTCACATGTACCGCGTGATGACGACTGAAGGATATAACATCAATTTGTCGATGTGGTCACATGTACCGCGTGATGACGACTGAAGGATATAACATCAAGATGTCGATGTGGTCACATGTACCGCGTGATGACGACTGAAGGATATTACATCAAGTTGTCAAGGTGGTCTACATGTGCCGCGTGGTGTGGACTGGAACATATTATAACAAGTTGTCCAGATGGACTACATGTACCGCGTGAAGAGGACTGGAGCATATTACATCAAGTTGTCAAGGTGGCCTACATGTACCGCGTGATGAGGACTGGAGCATATTACAACAAGTTGTCCAGGTGGCCTACATGTGCCGCGTGGTAAGGACTGGAGCATATTACATCAAGTTGTCCAGGTGGCCTACATGTGCCGCGTGATGAGGACTGGAGCATATTACATCAAGTTGTCCAGGTGTCCAACATGTGCCGCGTGAAGAGGACTGGAGCATATTACGACAAGTTGTCCAGGTGGCCTACATGTACCGCGTGGTGTGGACTGGAGCATATTACGACAAGTTGTCCAGGTGGCCTACATGTGCCGCGTGGTGTGGACTGGAGCATATTACGACAAGTTGTCCAGGTGGCCTACATGTACCGCGTGGTGAGGACTGGAGCATATTACGACAAGTTGTCCAGGTGTCCTACATGTGCCGCGTGATAAGGACTGGAGCATATTACATCAAGTTTTCCAGGTGGCCTACATGTGCCGCGTGATGAGGACTGGAGCATATTACATCAAGTTGTCCAGGTGTCCAACATGTGCCGCGTGAAGAGGACTGGAGCATATAACATCAAGTTGTCCAGGTGTCCTACATGTGCCGCGTGGTGTGGACTGGAGCATATTACAACAAGTTGTCCAGGTGGCCTACATGTACCGCGTGGTGAGGACTGGAGCATATTACATCAAGTTGTCCAGGTGGCCTACATGTGCCGCGTGATGAGGACTGGAGCATATTACATCAAGTTGTCCAGGTGGCCTACATGTACCGCGTGGTGTGGACTGGAGCATATTACAACAAGTTGTCCAGGTGGCCTACATGTACCGCGTGGTGAGGACTGGAGCATATTACATCAAGTTGTCCAGGTGGCCTACATGTGCCGCGTGAAGAGGACTGGAGCATATTACGACAAGTTGTCCAGGTGTCCTACATGTGCCGCGTGATAAGGACTGGAGCATATTACATCAAGTTTTCCAGGTGGCCTACATGTGCCGCGTGATGAGGACTGGAGCATATTACATCAAGTTGTCCAGGTGTCCAACATGTGCCGCGTGAAGAGGACTGGAGCATATTACATCAAGTTGTCCAGGTGGCCTACATGTGCCGCGTGGTGTGGACTGGAGCATATTACGACAAGTTGTCCAGGTGGCCTACATGTACCGCGTGGTGAGGACTGGAGCATATTACGACAAGTTGTCCAGGTGTCCTACATGTGCCGCGTGATAAGGACTGGAGCATATTACATCAAGTTTTCCAGGTGGCCTACATGTGCCGCGTGATGAGGACTGGAGCATATTACATCAAGTTGTCCAGGTGTCCAACATGTGCCGCGTGAAGAGGACTGGAGCATATAACATCAAGTTGTCCAGGTGTCCTACATGTGCCGCGTGGTGTGGACTGGAGCATATTACATCAAGTTGTCCACGTGTCCAACATGTGCCGCGTGAAGAGGACTGGAGCATATTACATCAAGTTGTCCAGGTGGTCTACATGTGCCTCGTGAAGAGGACTGGAGCATATTACAACAAGTTGTCCAGGTGTCCTACATGTGCCGCGTGAAGAGGACTGGAGCATATTACAACAAGTTGTCCAGGTGGCCTACATGTGCCGCGTGATGAGGACTGGAGCATATAACATCAAGTTGTCCAGGTGGCCTACATGTGCCGCGTGGTGAGGACTGGAGCATATTACATCAAGTTGTCCAGGTGGCCTACATGTGCCGCGTGGTGTGGACTGGAGCATATAACATCAAGTTGTCCAGGTGATTGATGTCCTACACCTGTATGAAAAGTGTACAATAACGCAACAATTATCATTACATACATGTATCTCCTATTTGGGCCACGCTGCACAGTTAGCTATTTTAAAACTTATTCAACCACGTGACCGTTTATGTTTTAGCTCCTTCACGTAATTTGCTGTGAGGTCGATGTCTATTTTTAGCAGAAATTCCTATCGTTCTTATATACATATATATTTGCCTGGCTGTGGGAAACTTAATGATCCCTCATCAAAACGAGCAAGCATCTTGCTTAAATCACAAGTGGAACATCGATAAGTTTCCTTTTCGTTCAAGAGCATTTAATTATCATAACAAAGAATCAATATCAGAAACTGGCTCATCAGTACAAAATAATATATCCTTAATAAGTTGTTTAATTGCCGTATAAGGCTCTTAATCAGAGATATTGTTGTCATACAATGTTGTCTGTTCATCTCTTTTTTTATTATTAGTCGATGTCATTTTTTAGTTGTTGTACGTGTAATAATTATTTTCCACAATAATGCAACATTATTCAGCCTATAATCTCCATGAGTGGTCAGTGCTTCCAGTTCTTGCACATAACAGATGAGTTAGATAACTCAACAAACATCATTTTAGAAAGGATTTTATTTGTTGATCCCCGTTTGATTCTTCAATTACCCATTTCATAGCTTTTATATAAAAATAAAATGTTATGCCTATTTCAAAAGTTGAACAAAAACAATTTCTGTCTCTACAAATTTGCAAACGTTTGTGTGCGCTGCGGGATTAGAAAATATGTACAGACCGAAATTGCTTGTGTTTAACTCCTTGAAAAAGGCAATTTGTCGAAAATTTGAATGAGAGGGTATTTAGAAAAAAATATATATAATTAATGCAGTTCCCACTGGAACAATTTACAACATTGTATATTTATGGTCAATGTGAAAATGGTCATTGACCAATGTGTCTCTTACATGTGTTTTCATATACATGGTGTGTATTTATGTGTGTGTGTGTGTACAGACTTTAACATCTTTGTTATTTTAGGATGTTGAAATATGGCCTGTACAGTATATTGGCCAAGTGAATCATGAAATAAACATTGTTAATACCACTGGAAACGCCCCTGACAAGACGGGGATTTAAAGTAAATTATAATAATGCAAACTGATAAGTCTGTTACCATTTCTACTTCTGCCAACGTCATATAATATTACATTCGTATGCATTAAAATAAATTAGAATTTATGCAGCGAACTGAATAAGATTATAAATTATGAATAAAACGTGTGACTGGCTTTGCAGTCATGAAATAATACACGCTTTACAAAATTCGCTTAAGTCTTATGTTTTTAGTTTTGTTTAAACGTGTTAACGGGAATCCGGCCTTAGTAAGATTTTCTCTAAGGAACACATTTTATGCACCGCCTCACGCGGCCATGGAATTAAAACCGGCCTTACACGCTCATGGTCAGAACGATCCTTCGGGCGTATAAAATGTAAGCGGCCCGGGAACATGTGCCATCAAACATTAAATGGAACCCTCCAATAGTCCACTGGGGACGAATATCGCCTTTCCTGAAATCTGAATCAGTAATATAAAAATGCAATTACCGTATTGTTCGTATACAATAACAGAAATGCTCTCTTTGATGACATTTGATTGCCGACAATGCAGTAATGCGATGTCACGAGAGGCATGTACATTAAGGATCGATCAACTGTGATGTACAATGATTTGAAACTAGATAATGCAGTTGAGGACAGTAACACTAATGGAACAAATCAAAATATTAACAGACATCGATAAAACAATTCCAATTACTATTTATGAGTGATGTTTAAAACAAAGTTTATGCGATTGATGAATCGACAAATAGCAAAAAATGACAAAAAAACTTCATGCAGTTGTTACTATGATTGTGATCATTTAAAATTACAAAAACTTAAATATGCGACGAGGATTTATTTAAAAAATATCAGCATCCTGTTTTACTTTTGATAAGACAATATATATTAAATTTGAACGTGTGAATCATGACAAATTTGAATATAGCGTTTAATTTTTATTTTTTTTTACAGTTCCTTTGAAACAATTCGTAAATATTTTTAAATTGCATTCAATAACACAGTGATGCAACGTGTGAATGCCTTGTTCAGTATGTGGCAATGTGTGTACGCCGTGTTAAGTATGTTGCAATATGTAAACGCAGCGATCAGTAGGCTAAAATGTGTGAACATCGTGTTCTGCTTACCGCAATATGTAAATGCCGTGTTCAGTTTGCTGCAATGTGTGAACGTCGTGTTCTGCATTTTGTAATACGTAAACGCCGTGTTCAGTGTGCTGTAATGTGTGAACGTCGTGTTCGGCATGTCGCAATGTATGAATGCCGTGTTCAGTTTGCTGCAATGTGTAAACGTCGTATGTTAACGCGGTATTCTACATGCTGGAATATATGAAAGGCGTGTTCTGCATGCTGGAATATTTGAACGTCGTGTTCGGCATACTGGAATATTTTAACGCCGTGTTCTGCATGCTGGAATATTTGAACGTCGTGTTCTGCATGCTTGAATATGTGAACGCCATGTTCTGTGTGCTGGAATATGTGAATGTCGTCTCCTGCAAATTGCAGTATGTACGCACCATCTTCTGCAAGCTACAATATGATGATCTTAGTGCCGATATGCACATGATGGCATTACGAACATTCTTCATTTTTCTTAATTATTGCTGATTGGAGATCCAACCTCGGCAGATTAGGTTACGGCCTTGTAGGCATCAACGTAAGACCCCATCATAAAACAAAGATAAATATCAGAATAATTTGCATTCTTTGGAATAATAGACGAGTTTTGGAATAGACTGATGTTGGTAATTAGAAACACAAAAACGCTGCTAAATAAACGTCAGCACATGCATATCTTTACTACTGATTTTTCTAGTAGAAATATGTAATCTTCGCTGCGCACATGCAATCGTTGCTAGAAAAGTCCTATGGATTGCGCCATGTTGTTCTATAAACAAACGATGTACGTCGCTTTCATGCATTCAATTTCAGTTATTATTCAACTTTGGTGAAATACAAATTAATAAATTAGACTGTCGAAGTTTAAAATGTTACCAGACTAGTACTTGTCACGTATAACTGTTAATGTTCCATATATGTGTACATATTATTTGTTTAATTTAAATTGTAAAAGTAAAATTTTATGCTCTATTCTGTTATTTGTATCGGTCCTTTTTCTCTGCGAACAATGACTATGCATATAATTTTAAGGTATGAACAATTTGACGGCATTGTATTTCTTTTAGTTACAACTAGGCTTTGCTGTTTCTTGGTTTGTTTGTTAAAACGTTGCATTGTTAAACATGACCTCGACGGCGACCTTTGATGCTTTGCATCAATGCTCTCTTGTACATGTATTGAAAACAATTAGTTCAAGGGAAACTGTAAAATCTTTGAACCGGTAACATTCGAACATAACCTACTGGCTGTAGAGCAAACATGGGTCACAAGTGAAACTGCCCGTATGTAGAATATGCCGTTGCGTACACATTGTCCCAATGAATGAACACATTAAAAATCAGCTTAATTAGCAAAGTAAGGTGTATATTAATTACAATCAACTAAGACTCCTAATTACAAATTGAAAAATATTTAAACTATCTAGATTCAGTAAATATTCTGAAGCTCCCTTTATTTTGGTATAGGACAAGTCTTGTCATCTAACGTGTATATTTCAAGTCAGAACGTCTCAGATTATTCCGTCTTTGGGAGGATCTCACATTGGTTGCATTTGGTGACGGAATTTACAGAAAATTTCTACTTTTGTTGTCGTTTATCACTTTACTTTTCGTGTTTTGTTAAATATACAATGGTTGCAGCAATTAATTGACACACAAAAAACAAAATACCCTTGTGGTTAGAATGGCGTGCTAGTAGCTACGTCATAGACACTAACAGTACTTAGACTGGATAACTTAATCACATAATTAGAGAGACCAAGCATGCCAAAGTATTAAATACCGGCCGCAATAGCTCAGGTGGTAGAACGTCGGCTTGCGGATCGGGAGGTCGTGGGTTCGAACCCCGGCCGGGTCAAAACAAAGACTTTAAAGTTGGTATTAGTGGCTTCCCTCCTAACGCTCAGGGCTAAGGGGACAGCATGACGCCTGTCTCGTCGGTGTCAGTATAATGGACCGGCCGGGTTCAGTCCCTGGGCACCTCATAAGTGACCCGGTGCTATTATAATAGAAATGTCGCTGCGCAGTATCAGCAAAAATGCCGGCTAATCCCAATCCCTAATCCCAAAGTATAAAAGGCAATATTCGCTTTCTACATATCATGACAGTTTGCTTCAAGGCACAGTTATAAAAGTAAGTATGTTGAAACAACCGTTGTATTTCCTGAGTAAATACGTTGATCAAATTATATTGACTTGCTGGATTGGTGTGTGGTCATTGACCTGCTAGACTGGTGTGTGGTCATCTATTCTTATATAGAGCTGCTGGACTGGTGTGTGGTAATCTAACCTTATATAGAGCTGCTGGATTGGTGTGTGGTCATTGACCTGCTAGACTGGTGTGTGGTCATCTATTCTTATATAGATTTGGTAGACTGGTGTGTGGTCATCTAACCTTATATAGAGCTGGTAGACTGGTGTGTGGTCATCTAACCTTATATAGAGCTGCTGGATTGGTGTGTGGTCATCTATTCTTATATAGATTTGGTAGACTGGTGTGTGGTCATCTAACCTTATATAGAGCTGGTAGACTGGTGTGTGGTCATCTAACCTTATATAGAGCTGCTGGACTGGTGTGTGGTCATCTATTCTTATATAGATTTGGTAGACTGGTGTGTGGTCATCTAACCTTATATAGAGCTGGTAGACTGGTGTGTGGTCATCTATTCTTATATAGATTTGGTAGACTGGTGTGTGGTCATCTAACCTTATATAGAGCTGGTAGACTGGTGTGTGGTCATCTATTCTTATATAGATTTGGTAGACTGGTGTGTGGTCATCTAACCTTATATAGAGCTGGTAGACTGGTGTGTGGTCATCTAATCATCTAATCTTATATAGAGTTGGTAGACTGGTGTGTGGTCATCTAACCTTATTTAGAGCTGGTGGACTGGTGTGTTATCATATATATATATATATATATATATATATATATATATATATATATATATATATAGAGAGAGAGAGAGAGAGAGAGAGAGAGAGAGAGAGAGAGAGAGAGAGAGAGAGAGAGAGCGAGAGAGAGAGAGAGAGAGAGAGAGAGAGAGAGAGAGAGAGAGAGAGAGAGAGAGAGAGAGAGAGAGAGAGAGAGAGAGAGAGAGAGAGACCTGCTGGACTGGTGTGTGGTCATCTAACCTTATATAGAGCTGCTGGACTGGTGTGTGGTCATCTAACCTTATATAGAGCTGCTGGACTGGTGTGTGGTCATCTAACCTTATATAGAGTTGCTGGACTGGTGTGTGGTCATCTAACATTATATAGAGTTTCTGAACTAGTGTGTGGTAATCTAACCTTATATAGAGCTGCTGGACTGGTGTGTGGTCATCTAACCTTATATAGAGCTGCTGGACTGGCGTGTGGTCATCTAACCTTATATAGAGTTGCTGAACTGGTGTGTGGTCATTTTACCTTATATAGAGCTGCTGGACTGGTGTGTGGTCATCTAACCTTATATAGAGCTGCTGGACTGGCGTGTGGTCATCTAACCTTATATAGAGTTGCTGAACTGGTGTGTGGTCATTTTACCTTATATAGAGCTGCTGGACTGGTGTGTGGTCATCTAACCTTATATAGAGCTGCTGGACTGGTGTGTGGTAATCTAACCTTATATAGAGCTGCTGGACTGGTGTGTGGTCATCTAACCTTATATAGAGCTGCTGGACTGGTGTGTGGTCATCTAACCTTATATAGAGCTGCTGGACTGGTGTGTGGTCATCTAACATTATATAGAGTTTCTGAACTAGTGTGTGGTAATCTAACCTTATATAGAGCTGCTGGACTGGTGTGTGGTCATCTAACCTTATATAGAGCTGCTGGACTGGTAAGTGATCATCTAACCTTATATAGAGCTGCTGGACAGGTGTGTGGGCATCTTACCGTATACAGAGCTGCTGGACTGGTGTGTGGTCATCTAACCTTATATAGAGCTGCTGGACTGGTGTGTGGTCATCTAACCTTATATAGAGCTGCTGGACTGGTGTGTGGTCATCTTACCTTATATAGAGTTTCTGAACTAGTGTGTGGTAATCTAACCTTATATAGAGCTGCTGGACTGGTGTGTGGTCATCTAACCTTATATAGAGCTGCTGGACTGGCGTGTGGTCATCTAACCTTATATAGAGTTGCTGAACTAGTGTGTGGTCATCTTACCTTATATAGAGCTGCTGGACTGGTGTGTGGTCATCTAACCGTATATAGAGCTGCTGGACTGGCGTGTGGTCATCTAACCTTATATAGAGTTGCTGAACTGGTGTGTGGTCATCTTACCTTATATAGAGCTGCTGGACTGGTGTGTGGTCATCTAACCTTATATAGAGCTGCTGGACTGGTGTGTGGTCATCTAACTTTATATAGAGTTGCTGGACTGGTGTGTGGTCATCAAACCTTATATTGAGCTGCTACACTGGCGTGTGGTCATCTAACCTTATGCAGAGTTGCTGGACTGGTGTGTGGTCATCTAAACTTATATAGAGCTGCTGGACTGGTAAGTGATCCTCTAACCTTATATAGAGCTGCTGGACAGGTGTGTGGTCATCTTACCGTAT
Source organism: Sinonovacula constricta (assembly GCA_007844125.1). Classification (NCBI taxonomy): domain Eukaryota; kingdom Metazoa; phylum Mollusca; class Bivalvia; order Cardiida; family Solecurtidae; genus Sinonovacula; species Sinonovacula constricta. The sequence continues at coordinate 50,185,887 of CM017564.1, read as the reverse complement.
ACAGAGATGCTGGACTGATGTGTGGTCATCTAACCTTATATAGAGCTGCTGGACTGGTGTGTGGTCATCTAACCTTATATAGAGCTGCTGGACTGGTGTGTGATCATCTAACCTTATATAGAGTTTCTGAACTAGTGTGTGGTAATCTAACCTTATATAGAGCTGCTGGACTGGTAAGTGATCATCTAACCTTATATAGAGCTGCTGGACAGGTGTGTGGTCATCTTACCGTATACAGAGCTGCTGGACTGGTGTGTGGTCATCTAACCCTATATAGAGCTGCTGGACTGGTGTGTGGTCATCTAAATTTATATAGAGTTGCTGAGTGGGTGTGTGGTCATCTAACCTTATGCAGAGCTGCTGGACTGGTGTGTGGTCATCTAACCTTATATAGAGCTGCTGGGCTGGTAAGTGATCATCTAACCTTATATAGAGCTGCTGGACAGGTTTGTGGTCATCTTACCGTATACAGAGCTGCTGGACTGGTGTGTGGTCATCTAACCTTATATAGAGCTGCTGGACTGGTGTGTGGTCATCTAACCTTATGCGAGTTGCTGAACTAGTGTGTGGTCATCTTACCTTATATAGAGCTGCTGGACTGGTGTGTGGTCATCTAACCGTATATAGAGCTGCTGGACTGGCGTGTGGTCATCTAACCTTATATAGAGTTGCTGAACTGGTGTGTGGTCATCTTACCTTATATAGAGCTGCTGGACTGGTGTGTGGTCATCTAACCTTATATAGAGCTGCTGGACTGGTGTGTGGTCATCTAACTTTATATAGAGTTGCTGGACTGGTGTGTGGTCATCAAACCTTATATTGAGCTGCTACACTGGCGTGTGGTCATCTAACCTTATGCAGAGTTGCTGGACTGGTGTGTGGTCATCTAAACTTATATAGAGCTGCTGGACTGGTAAGTGATCCTCTAACCTTATATAGAGCTGCTGGACAGGTGTGTGGTCATCTTACCGTATACAGAGATGCTGGACTGATGTGTGGTCATCTAACCTTATATAGAGCTGCTGGACTGGTGTGTGGTCATCTAACCTTATATAGAGCTGCTGGACTGGTGTGTGATCATCTAACCTTATATAGAGTTTCTGAACTAGTGTGTGGTAATCTAACCTTATATAGAGCTGCTGGACTGGTAAGTGATCATCTAACCTTATATAGAGCTGCTGGACAGGTGTGTGGTCATCTTACCGTATACAGAGCTGCTGGACTGGTGTGTGGTCATCTAACCCTATATAGAGCTGCTGGACTGGTGTGTGGTCATCTAAATTTATATAGAGTTGCTGAGTGGGTGTGTGGTCATCTAACCTTATGCAGAGCTGCTGGACTGGTGTGTGGTCATCTAACCTTATATAGAGCTGCTGGGCTGGTAAGTGATCATCTAACCTTATATAGAGCTGCTGGACAGGTTTGTGGTCATCTTACCGTATACAGAGCTGCTGGACTGGTGTGTGGTCATCTAACCTTATATAGAGCTGCTGGACTGGTGTGTGGTCATCTAACCTTATGCGAGCTGCTGGACTGGTGTGTGGTCATCTAACCTTATATAGGGCTGCTGGACTGGCGTGTGGTCATCTAACCTTATATAGAGTTGCTGGACTGACGTGTGGTCATCTAACTTTATGCAGAGCTTCTGGACTGGTGTGTGGTCATCTAACCTTATTTAGAGTTGTTGGACTTGTTTGTGGTCAATTTACTTTATATAGAGTTGCTGGACTGGTGTGTGGTCATCTAACCTTATTTAGAGTTGCTGGACTTGTTTGGGGTCATTTAACCTTATATAGAGCTGCTGAACTGGTGTGTGGTCATCTAACCTTACTCAGAGTTGCTGGACTTGTTTGTGGTCATTTAACCTTATATAGAGCTGCTGGACTTGTTTGTGGTCATTTAACCTTATATAGAGCTGCTGGACTGGTGTGTTGTCATCTAACCTTATATAGAGCTGCTGGACTGGTGTGTGGTCATCTAACCTTATATAGAGCTGCTGGACTGGTGTGTGGTCATCTAACCTTATATAGAGCTGCTGGACTGGTGTGTGGTCATCTAACCTTATAAAGAGCTGCTGGACTGGTGTGTGGTCATCTAACCTTATATAGAGCTGCTGGACTGGTGTGTGGTCATCTAACCTTATATAGAGCTGCTGGACTGGTGTGTGGTCATCTAACCTTTTTTAGAGTTGCTGGACTTGTTTGGGGTCATTTAACCTTATATAGAGCTGCTGAACTGGTGTGTGGTCATCTAACCTTACTTAGAGTTGCTGGACTTGTTTGTGGCCATTTAACCTTATATAGAGCTGCTGGACTTGTTTGTAGTCATTTAACCTTATATAGAGCTGCTGGACTGGTGTGTGGTCATCTAACCTTATATAGAGCTGCTGGACTGGTGTGTGGTCATCTAACCTTATATAGAGCTGCTGGACTGTTGTGTGGTCATATAACCTTATATAGACTTTCTTGACTGGTGTATGGTCCTCTAACCTTATATAGACTTGCTAGACTGGTGTGTGGTCATTTCCGACTCTAGATTCTGATGAGTGAGGATCCCTTGTCTTAATCACATATCCTGCTATACCCCGATATCCCCTTCTTATCAACTACTCCGAGACGCTATACAACACTACGCCGCACGCCGCCATTATCTCCATTCCTTTACACATTGAAAACATGCGGCGGCCATTTTAAATCTGCTATTAAATCGTTGTCCTTTTTAATTTCGTTTGAAATTGTAAGTATCCCCAATCTTTGGAACTACTTTAGACCAGTGTTTGCTTATTCAAAATTCAATATTGTCTCCTTAGGATTTAGGTAAAAGTAAACACGATATTTATTGATTAAAGAATTTTATTTGGACTTATTTACAGCGTGAGGGTATTTTAACAAACCATCGTTTCACCATACCACCATACCATTTGACATTTATCATCTACCCATATACTTTATTCATCATACACTAGCGGAGGAATAGAAGCCATATTTATCCTCCATTTCATATATTATTCACCATTCCGGATATATTTTTTTCAGAATATTGTAATTTTAGTTCCCTTATTGGACATAACAAATACATGTTCTGTGGTAGTACAATAGTAAATACTATCAGGGTGTCCATCACCTAATAGAATGAATAAGGGTGCACAGGTTAGGTTGTTGTTGTGTTATACTTATAATATTGTTATAGACACAGAATTATGTACCAGACCACCACAAGGGTTCAGGGGGTGGGGGCAGACAAAATCTCTCCCCTCTGCTTGGGAGGCCAAGAACTCCTAATAACGGGCATTTAATTTTTAAAAAAAAACATGGCCACATAAACTTATCATTCGGGAAGGGGGAGGGGAACAAAAACTTTCTAATATATCTTATTTGTACTGGCCAGGGAACTCAATTCCAAATTTGGTAGAGGGGTAAAGAGGGTGGTCCCCCTAGCGTAGGGGGCTTACATTCTGGAGATGGCGTCTGCCGAAGCCTTGGTAGACGCTCTGAAACTCAAACCTCTCTCTTTGGCGAGGGTGGGCGTCACAGCTGTGGAACTCTCTGCCGGAAACCACTGCGAGGGGGGTATTCACAATATCCCCTTCAACACAAACATTGATACACTGACAAAGCAGTTCACTTCTGCACATCATACACAGATCATCACTAATGCATAGAGACTCAATAATGTGAGTGGGACAGAGATCTGTATCCCAGTGCAGGAGTACGCAGCCCCTCCCTTAAGATGTTTCAAATGCCAGGGCTTTGGGCATAAGTCCCAGAGATGCCGGGGAAATGTAAAGTGTGCGAGGTTGGGGGGGGGGGGGGAGATTAAAAATTGCCCCAGTAACATTAACAAAAATGCATAAACTGTGGCGAAAGTCATACCACAAGTTTCAAAGGTTGCCTTGCTTATATAAGGGCATCCAAGGTCACCAGGTTGATGATGAGGGAGGGGGTGGGATGGCAAAAGGCAAATTCGTTGATACCACCGTTGAGGGCTACGCCAACAGGCCAAGTCACTGGGGATAACCCAAGCCCTCCCCAGTCTCAGGGGAGGGTGGAGGGCCCCAGGAGACCACAGGTAAGGGACGAGAAGGGGAGGCTCTGGAGGAACGTGGGGAATGACAACAGGCTCCTCTGCTCCAGGCCCCAAGTAATCCCCCCTCTGAACTCGAGGGCGGAAAAGCTTGATCGGGTGGTTAAAACACCCGACAGCCAGACCGCAACCGGCGGATCCACTAAGGTCAATCCAATACAAATAGAGGACTGTGAGATAGAGACTAGGATGGTGGTAGAGGACGACGTAGTCCTACTGTCGGACGGGGATGACTCAATCTCGGTGTCATCCCTTTCGGACAGTAGCATGGATTCTGACTTCGAGACGGACCCCGACAAAGGCAGGAAATGTCTGGAGGAGGAATCCTCGCCTACCACCTGTGTGTCGCCTCGTCTGGCAGTAGGGAAGTGAGAAAGTCGCCTGCCCTTGCTCAATTAAGCAGTGAGGGGTGCTCGACCCCCCCCCCCCCCCCCCCCCCCCCCAGTGTTGGAGGAGGGGACACCTGTGCCGAATGTCGTGGACAAAACCACTCAATCCTCAACAATAGAAATAAATGTTTTTCAAGAAGGCTCAGACGCCATGATAAAAGTTAATATTAACACCCGAGAGTTAGAGGTTAGATCACCACACTTCAGCCATACCACGGTATATAAGGCTACATCAACGCAAACCAGCCACGTTAATGACGCCTTAAATACCGAGGTATAGCTAAAGTGTGGTGATCTAACCTCATATACAGTTGTGTTGCTGGAGTGTGGTGATCTAGCCTTATATACCGTTGTGTGGCTGGAGTGTGGTGATCTAGCCTTATATACCGTTGTGTGGCTGGAGTGTGGTGATCTAGCCTTATATACCGTTGTGTTGCTGGAGTGTGGTGATCTAGTCTTATATACAGTTGTGTTGCTGGAGTGTTGTGATCTAGCCTTATATACCGTTGTGTTGCTGGAGTGTGGTGATCTAGTCTTATATACAGTTGTGTTGCTGGAGTGTGGTGATATAGTCTTATATACCGTTGTGTTGCTGGAGTGTGGTGATCTAGTCTTATATACCGTTGTGTTGCTGGAGTGTGGTGATCTAGCGTTATATACAGTTGTGTTGCTGGAGTGTTGTGGTCTAGCCTTATATACAGTTGTGTTGCTGGAGTCTGGTGATCTAGCTTATATACCGTTGTGTTGCTGGAGTCTGGTGATCTAGCCTTATATACAGATGTGTTGCTGGAGTCTGGTGATCTAGCTTATATACCGTTGTGTTGCTGGAGTGTGGTGATCTAGCCTTATATACCGTTGTGTTGCTGGAGTGTGGTGATCTAGCCTTATATACCGTTCTGTTGCTGGAGTGTGATGATCTAGTCTTATATACAGTTTGTCTGGAGTGTGGTGATCTAGTCTTTATACATTGTGTTGCTGGAGTATGCTGATCTAGCCTTATATACAGTTGTGTTGCTGGGGTATGGTGATCTAGCCTTATATACAGTTGTGTTGCTGGTGTATGGTGATCTAGTCTTATATACCGTTGTGTTGCTGGTGTATGGTGGTCTAGTCTTATATACAGTTGTGTTGGGAGTGTGGTGATCTAGCTTATATAGTTGTGTTTGGAGTGTGGTGATCTAGCCTTATATACAGTGTGTTGCTGGAGTGTGGTGATCTAGCTTATATACCGTTGTGTTGCTGGAGTGTGGTGATCTAGCCTTATATACCGTTGTGTTGCTGGAGTGTGGTGATCTAGCCTTATATACCGTTGTGTTGCTGGAGTGTGGTGATCTAGCTTATATACCGTTGTGTTGATGGAGTGTGGTGATCTAGCCTTATATACCGTTGTGTTGCTGGAGTGTGGTGATCTAGCCTTATATACAGATGTGTTGCTGGAGTCTGGTGATCTAGCTTATATACAGTTGTGTTGCTGGAGTGTGGTGATCTAGTCTTATATACCGTTGTGTTGCTGGAGTCTGGTGATCTAGCCTTATATACAGATGTGTTGCTGGAGTCTGGTGATCTAGCTTATATACCGTTGTGTTGCTGGAGTGTGGTGATCTAGCCTTATATACCGTTGTGTTGCTGGAGTGTGGTGATCTAGCCTTATATACAGTTGTGCTGATGGAGTGTGGTGATCTAGCGTTATATACAGTTGTGTTGCTGGAGTGTTGTGATCTAGCCTTATATACCGTTGTGTTGATGGAGTGTGGTGATCTAGTCTTGATATAGCTTGATATGGAGTTTTGCTACGGAGATGTGTGTTGTAGCCTACTTTGAAGCTGTATGGGGTTGGTTTGTTGTGAACTTGACAGATAATAAATTTGTATGACTTGCTTGTATTGATCTAGCCTGATCTACTGTTTTGTGGGCTGTATTAATATATTCTGATATATAGTTGTGTCGATGGACTCAGGAGTTCTGAACTCTGATAAAATAGCGTGACCCCGGCTTATTGATCTAGTCTAATGGATAGGATTGTTGGAACTCGTCTAAAACATATCCGAAAATTGTCAAGCCTATTAAATTATGGACCTGGACATCTGTTGACAGCATCAATAACAGGCTTGTAAATGCATCAACGCTCCACACTTAATCCGGTTACATTGTTATACTTGGACAATTAGTCAGAATATATTCATTTATTTCAAAAACATTGATAACGAGACAGACATTAACTAAATATTTATGTATGAATTATCCAGCTAACTTAGATAGTGCCAACAGCACATAAACGTATACCACTCTGTTAGACATCACAAGGTCCCTTACCCTTTGTAATAACGAAACGAAAGAATGTTTATAAAAAGCGATTTCTCAAAATCTGTAGAACTAAATGTATATGCATGGCTAACTTTGTTACGTATGCCTAAGAGGTTATATGAAAAAGAATACTTTAAAATAGTAGAATTCAATTTCAAAGTATAATGGTGTTAATTAATCAACTCATGGTACAAAAAGAGACAGAAGCAAACGTAAGAATAGCTGCATTTAAGCAATTGTGTCATGGTACTTATGTTTCACTTAGTACTGTTTACTAGAAAGGATATTGTTGTGAGTATAGTGTAACTTTAGAAAATGCAAATATATACGACACATCTGTCCTAAGCGATAACACCGCGATGATTTACTAGATTTAACCATATAAATGAAAAGAAATATTTCAACATATGTTGCCACTAGAAAAAAACATAACTGATAACAGGCGGTAGTGTATCTGCTAGTCAAGCTGAAGCATTGTCAATACATCTCTATACTGTTCATGATATGTCATTGAAATGTCCTAGACGAGCAGCATAATCGTATTCCTAAAAAGTGCTTTCCAATAGTTTGGACCAACCTGTTTTCCAAACAATCAAAGAAATTATTTGCGAAATAGTGTTTATTGACACTCCCCACCCCCACCCACCCTTACCTAACACACATCCTTTTCTACGTAAAAGCATAACTTTGAAAATCATTGCTTCCTACCCTAACCCTAGTCAAACTACACAGTAAGTAGTTTCTCCAGTTCATTTATGGAACCTGTTGCCTCTGCATCTAGCTCCTGAAGTTGTTTGTTTATCAAAAAGTCTTAGGCTGCAATTTTCAGCCGTCCTTCCATCAATTGCTGGGGTGCAAGAGATAGGTTAGTTTTGGGAATATTTTCAAGTTTTTCCTGGCTGAGATTCTTCCGCATTTTACATGTTATTGCTACGTCTTTTCGTTGTTCTTCAGTTTGGTAGTTGTTCTTGATTATGAATTAGTGTTGGTCTTTGACAAGCTGTAAAGCTGCCATATTTGTTTTTCGTTAGCGCGTTGGTGTTAAAACTGGAACCAGGAGGGGTGGAAAACCTCAAAACACTTTATCTATTACGCCCCTTGATTTCTGACACTGTACAAAATTTTAAAATGGACAAAGTCATATTTAATGCTTATCGTATACTGTTGATACACAGCATACATATAAGGCTTAACTCATACATATCCCTGGAAATACACGTACGGGTAAAATGACAAAGACTTTTTGTTTTCAGTTTATATTGTTACAGATCTTTCTAATTACTTTCCAGAGACCAGTTAGATGGCATAAACATAACTACAGTCACACAAAGTGTGGCGGTACAGTCCTATTGTCCTTTAATTTCAAAATACTTCTGGAAAATAAAACTATGTCATCGTTTAAACTTGTTTATTTTATTGTTCTTGATAACCATCATACCAGTTTACCGATTCAATAAATGAGTGAAAGCGGTGCGAACAATGTATACAAGCATACACTCACTACCAATTGGTAAAGGCCTTATTTAGTTACCGTCAGATTAAAATCTATCCCTTAAACTCCAACGCTGTGTGTTTAACTTGAAAGACCACAGCATTCTGTTAACATCCATTGACCAGACTTTTGTCAGATTTAGGAAAACATAAATTTCATAGAACACCCCTTCTATCTTAATAGCCTTCGCCAACGTCTGAGACGTCACAGTGCCGATAACTGAGATTAGTATCTTCTGTAGATATTATCGACATTTTCCAAAAGATCAATTTAAGCAGTTGTTATGGTCAATGTGCAGATAAGCGCTCGGCTGCCTTTTATCATACATGACTTAATTATGCGTCAATAGACGCGGATGTCGAGCAAACACAATAAAGCTATCGTAATGTGAACAAAACGATTTGCAGTTTATTAGGTGAGCGGATCACAAATATTCTAGAAAAAGGTACATCAATAAACCACTAAAAGACAGTATGTTGCGTAATTGACACCAGTTTGTGTCCAGTGACATGACTACATGTAAATTTGCGGTATCGGTGTCAACAACATATGTGGCGTACTATATCGTCTATCGAAACATCCCACTAGACAAGAAACAACAACAACAACCAACTATTAAACAATAGTATTTAATTTTTAAATATCATTAAGGCGTAAAGAATTGAGCAGGCCAACTCGGCTGACGATGGTGCCAAATAATGTAAATATGCTTAAGTAAACAAAACTGGATATGGACCTGTGTTTGTATTCGCAAACATTCATCGTTATAATCTGGTGCTGGCGATGTATACAACGAATTAAGCTCGCATACTTCAGAGGAACTCGCAAGAGTATGTATTAAGATAAGGATTCCAGAGAACTCTTATACTAGATATTTATGGTTCGGATCTCGTTAATGGTGTTTATCGCGGCAGTTAATGCAAACATTACTTGTTTCCTATTCTACTTAAGCATGTATAGTGTTTCAATATTTAATTTTACCTCATGACCTTTTATAATTTTAATAATGATTTCCGAGTGTTCTTTTTTAAAGCAATAGTAGCTTCGGAATTCGGCTTTTCTGTCGCCAAATACTGTGTGTTAGCTTATGTGATCTGGTGCGAATGCTTAAATACTCAAAAGGAGCAAAATAGAGCGTTTATTCTTCTTAAAAAACATATATATATATATATATATATATATATATATATATATATATATATATATATATATATATATATATATATATATATATATATATATATATATATATATACATTTTCATTTTACTGTAGAGGCTTAAAAACTTTTCTGAAAGAACATATTTTCAGTCTTTGCAGGAAAATACATTGCTTTCCAGGAACACTGTTTACATATGATATAAACGAAAACATACACTCCGAATGGGATGCTGAATGTTGGTTTTTAATGCTAAAGAAGTTGTAATCTTTATAATAAAACATAAGATGAAGAAATTATTAGCCACAAATCTGATAAAATTAGGAACATTGTAATTTATAGAGATCAAAGTTGAAGCTGAGATAAAAGATGCGGAAACAATATTTATCTTAGCTGATATAATTAAGCTCCAAATCAGGACAATCTAAGTTTCTTTGGTGGATACAACGCTTTATAAAAATCTTTGAAACAGAAAACTGCATAATATTTGGAGATTTTAAGTTAGTATTGAATCCAAATTAGTCTTTAAAAGCTATAAATCAATGAGCAATAATAAAAATGTAAGGAACGAAAATGTAAGTGACAAAAGAAAATATGCTTGGAAAATAGTTAAAACTACACAGCACTGGCAGACTTAACATGTTCTTATAACCATATTGTTTTAACAAATTTGAAAAATATTGTAACATGTCATAAGAAAGGCGTAAAGAAGTTAATTACTGCCTAGTTAAATGATAAAAATAAAAGATTAAAAGGAAAAAGAAACACTAATAGAACTTATATGTGTGAAGTAGAGCTTAATACAAAAGTTTTAACGTTTGTCCCATTCAAACATAGATATGAATCAGTACAAGAAGTTGTATTAAGCGATAACAAAATTAAAAATATGGAGAATGGTTTTGTGACGGGTTTAAAACCAATTTTAAACCATTTTTGGATACAGCTAGGTAAGAAATTGTAAGAGAAATAAACCATCCTTTTAAAGGTTTATCTTTTTCTAGGATCATACAATCTGGAATTATAGCATGTATTTCTGAAGATAATAAACCCAAGAACATTTTAATGAACTGGAAGTATAACAAAACAGTTTTAGGTATGTTAATTTAAAAAGACCAGATATGATTCGTAAAAGCAGATACAGTTGCAGAAAATACCCGATTATTGCATGATGTCATGAATTGAAGGGAAGAGCAGAAAATGCCAAATCAATAATGATGATAGATTTTGAAAACGCATTTGACCCTATAAATTTTAAAAGTATCGAACGAACGCTTTCATATTTTAATTTTGGGTTCAAACAATTGATAAAACATCTTTATAACACTGAAGTCTCTGTATATATAATTTAGCTTCTGTCATGCTTTTAGAACTAGAAAGAATGTCCAGACAGAGCGGTCCTATTTCACAACATATCTATATCCTTTGTGCTAAATTAAAACAGTAAAATAGGGAGATTCACATTAAAAATTGCTAGACTTAAAATGTGATGCTGATTTAAATAAAATGATGTCTTTCTTAAGGGTGTCAGTATTATTTATCAATGTTATCAATGATGATACAAGTATCAACTGTGAAAAACAATATTGCAATCCCTCACAATCTAAAGAATATTTCTGGAAATATGTTTTACAAGCATATGCTAATTAGTTGATCAATAATTTTGACAGTTTTGATAAATTGTTAAACATGCTACTATAATGGGCTGTTTCGACCAAATTACATATCCTATGATATATCCTAAGACGAAGAACTGTATAAAAGGTCAACAGTGCTGAATCTACAGCAAACAGTTACATATATCGACCAGCTCCTTTATGCTAGAAGTACGTTTCTGGAGTACTCACACATCAAAATGAATCCTTAACAAAACAAAATATTGCGAATATCGCCGTTATTTTCTAGGTATTATGGCAAACCATCTCCAGCATGGCTTGTTCGTATGATGTTGCTTGTGCCGTTGTCATACAAATGAACACGATATGAAAGCCAATATAACGTTTTCTACTGATGTTTTATACTAATGATTGAAACTGAAAATTATTACAACAATTTATGCTCTTCGTTCTTAGCGCCGATTTTACTGTAAATTATAAAGAAAATTAAATTATGGATGCATCCCTGCCATCCCCCATCCCACTCACACCAACCAGGTAAAATAGTAGAGTTACAAAGACATATACATGTAAGCTTAAAAAATACTAAGTTTTAAAAGTAAATCTTATCTGTTATTATATATATATATATATATATACCACCACTCAACCAAAATTTTCTTGTTTGGATACGCCCCTGCTTTACGCCTGTTATAAAGGCGTTCTCTATCTGTTGCACGTTTCTCCCATGAAAGTAAATTTATCATCCGAATCTTGAATAAGATTATTTTGAAAACTTGTCGTGACATAGTTAGGGTTGGAATATGAAATGAATAAATCGCTTGCGATGACTTTACAGAAATCGCTTATGTATATTGTGAGTATCTTTCAAGTTGCGTAAACACTGCATCTAAAGTCAGATTTTACCGTGCATACTCAATGAATCGCTCAGAACAAGTTTTTTTCTGGCTAATGACTCAATCTAACTCATCTATGCTTTATAAATCTCATTACCGCTCTTCGCGGTAAATGAACGAGCATAATGTACAATTCAAAAATTCAACAATACAAAATCCAATAAACATTAAACAAATAAAGACATCTCAATGACGTATGGTGATGATCTATTTAAAGATATTGCTCTAATTGGTTGGTTTTAAATTGCGTGTGTATCTGGCCTAAACCGATTTGTTGACATTGGTTTATTGAATGAAAGTGGTTCAACAAATATATTAGATAACGTGCCATTAATTTAAAGATTCTCAATCAGCACAAAAGTGTTTTCACAGATATTATTGATTAGAAATGGTAAAAACCGTAAACAATTATTACAAAGTATTTTAATAACATGTTTCGCTTTTGTCACTAAAATAGTTTGATTATGTTATTTATATATACATTTTGCAATCATTTTTATATCAAATTAAAACTGATTCAATGTAACATAGAAGCACTGAGAGCAATTATAAATAACTGGAAACAAGAGCAAATATTGGACTTGAAAAGTGCCTCAGAAATAACACCTACATAATAATAAAAATATTAGATCTAGTATCATACAAAAGGAGGAAAACAAGCATTATAACAAACAACATACAAATTTAACAATTCCGAAAAACGACCGGGATGTAAATTGCACGGCGGAACGACGAAATGTCGAAATCTCGCTCGAAGGTGTATAAAGACAGAAGGATGAATACGAAAGACGGTAAAATTAACATAAGTGATAAAGTGTTTCTTCAAAATGAAGCGCCGACAAAATTATTAACAATAAACAAACTTGTACCATATACTGTTACACATACCAAGGGATCAATGATTAGTTTTGAAAATAAGTTGAGACAACGTATCACGAGGTATTAATCGGCTTTGAAAAAGGTTAATTCAAATATTAAAGCATTTAGCGCGGTGATGAACAGTAACAATGATTTTGAGGAAGACATTTTGGCGATACGAGTGGTCAAAATGCCGATGAAGCGATCGTTAGGGAGAATACACGTCCATTGAGAGAACGACGACCACCGACTAATTTACGCGATTATATGCGGATTGTTAGACATATGGTTCCATAGTGTTTGGGCATAATAATCCCAGTGGAACCAGCAGGTGGCTTTACCTGCAGTGCGAGTTAAATGAAGGTGTACAAGTTTCATGACAAAAACATCGAACTATTAACGAATTAATCTGTGAAAAAAATACGATTACAATCGTAATTACAGCGAGTATCATTCGAATAATGACAAACAAAAATTTACCATCGAAGTCTACAATTACTGTAATTTGAATATTATGGACTCATTTATGTATAATTTTAAGTTCGTATAAACCATCATTTCTGGATTTAAGTACGGTATTCTTTGTACGATTGTATAAGTTTAATTGCTTATGTAGTAGAATTTTATATATTAGTTAAAGCTATCATGCCTCAGTACACATCGTTCACCTGTAATTCCTGGGAATGGTTGATTTTACAGTGCAGTTGAGATATTAAATTCCAACACGATGATGTTAGTAACTTAACTGATTATTTTTAAAAGAATACAATAATTATAGAAATTTACCAATTTTAACGATTTACAAGTTGTATGAGATCTTTATTTGAGGTAAAATGATTGTTATGATATGTTTACAGTTTGTATAATATTTTATCTAACTTGGTGAGAGATGTTGTGTCTATGGCCAGTCTATATGTTGTATCTTTTACAAGTTAATATGTTGGATGCGCATCCTAGGTAACTTGGGGAACCGGATACTTGGGGTCAGTTGTGGTTATTTGTATATGTGAATATCCGACTAAAGACTTATAATTTCCGAACTTTGATGCGGACACGGATAAATCCAACTCGGGAACACGTTGGGGAAATGGATAGGGTGTCTAGAAAATTTGTTTGTCGGAATAAAAATTGAAGATGGTGCTCAACAACGTGCATTGCTGCTTCATTACGCCGGCGAAATGACATTACATATGTATGACATGTACGATGTGGAGACGAAAGGACACTTAACATACTTGCGCCGCAACAAAAAAGGTACTTCAGGATTATTTTTCACCTAAAAAAAATGTGCAGATGGAAATATATTCATTCAGATGGTGCAAACAAGACGAAGGGCAATCATTACACGAGTTTGTGACGGAATTACGAACATTGGCAAGAAATTGTGAGTTTACAAATATTGGTAATGAAATTCTACAGCAGGTGATTCAAAATCAAATCAACTCAGAAGAAGAGCGTTACTTGAAACTGACCGGACCCTAGACAGAATTTCAACCTTAGAAAGAATGCTTGAACAGGCTGAATTGCAGGCGTCGGCAATAGAAAACACATGAAACTACAGTGCAAAAGTCTTTGATCGACCACGAGGTAAAACGCAGCAACGCGTGGGGAAAAGTGTGGTCAGCACCAGCAATTTTATGCGAATTCAGGGTCACAGCGAGGTAGGGCCCGGAGCCCTGCTTTTTCATCTTCAGCTAAATCATCACGTGATCGCGCTCCTGATAAATTATTCAATTGAAACAATATGTTTAAAATGCTTTCCTAACATAAGTGTAAATGGCATTTATTGCCTCATCGAGGTTTTGCCGAGTCGCCGTATAGTATCCCCTTTTCATTAAAATGTATTATTCATATTACATTGATTATTGGAAGCATTGTTTTCATAACCTGTTTTAGGCTGATAACATTTGTAAACCGTTAAAAGCATTCAACTGCAAAAGCAACTAATGTCAACTTTGGATACCATATCAAGAATTGTTTTGCGAATAATTCAGAAGTTTTCATTTTTTTTTTTAATTTACCACGCAGCAAAGACACAGCTGTCAAACGACTCCGTTGTTAATGTTTTGTGTGAACTACATTTTAAGCAGATTCTTCCGACTTTCGGCGAACAAAATGATCGTGATTTCTTTAAGTATCATTGCACCAGATACATCCGAGGGATGATTGTCCCGAGGACGGAATTACCCGAGGAGTTCCGATTGGGACATAACCTAAGCTTCGGGAAAGGCCTATAAGCAAAGTGTGACTTACATTTTATTTTAACTAATGATTGCAATATTTTATATAGTTTAGGATAGTTGTACATAGATCTCGGAAGAATCTCTCTCTCTCTCTCTCTCTCTCTCTCTCTCTCTCTCTCTCTCTCTCTCTCTCTCTCTTTCTCTCTCTCCCTCTTTCTCTCTCTCTCGGCCTCTCTCTCTGTCTCTCTGTCTCTCTCTCACTCTCTTTGTGTGTCAGTCTCTCTCCCTCATCTTCTCTCCGTGTGTGTCTGTCGCTCTATATCGTCCATTCATTTTTTTCTTATTATATACCGTTATATCTGTGCGATTTTGACATGGTTAACAATGTACCAATGTCTGTAGGTTTGGATGTCTACTTTCCCCCCATATATCTCAAGTAGTAAAAAGCCGGGATGATCTAAATGTATATACTTAGTTTTCTGATACTTAATTACCGTCGAATTAGATGCAGTTTAAATTATTTGATGAAAAGTAAATGACGCCCGCTTCCACGTGAGATACAGCTTTGTATAACTGTTGTCGCCGAGCTGAAAAACGATTCCTCTTACGGAATGAAATTGGCAGCTGTTCGGCGTGATGAAATGAAACAACACATATTGCGATTGCGAGATTAACCGTGCAGTTTGCAATTGTATAATATATAATAATGATGTACAAGGCTATGGACAGTATACGCAGTTGTGGTGCGAAGTATTGTTTGTTTGTTGATGTTTTTAGCTCACCTGAGCACAACGTGCTCAATGGGACCGTTTGTGATACCGCTTCGTCCGGCGTCCGTCGTATATCGTCAACATTTTAGCTAGTGAACACGCAAGAGGTCACGGTTTTTATCCAATCTTCATCAAACTTGGTCAAAATGTTTATCTGCATGCAATCCTGATTGAGGTCAAGTGGCTTCAAAAAGTAGGTCACTAGGTCAAATCTTATAAAAAGCCTGTGAACACGCTAGAAGCTACATTTATAAGCCAATCTCCAAAACACTTCGTCAAAATATTTGTCTGCAAGAAATCTTGGCCGAGTTTGTTTTTGAGTCATGTGGAGTCAAACCGTAGGTCACTAGGTCAAATTTTAGAAAAAGCTTAGTAAACACACTAGAGGCCCTATTTATGGCCCAATCTTTATCAAACTTAAACAGAATGTTTGCCTTCATAAAATCTTGGATGAGTTCATTACTGGGTCACGTGGGTTCAATAAGCCGGTCACTAGGTCAAATCTTAGAAAAGGCTTGTGAACACACTAGAGACCACATTTAGAGCCCAATCTTTACCAAACTTGATAAAATTGTTTGTCTACATGAACCTTGGATAAGTTTATTATTGGGTCACTTGGAGTCAAAAGGTAGGTCACTAGGTCACATTTTAGAAAAAAACTCGTGAAAACACTTAGAGGCCATATTGCTGGCCCAATCAATCTTCACCAAACTTGGCCAGAATGTTTGCAAGTATGAAATCTTGCATACATTTTGAAGTGCGTCATGTGGATTCAGTGGGCTACTATATGTATCAGACAACAATGAAAATAATTAAACAGAAGAAATTCTGGCTCTAAGCATTTCTGTTTTTTAAGGCGCACAACCTTCTCTCTTGTTTATGACGTAGCTGCCTTAAATCAGCGCTGTTGACAATGTCTGATTCAACTGCCGTATCCCCACTGTACGCTAACATTCGTTATCAGGTCCAGTACATCAGAACCGTAACCATCAAGATGCACAGTCTCCATTTGTAAATTGATCTCACGTCACCATATCAGTGGGGAACATCTGTCAGCACATTAAACCGAGGATTCGATTAAAGCCAGACAGTATCCAGCTTGTTTAATGAAAGTATTACGCAACATATTTATTTTTTAATGGCCTGTACAATAAAGTTACCATAACACGATGCATGATAACATTTCAGGTATTATCAAATGTAAAACAAAAAGAACATTACTGAAAGCATACAGCCAGGTATGGTTAACGCGCACGCTCCTCCCCTTCCAACCCACTCACACACACCTAGACTTTTGTCAGGGGTACCAATATGATGTTCGCTAGGGTGTCTAGAAACAGAATCTCAAATGTACTCAAAAATAACACACACTTGGGCTGGATGAAAACTAATGTTTTCCATGGCATGGCATTTTGAAGGGTATGTTAAGAAAAATGTTCATAGCTTTTTCCAAAAATGGTGTTAAAAGTACAAAATTCTCAGACAAAAGTAATTTTGAAGTTCACTGAATTCATTGGAGTTTAACGCGCGAATATATTAAAAGCTTGCTTATAAGTATTCATTACATGGACAAGTCAGTTTAGAGGGATCTTTTGGTGCAGGCTATTATGAAGATTGAACTAATTATGCAATTTTGTGCTCATGAATATTCAAAACAGTTTGTTGTGAGTTTACACATTTCATAAACTAGAAAACACACACACACAAAACAACAGCAACACCAAAACAACATATATTTTTCCATAAAAGCCTGTTTTAATATTGAATTTTAAAAAAGGCTCCTTTATTACAAGGCTGTGCACTTTATCTTTAAGAATTGAATGTTGTGGGAACTGCTGAACTTTTTATATGTCTTGTGAGTACTTATAATTTTTATCTTCATTCTATACCGATATATATGTGTGTGTGTGTGTGTGTGTGTGTGTGTGTGTGTGTGTGTGTGTGTGTGTGTGTGTGTGTGTGTGTGTGTGTGTGTGTGTGTATGTGTGTGTGTGTGTGTGTAGGTGTGTGTGTGTGTGTGTGTGTGTGTGTGTGTGTGTGTGTGTGTGTGTGTGTGTGTGTGTGTGTGTGTGTGTGTGTGTGTGTGTGTGTGTGTGTGTGTGTGTGTGTGTGTGTGTGTGTGTTTGCTATTTTCTTTAATGTTATGGTTAGTTATAAGCCGACGTATTGCTAAATGATGCACTTAAATTTGCTGAGAAAAAAATTGACTAAAATATTTTGTAAAAATCTTACAAAATCATAAAAGGAACAAAATCATTTGAAAATTCGACTAACATATGTTAGACTTATGTATGTATATACACTTAGAAACTGTTCCCTTTTTTGAATGATCCATGTAAAAAATAAGAATCTAACCAGTTTTTCAAAAATAAAAATTTAGATTTTCATTTAGATTGATAAATATTCATAAGTGCAAATTAACATAATTTTCACATGACCATAATGGCCATTCAATAAAAAATTTGGAGAATATATAAGCATTTTTCTAAACATACCCTTATATCAAAATTTCATGACGGTTGCCATGGAAATTATTAGTTTTTCTATAGCCTAAATGAGTTTTTATTACATTGGACACTCTGTTTCTAAATATTCTAAAGAACATTTTGGTACTCATAAACAAAAGTCTGTCAGGATATAAATATATGTATATTTTAACCACATCAATGTGAGTAGTCCGGCAGCTAGGTATTGTTAACTACATATATTGTTATATATGGAAACAGGCAGTAAACGTCTAACGTGTTTCCGATTTCATCTAATGTGCCGGTCTGTCACTATTTTTGCAAATTGAATAGATATTTTGAATAGGTCTGTTTCCAACGATATTTGTTTATAGATTAAATTCGCGTGTAAGCTCTCCGAAAAAGTGGGGGAAATATAATCAAGACAAGAGTAGCTAGATGTTGATGAGTAAAAGTGGAATCACGTAACTCTATTTTTTTTTTATTCCTGTTTTGCTTGGACAATAACTTAAAAAAATGCAGCAGTGTTTCTCTAGAGCGTGTTGTATCCCCGTAAGTACTACATCCCCATCCCTCTCACACCTCCCATGATAATTTATTATCTCATTCCCCTTATTATGTTATGTTGCTATCTTATAACCGCGAACCTGTATATGCATGTAAAGAATGATACGTGCAACGTCAAAACTGCAGCCTGGTCATGAATACCAATGAGGATATAGAAATAGCGTTTCATTCTGAAGTGAAAAGCAGTCACGTGACGGGAAAAGTCAATTTGAAAACACACAGGTTGTGAAAAGGTAACATAATAAATGATTTTAATAAGTTTGACTCATTTCAAATGTATTATTATATCTAAGATTTTTTTTATTTAAACATACATAGCATCATTCTATTATGGTCGTTATAGCGACGACCAGCTATTTTGTCGGGAAAAGACTTCTCACGAATGTCTGGGTAGAACCACCGGCACACCGCAGGCGGCAGGATGACTTTCCCATGGTCTTCGCCCCGAACGGGACTCGAATCTACACTCAACAGTCAGATAAGATTCTCGATGACCCTACCACTACACTACATGCGTCCTTCTAAAAATAGTGTAACTATCGGGTAGTGAGAACAAGACTTAACCTAAATTATATTGTTTTATTGCATTTTTTGTGTATGATTTACGATTATGTTATGTATATGCTTACTGATGATACACAACACAAGTTTATAAATATAATCTAAACCAAACCAATGTGAGGATATTTTCGACCAAAATTAGAGGTAAATCAACCTGTATATCGCCAACATGTCAACATGTTGTTAAACGTTTACAATTCTTTAAATCTTCAACATCCAGGCTCAATCCAAAGACAAAATATAACTGAAGATCAGGCAATATTTTTGATGCATTATTTTTTCTCGTTTTTCTTTTTGGAACGAAAACGACACATCTTAAATATATATACTTCAAGGTTTATCCTGACTTCAAGAAATGCTGCACTACGTTGTAACCCCCACCATGTAAACGTAAATATCGGCCTCGCTCATAATGCATAAAAAGTTAGTACGACTTGTTGATGTACATTCTTTCTTGTTTTACAGATATTTGGGATATAATTTTAAGATTAATGGCTTCATGCCGTATGGCGAAAGCTCCCCTTCAACTTATACTACCTCCCATAAGACCATGACCACTCCGCCGACATGTTGATGTTAGAACAGTTACCTGAAAGAAACGTCTAGCCTATAAACGAGCGGTGTAATCACACGCTTTACAATGTTTACAACTACACTGGAGTTAACTAAACAAACACAATAAATAGATATAAAGTGATTCATTCAACAGGAAAACAGATATTTTACAACGCACTAGTGCTAAAGTACATGTCTCATATTTTCTTAAATAATTTTAAACGTGCAATCTTTAATAAAGAACATGTGATCTTCGTCTATTACAAAGAAAGACACAAGTCCAATAGACAAGCTTATTTTGAAGCAACAAAATGGTCTATATTTTATGTATAAGTTGAGGACTGTCAGCTTGCTTTTTTATACAGTAGGAAGCGTTCGCATGAGCAAAGAAATGTAGCAGTTTTACTGGCAGAAATGCCCCTCTTAAGAACAGTTGATAGTGCGACCAAACATAGTATAGGGAAGGTCTGTGATTCGAATCATGATGAAAGCTCATTTTTCCGCCCTTGTTACATTTGTTGATCTGACCTATAGTAGTAGCCTGTTTGTGTTGTGATATGCCGCGGTAATTCAGAGTAGAACCAGGTAGGAGAATAAGGGAGAATCTCATTGTGTAAGGAGACAGATGTGTAAGAGTTTCATTGGTAGTTCGTTCACATAGTCTCCATATATCTCAGTTAATAGAGTAGCCTGCTAGTTTGTAAGAATTCCGATGAGGCTAACTTTTCCACTGCTGTTACATATGTTGAAGTTGGTATAGCTATAAAGTTGTGCAAACTAAGCATGGATCGGCAAGCTGATTGCCGGACTGTCAACAACTATATCCCTGGTCAGACAACTATATCCCTGGTCAGACAACAACTATATCCCTGGTCAGACAACAACTATATACCTGGTCAGACAACAACTATATCCCTGGTTAGACAACAACTATATCCCTGGTCAGACAACAACTATATCTCTGATCAGACAACTATATCCCTGGTCAGACAACAACTATATCCCTGGTAAGACAACAACTATATCCCTGGTCAGACAACACTATATCCCTGGTCAGACAACAACTATATCCCTGGTCAGACAACAACTATATCCCTGATCAGACAACTATATCCCTGGTCAGACAACAACAATATCCCTGGTCAGACAACTATATCCCTGGTCAGACAACAACTATATCCCTGGTCAGACAACTATATGCCTGATCAGACAACAACTATATCCCTGGTCAGACAACAACTATATCCCTGGTCAGACAAGAACTATATCCCTGGTCAGACAACAACTATATCCCTGGTCAGACAACTACTATATCCCTGGTCAGACAACTATATTCCTGGTCAGACAACAACTATATCCCTGATCAGACAACAACTTTATCCCTGGTCAGACAAGAACTATATCCCTGGTCAGACAACTATATCCCTGGTCAGACAACAACTATATCCCTGGTCAGACAACTACTATATCCCTGGTCAGACATCTATATCCCTGGTCAGACAACAACTTTATCTCTGGTAGGACAACTATATTTCTGGTCAGACAACAACTATATCCCTGATCAGACAACTATATCCCTGGTCAGACAACAACTATATCCCTGGTCAGACAACAACTATATCCCTGGTCAGACAACTATATCCCTGGTCAGACAACTATATCCCTTATCAGACAACTATATCCCTGATCAGACAACAACTATATCCCTGGTCAGACAACTATATTCCTGGTCAGACAACAACTATATCCCTGGTCAGACAACTATATCCCTTATCAGACAACTATATCCCTGATCAGACAACTATATCCCTGGTCAGACAACTATATCCCTGATCAGACAACTATATCCCTGATCAGACAACTATATGCCTGGTCAGTCAACTATATCCCTTATCAGACAACTATATCCCTGATCAGACAACTATATCCCTGATCAGACAAATATATCCCTGATCAGACAACTATATCCCTGGTTAGACAACAACTATATCCCTGGTCCGACAACAACTATATCCCTTATCAGACAACTATATTCCTGGTCAGACAACAACTATATCCCTGATCAGACAACTATATCCCTGATCAGACAACTATATTTCTTGTCAAACAACAACTATATCCCTGATCAGACAACTATATCGCTGGTCAGACAACAACTATATCCCTGGTCAGACAACAACTATATCCCTGGTCAGACAACAACTGTATCCCTGATCAAACAACTATATCCTTGGTCAGACAACTATATCCCTGGTCAGACAATAACTATATCCCTGGTCAGACAACTATATCCCTGGTCAGACAACAACTATATCCCTGGTCAGACAACAACTATATCCCTGGTCAGACAATTATATCCCTGGTCAGACAACAACTATATCCCTGGTCAGACAACAACTATATCCCTGGTCAGACAACAACTATATCCCTGATCAGACAACTATATCCCTGATCAGACAACAACTATATCCCTGATCAGACAACAACAACTATATCCCTGATCAGACAACTATATCCCTGATCAGACAACAACTATATCCCTGATCAGACAACAACTATATCCCTGATCAGACAACTATATCCCTGATCAGACAACAACTATATCCCTGGTCAGATAACTATATCCCTGATCAGACAACTATATCCCTTATCAAACAACTATATCCCTGGTCAGACAACTATATTCCTGGTCAGACAACAACTATATCCCTGATAAGACAACTATATCCCTGGTCAGACAACAACTATATCCCTGATAAGACAACTATATCCCTGGTCAGACAACAACTGTATTCCTGATCAGACAACTACTATATCCCTGGTCAGACAACTATATCCCTGGTCAGACAACAACTATATCCCTGGTCAGACAACAACTATATCCCTGGTCAGACAACAACTATATCCCTGGTCAGACAACAGCTATATCCCTGGTCAGACAACAACTATATCCCTGGTCAGACAACTATATCCCTGGTCAGACAACAACTATATCCCTGGTCAGACAACAACTATATCCCTGGTCAGACAACTATATCCCTAGTCAGACAACTATATCCCTGGTCAGACAACTATATCCTTGGTCAGACAACTATATCCCTGATCAGACAACAACTATATCCCTGATCAGACAACAACTATATCCCTGGTCAGACAACAACTATATCCCTGGTCAGACATCTACTATATACCTGGTCAGACAACAACTATATCCCTGGTCAGACAACAACTATATCCCTGGTCAGACAACTATATACCTGGTCAGACAACTATATCCCTGGACAGACAACTATATCCCTGGTCAGACAACTATATCCCTGGTCAGACAACTATATCCCTGGTCAGACAACAACTATATCCCTGATCAGACAACTATATCCCTGGTCAGACAACTATATATCCCTGATCAAACAACAACTATATCCCTGGTCAGACAACTATATCCCTGATCAGACAACTATATCCCTTATCAGACAACTATATCCCTGATCAGACAACTAAATCCCTGATCAGACAACAACTATATCCCTGGTCAGACAACTATATCCCTGGTCAGAAAACAACTATATCCCTGGTCAGACATCAGCTATATCCCTGGTCAGACAACTATATACCTGATCAGACAACTATATCCTTGGTCAGACAACAACTATATCCCTGGTCAGACAACAACTATATCCCTGGTCAGACAACTATATACCTGGTCAGACAACTATATCCCTGGTCAGACAACTATATCCCTGATCAGACAACAACTATATCCCTGGTCAGACAACTATATCCCTGGTCAGAAAACAACTATATCCCTGGTCAGACAACAACTATATCCCTGGTCAGACAACTATATACCTGATCAGACAACTATATCCTTGGTCAGACAACAACTATATCCCTGGTCAGACAACAACTATATCCCTGGTCAGACAACTATATACCTGGTCAGACAACTATATCCCTGGTCAGACAACTATATCCCTGGTCAGACAACAACTCTATCCCTGATCAGACAACTATATCCCTTATCAGACAACTATATCCCTGATCAGACAACTAAATCCCTGATCAGACAACAACTATATCCCTGGTCAGACAACAACTATATCCCTGGTCAGATAACTATATCCCTAATCAGACAACTATATCCCTGGTCAGACATCAGCTATATCCCTGGTCAGACAACAACTATATCCCTAATCAGACAACTCTATCCCTGATCAGACAACTATATCCCTTATCAGACAACTATATCCCTGATCAGACAACTATATCCCTAATCAGACAACTATATCCCTAATCAGACAACTATATCCCTAATCAGACAACTCTATCCCTGATCAGACAACTATATCCCTTATCAGACAACTATATCCCTGATCAGACAACTAAATCCCTGATCAGACAACAACTAAATCCCTGATCAGACAACAACTATATCCCTGGTCAGACAACTATATCCCTGATCAGACAACTATATCCCTGATCAGACAACCATATCCCTGATCAAACAACAACTATATCCCTGATCAGACAACTATATCCCAGATCAGACAGGTAATCTCGATTACAGCTATAAAACACGTGTAACTAACACACAGTTTATTTCAACGTAGATTTCATGTTGAGTATATTGAAACATTTACCTTGTCTGTAGTGATATATCCCCTTTTCAAACGACTATAGCTAGGCACAGCCTATCAACAACGCACATACCGCCGTGATACTGATTTCAGAGACAGTCGAAAGTGGCGGATTCAGTAAACTTACAGCGTCTTGTGTCATATAACAGTCAACCGGATGTTGGATCATCTGGAGACTATTATCATATATATATATATATATATATATATATATTTAATGTATCAAGTGACAATACAAGGACGGCTAATTCAATCATGTCTACCCGCTTTCTTTGAGGAAGTATTTTTGGAGCGTTCACAAAATGAGAATATGTTTCATTGCTATGGAACACATTGATTGCCACAGGTAGGCGACAAGATAATACGTATAAAAATCAAAGGTCTGAAGGTTCTGATGGGTCGCCCATCAAAACACATTTGAAAGGGATGTACGACAAAGAGGTTGGGTTTGATGTTGTTAGACTCCAACATACTGTGACGTCTGAAGACCGCAAACCGATTTGAACTTAAGGCCTCTGTGACATTGACCTTCGACCCCAAAAGCGATAGGGGTCATCCATGGAGTCATGTCCAATTATGTATCAAGTTTGAAGACTCAGTGATATGGTATTCGTGTAACTAAGCAGAAGGCCAAGCTGTTGGAAAAAACAATATGTCTCAAGACATAATTAACATGTGACAGGAGTTGTAGATTTGTTTCTTGTCAAGGATCTGAATACGTATTACAAAACGAAACCAAAAACCATAAAAAGAATAAGATTTTACTGAAAATTTATTTGTAAACTTTTGAAATAAGCTAATTAAAACTGTCATATATGTAAATCATATAAAATATCTCTCTTGTAAAAAGTTGTTACAACACATTATGCAAAAAAGCATATTCAGCCAGTGATTTATCTGTGTTAAAAAGTAGATTTAAGGGCTTACTCCTTTCGTCATTGCCATTACATCAATGAAAAAGAAACAAACGCCCAAATCTCTGTAAATAAAAAATCCAGTTCAATAAATCTTAGCACAAATCAATGTAATTTAGAAAACTTTTAACAGTTTAGCAAAACAGTTAGATCTAAAAAGTTTTTAAAAGATCTATTAACATCCAAACACCAAAACTGAGCAACACAAAGTCTTAATTTAAATGCCCACATGAGTAATGTGTTACTGACAACAATATATAAGACCATTTTGTCTACAAATGAATACAATAGGAGATATTTATAAACGTGTGTTTGACCTTGAATTTCTTGGTCACGTAAAAAGATGGCAAAATAACTTTTCACAATTACATATTGTTGCCAGCATCGTATTACTCATTTGGGCATTTAAATTGGTTTGTGTTGCTTAATGTATGTGATTGGGTGTAAATAGAATCTGTAAGTCTAGCTATTTTTCTTTACTTTTCTAACTGTTCTTATGATATGTAAAATTAACATATACTTATAATACTGATTTGTCCAAAGTGTCTTCGAACGGCGTTTTGAAGACAAAAAGAATGTTATTTTTGTTTTTTATCAATGACAGTGCGCTGACAAAATTTAGCCCTTAAATGAATTTTAACAGTGGTTGCATCATTTTGATGTAGATTTCTCGTCTGTTCAGTATACTAGTACTAGCTTCACAACATTATAGAAACGAATGGAATCTGTGAGACAGCCTTGACTAAAATAAAGATGTACATATAAACACTTAGTAGCACCTAAAATAACTGGTTAAACAGTGATTTTTGGCACATTTTACGTTAAAATGAGACCAGATGCATGAAAAAATATATTACATGAGAAAATAGAAACACAAACATAACTTATCAGGATGTTTATGTGTTTCAAGTTTGAATGAAATGCACATGGGTGTAATATGGAGTGTGGAGGAATATGTGATAAGATGTGTGCAAAATATATGAGAACATTTGCAGCAGACATTTTTTAAGTGGAGTAGAGTTTTGTGGTTTATTTGATGTGGATATCAACCAAGACCAAATGCTGAAAGTAGACATTTGCATAAAGGCGGTCTCTTGTGAAAGCGATTGGAACCCAATCTCAGCTTTACCTGAAATGTAATTAAGCAAGCTTATTAACTGGTTTAAAACATGTTATTTTATAATTATATTGTAAATGGGCCTTCACAATATGTCTTACATTATTTGGTGAATGTATCGAAATACCTCTTCTGTGAATCAGTTACATTGTATAAATATAGCAGTAATTTTGGGAAGTATCCATGTACAGGATGTCCCAAAAGAAAGGTTACACTTTTTAATTACGGAAATATTTTATTTAATGTTACCTTACGTAAACACAAATTGGTACATGTATAGAAAAGGGATGAAACAAAGTCATAAAAAATGACTTGATATAGCAAAGTTAAAAACCTTTCTTTTATGAACAATTCATTGAAATTGCCTAATTCAGTCAGTGACGTCAATTTAGAGAGTGATGACGTATTCCAAGTGGCCGTCTTCTATAAATTTTCCTTCCTGGACGAGTGCGATATGACAATTCCATATATTTCCTTGTTAATTTTCTTCACTTATCGTTTGATGCTTCTCAGCATGCATGTTTGTGTCTTACGATCTGGCCTTATATAACTATGACATCATGAAGGCCCAGAGAGAAGCCACATGGGCTTAGATCGGGACTGTGAGCAGTACATTACACACCACACTCTTTAAATACTGGATACCTTTGCAATATCACCTTTTCGACAAAGGTGTCGTGCAATTGGAGAACTGGATTGGATCTATGCAGGGGTAGCCCTATCATGCAAGAACCACTCGTTTTGCATATTTTCGGATCGCCCATCGACAGAATTCAGATCTCTTTACTATTCTGTAAACGGATGTTTTTGGGATGTCTCAGAAGAAGATCATCTGAAGCGAAGTTTCAGGACTTTCATTCAGCAAATCTCGAAGTGAACTCACATTTTCCTCACGTCTGCTAGTCCTTGGTCTTCCATTTAGTCTCAGCATCAACAAACGATCTAAATTGTTCAAACTTCCTCACAAATTTATAAATTTTCTTTCTGCTTCACAGACGTTTTCTTAAATTGATACTTCAACTTATTTTGGACTTCAGTAACGCTTTTTGTTTCATCCTTTTTTTACTACAAAAACACGATGATCAGGCTTCAAATGCACCATCATGAAAACAAGCTATTTCGGAAATGATGTCATGACGTCAAAACGTAATAATGTTTAGCTTCGTTTTATCAAGCGATAATAACTTCAAAGGAAACCCCGCTATATTGTATCAATAGCCGAATATTTCGCATTGTTATAACGATTTCAAAGTGTTACCTTTCATTGCGACACCCTGTAATTGAAAATATTCCGCCAATGAACTGGGCCCTGCCCAGGAATTTAGCTCTGCTAGACACATCCTTGCAACCTATTTTGTTGTCAAAGGTTAAATGAAATGAATGAGTTCCGAAATGGAATGAAAGTTTAGGTAAGAGTTTCGTGTTCTACCCATTCGTCAGTCACAATAGAACCCTTAACAATGCCATCTTTGATTACAATAGCTTCTGTGAAAACTGTCTTATTACAAAAACTCACTTCCGAGAGCTCCAAACGATCATCTATTGTACTGCTTACTTCCAGGAGCCGTAAACGACCATCTGTATTGCATTGCTCACTTCCGGGAGCTCAGTACGGCCATATATTATTGCACAGGTTATTTCCGAGAACTTAATACGGCAATCTATTTTTGCACTGCTCACTTCCTTGAGCTTCGTACAACACACTTTCCTCATCTACTCACTTTTGGAAGCCATGTATGACAATTAATTGAACTGCTCCACTATGGGAGTATTGTTTTTTTTTTAATGCCTACGTCAAGGAACATACCATTTATGTCGTGTGGACATACGTCTTGACTTAGTTTACATTTAATGCTCGATGTAAAAATCCACCGTAACTGAACTAGCATAAAATTATGTAAACATGCGTACGGAATCTGCGTGATATTTCTTCATACACTTGCCTTTGCTCTTGCTTGTTCAGTGTCTCGTACATCCACTTAACCAAAGTTTCAATTCTGCTACTGCCCGAGGTAAAACCTTAACATAAGTCTCCCAGTTGACTCTGGTATTTTTTGCTTTATGCAAATATCTGGTTTTGAGACTTACAATAAGCATTTAGAAACGAAATAATCCGACAGGCATCATTAGCCTAGATGAAACAACGTTCAACCTATCATTGTCTATTTAATACAAAATAGACCTTTATGCAACTTCTAACCTTGAAACTCTTGCTTCTGATTCCAAACAGTTTGTTAAGGTCATAATTGAATAAATAACCCAGCCATGTAGAACGTTCTTGTTGGTTGCCACATGCATTTGATCCGATTGGACTGCGATCATACCAACATCAATACACATTTCTTGCTCCTCTGAATTTATACCATTGCATTTCATATCTAAATCATCATAGCAACATTATGTTGCACATATATATTGTGTAACCCTAACGTTATTATTTGCTACATCTAAGCAATAATCCGTACGCAAACTATTGGTCATCTTAACATTTGACTGTGTGTTTTGCTATGAACACCATTGCTTCCAATGCCCAGGCTTGCCACAATTGAAACACATTCCATGCCTTTGTTTGTTTGATGACTGAGTAAAAACCATTGTGACCATTTTGTTGGAAA
Source organism: Sinonovacula constricta (assembly GCA_007844125.1). NCBI lineage: Eukaryota > Metazoa > Mollusca > Bivalvia > Cardiida > Solecurtidae > Sinonovacula > Sinonovacula constricta. The sequence goes on along the minus strand of CM017564.1, from coordinate 50,156,710 downwards.
CATCTTCAGTACGTGTACACGGAACGAAACTCTTTTGTCTCTTAGTTTGCTTGGAATTTACCTTTTCACTAGCCCGAGCCTTTGTCTCTTAGTTTGCTTGGAATTTACCTTTTCACTAGCCCAAGCCTTTGTCTCTTAGTTTGCTTGGAATTTACCTTTTCACTAGCCCGAGCCTTTGTCTCTTAGTTTGCTTGGAATTTACCTTTTCACTAGCCCAAGCCTTTGTCTCTTAGTTTGCTTGGAATTTACCTTTTCACTAGCCCAAGCCTTTGTCTCTTAGTTTGCTTGGAATTTACCTTTTCACTAGCCCGAGCCTTTGCCATGTACATGCGTTTTCCATCCTCACTATTACTGGTTATTGGATTGACTTCGTACTCTTAGACCTAACGACATCCCAACTCTCATGCACTAGCGAAATGAATCTCCTGTTGCCTCCTCCTTAAAATCTCCATAGCTTCAATTAAAGCTTCGTTTGCAGTGTCCATATTCTCCAAGCCCATAGCTTGCTTCTGCCTTACTTAGTATTGATAAAACTTTAAATTAAGATTGAATTGTTCATCGTTATTTTTACGCTTAAATTTCGGAAATTCAAATGCCATGTCTGGAAGTGGAGAATTGGCACTTATCTTCTTTAACGTTCCGGTTAAATCTCCAAGCAGAACCTGGCTGTTCGCCTTTTTTAATTAATGAACCTCGTCTTCTATCAATTGTTCAACTTGGCACGGCTATATAAAAGCACGACAGCTTGCGCAATACTGACCACTTCATCTAAACCATATGCTTATTTCCACTGCAAACCGACTGGTCACTTACAGTCACTTGACCTACGGCTGAAATGGATCATTGTTTAATTAACGCAATATTTTTGTATGTCTGATGCAGATATCTTGAATTAATATGTTAACAACTATGATGTAAGCTTTAATTTCAATTCCGAAATACGTTCAATCACGAGAAATGGACCTATATAGTTTTCGTCAACTTTGCTTATACACCCTTTCTTCTGTGCGTATTAAGGTACCACACCAGATCTCCCACCTTGTATGTGTACACCACAAGACTTTTGTCATATACTCCTTTGCTGCTTCAGCGCTTGGATATATGTATTCAAATAGATCGTTTTTCTGTTCATTGCTTGTATTTGAGAAACCCCCAGGAAGTGCAAGAATAGAACTCTGTAAAACCAGTTTAAGCTCCGCTCCCCAGTCGATCCCTTCTGCCGACTGACCGTTCCAAGGCGGTAACTGTTGGGTTTGTTCTGTTTGTTTAATGCCTCATACCAGATTTGTTCTTTCTTTTACATTTGGCTTGCATGGGAATACTTTTGTACTGTGTGTTTTCAAATTGGTATATGTTGCAATGCATAAAGGACTTGACATATTTCCTTGTTCTTTTAGTTGTTTCTCAGGGATGTGCCTTTTGACTACGCTATTGTAACAGTTCTACATATGTTACATGTGAATCGAAACGCTCTGCCAGGTGTCATCCGATTCAGTGTCATTGTTTGTGCTCTCAATTGGTGTTGCTCTGTACGCAACTGCAATGAAATTAAGATGTTATCCCATTTCTTTTAGTTGACAGCACTAACACGTTTTAATCATCCAAACAAGCGTAATGCTTGAACATCTCAAACAGTCTATTACAACTTTTATTTCTCGAACTCGTTCGTGTTTTCTTTATCTCTTGCATCTTGTAGAGACCCCCCCCCCCCCCACACACACACACACACACACACACCCACGCGCTACTTTAAAGTCCTCTGCCTAGATAACTGTGTTCTCAGGTTCATCGAAAGATGGATATAAACTCAATTCACTATTGCCCAAGCCCTTTTTTCTGCTGCTTAGTTAGCCACCACAACAACGTCAACACACAATGTGAAATGGTCAGTAGGCATTACTATACTATTCTTCTTTGTGCATCATCTTCAAATGTTCTTAACTTGGATCCTTGGCACTCAATATATTGATTTGCAGGTTGCATCTATCTTTTTCTTCAATACTCCGTGTTCGATTGCAATATTATCACAGAAAATCATACAAGGCTTGCAATACTTCACTTTGAATGTCATATGTCCATATTGTTTTTCTGGTGTTTTCTTATTATGTCAGTACTGCTATTAAACCTGCATCTTTTTCTTGTAGTTTGAACCAAGCTTGAAAGTCACTGCGACTATTAGAATGTAGGAGGTAAGTAGGTATTGTCGAAAATACTCTATGAAGTATTCTAACTGCTAGAAGTTCCTTTTCCGTTATACAGTAATTGGCTTCAGACTTATTCAAAGCCCTGCTTGCATAACGTACAGCACTTTCTAGTGTCATGGACCTATACATCACACACGTGCAAACCTGTACCCTGCCTGATGCGATAATTATATCTACTAATACCTACTACCTATAGATATATAGATATATAGATATATATATATATAATATATAAGATCAGTCACATAAGATCTGCCATGAATAGAATATAAGAGCGATAGATAGATATAAAATATATAGTAAGATAATATTAATATATATATAAGATAATATATAGTAATAGGTTTAGTCAACTCTTCTGGTTTTTCGATTATGTCAGTTATGCTATCAAACTGCTCTTTTTCTTGTAGTTTGAGCAGATAACTTATATCAGATTATTTTAGTAGGTCAAAAGCTTGTGACAAGAAAGCATAAGTGCGAAGTATTAAGGGTCGCCTTCGAGCTCTGTTCAACAGTTACAGGTACATTTTGCCTAGTAACATTAACAAGTTGTTGATTGGAATACGATTGAAAATGAAAAAAGTGGCAAGAACTTGGATTGAGCAGTAGCGAATTTCCTTTAGACGCGAGGAAAAGAGGGCCAGACAAACAACAGAACAACATGGCGCCGTCCATATGACATTTCCTGAAAGATTACATACGATTACATATGATTAGTCAGTCAGTGATAATGTATTTCAACTGTTGAATGAAAATGGGACCCTCACTCTGTTGATAGATTTTCTTTCCCACTACAACAATAAATGCGTCCATTTTAATCATAACTGGTGCTCTGTTATTAGGTGTAGGCTTTCAAAAACTTTTGTTCGTTGAAGGGATTTCCATATTCACATACAGTTTCTATTCAAGTGGCCATGCTTTTATTTCATATGATTGACATTAACAAGTCAGATAAAGTAATAACTACTAATTTTATGCAATTAAGTGGCTACATCATATAAATGACTTACCAGATCCCAGAGAAAACTATTGTGAAGAACACATTACACTGCGCAAAAGGATTGAATTCAAAACCAGTAGAAAGAAAAAAAGTGATTTCATCTGAGAATACAACAGTTCTGTGTGATATGTACGATTCGGTAGAAAATAATTTGTTTATTAAAAAGCAGTTGAAATTATGAAAACTGACCGTTCGTTTAAAAATAAGTGACAATTTCGATTCACCAATTTGAAGATGTCAACCTAAAACCCATACCTTCAAGACACCAGAACATTCAGCTAAACACCCCATATTGGGGATAAAACAGGGGTCCAGTGTCGTACATCCATAAGGTGAACCTAGGATAAATATTAGGTGGTGAAATTCACAAACTTACATATTTACCTTGTATAAGGACCAACAATACGAAATTATTCATCTTTCCAAGCTCCTTAGATATGTACATAGGTAACCGAAATTGGATGCCTGATAGGGGCCGACTCCTGAAAGGGGCCCACTATTTGGCACATTGGACAAAAACTCTTTAAGTCATGCTTGGAAATCATGACAGGGTCACAATAAAATGCGAATGTATGTGCTGACCCTTAAATAAACCAGTTGTCAGTCAATTATTAAATAGTATTTAATACATTATCAAAAATTTACAACAATTACAAAATACACATTTCTCTTTCTGACTCACCAGTATTAGGTACAGCCATTCATTTAGCGTGCTCGCTTTTACTTGCCGCTAACTGCCACAGATGACTTCTGAAATGATGTAGATGTGCAGAGAATATGCAGATGCAATTAATCCTAATTAACATTTGCAAAACCAACTCAAACGATCGCGACGAACACTGAATATATAGCACTGAAATATCAGAATTGATTGACACTAATCAGTTCACGACCACGATTCCAACAATATACGAATAAAAATAACGATTAAGCATAGATACCACATATCACAATAGTCTGGTATTTAGTTATTTGTTCTTCTATGCTCAACAGTTCCAATGTACAGTGCATTATCATTATGTGCAAGGAATATATATACATCACAGCCAATTAAATAGTTGCATTATAAAGTGCTAAGCCGACCCTTAAACAAACATACTGATTACAATACTAGAATATACTGCAATTGGAACTCCTCGGGTAATTCTGTCCTCGGGACAATTATCCCTCGGGTGTATCTGGTGCAATGATACTTACTGAAATCGCCGGAAGTTGGAAGAAGAGTATGCCTAAATTGTAGTTCGAAAAAAAAAACATAAACACTGCCATCGTTCGACAGCTGCGTGTCTGCTGTGCTGGGTAAATTAACCTCGGATGAATTAAATTTGAAGCCGCCACAAATTGAAGTTTTACAGGCTTTATTCTGTAGTAAGCTGTTATCCAAACTGCCATCTTTGTTTTGACATCTGCCACAAAAGTAGTCCTATTTAGGGAATGACCGAATTATCCGACTACCTACATACATCCGAGAGATGATTCGTGAATAAGGTGTCGAGGTGTTTCGATTGGTATGTACTGGTATGTACTTGAATAAACTAAGTAAAATACTACTGCATCAAATAAAACACCATGCATCTATACAATGCTTAAAATAACAGACCTTGGCAAGACATTCTCACTAGAATCACAGCAATAATATAGGTGTGAACTTTACTAAACTGTATGTTAAAATCAATGAAGCTTAAAATATAGACGTGTCGCCATTTTACATATGACCATTAAAGACCTCAATCTCTCTCTTACTGTATGTCTGTCTGTCTGTCTCTGTCTGTCTCTCTCTCTCTCTCTCTCTCTCTCTCTCTCTCTATCACTCTAACTCTCCTACTCTCTTTTACTTTCTCTCTCTCATCTTACTCTCTCTGTCTCTTACTCTCTCTCTCTCTGTCTCTTACTCTCTTACTATCTCTCTCCCTCTTACCCTCTTACTATCTCTGTTAATCTCTTACTCTCTCTCTTACTCTCTTTCTCGCTCTTTAACTCTCTCTCTCTCTCTCTTCTCTCTCTTTCTCATTTACTCTCTTACCCTCTCTTACACTATCTCTCTTACTCTCTCTCTTACTCTCTAACTTACTCTCTGTTAATCCCCTCTTTCTCTTACCCTCTCTCACTATTTCTCTCTCTTTCTCTCTCTTACTCTCTCTCTCTCTCTCTCTCTTATTCTCTCTCTCTCTCCTCCCTCTTATTTGTACTCTCCTACACTCTCTGTTAATCTCTTACTCTATTACTATCTCTTACTCTCTCTCTCTCTCTCTTTCTCTCTATTAACTATTTTACTCTCTTTCTTACTCTCTTCTCTCTCTCTCTTCTCTCTCTCTATCTTTGTATTTCTCTCTCTCTTTCTCTCTCTCCCTCTTACTTGTACTCTCTTACACTCTTTGTTAACTTCTTGCTCTCTTACTATCTCTTACTCTCTCTCTTTATTTTACTCTCTTTCTTACTCTCTCTCTCTCTTCCTCGCTATCTCTCTTTTCTCTCTGACTCTCGCTCGCGATCTACTCGCTCTCACTCGGTCTATACACTCTCTAGTAACACTGACGCCAAGAGCGGCCGGCCGGCCTCTCCGCTCGTATCTCGTATATGGAAATACACTACACTCTAGATTCTTACGCTCTACTACTCTTTTTCTCTCTCCTCTGTCTTTCTCTCTCTCTCTCCCTCTATCCTCTCTCTCTCTCTCTCTCCTCTCTCTCTCTCTCTCTCTCTCTCTCTGTATATATATATCACTTTATTCGTAAAATTAATAAATACTTTTGCAACAAAGTCAATTTATGTGAAATAAGTATACGTAAAGAAATTTGAACACCCCACGTGCCCGATGGTCGCACCTGGTGAACAAGAGTACTTCAATTAAAATATAACCAAACTTACAAGTACACAAAGTCCATGATGCTCTCGACGCTCTCGTACCCTCGGGACATCAGAACAACCCCATCATAACATTTTATTGTATATCATATGCATTCTTAAGCCTAACCGTAGTACAGATGCAACAGGATAATTAGTTTAGTAAATGAGCAGGGACTGTTGTGAATGGTTTGTGACGACTTTAACATCACATGATCTCTCGTGTCATGTGCCTTTTCAAATTTGGGTATACATGTGGCAGTGCTAATACGACTTTATCATATTTCCTTATTTATTTCGTATAAAAGGAATTCCCGTCTTCCTACGCAGCTTTCTTGTTAACGAAGTAGAAATTAAAAGGTTAATTATGTTTATGACGTTCGTCTTTTTATAGTCACACTTGGTGTTTAAATAAAAATAATTAGTCTAAAAACTTCAGATTACTTGAATGCTAAGCTATTAGTGTGGTATTATTATATGTACTATTTAAGTAGGGCAGGTCAATACGCGACTCTTAACAGTAGTATAGAATATTTAAAACGTGCATTCAAATTCTGAATATCTGAATTCATTTTTAACTGGCGTTATTCAACTAAAATATTCAAGTAATTTATCATTATCCCAATTATATTTCACAAGCTTGGTTTGCAACATTTAAAAACTTGCATTTTCAAATCCCTGACTGACGATAAACCTAGCGTCATATTGGGGGGAAATGCTGCTAAGAATATGTTAGTATTATATTCATTGAGGCTAATATTTTAACATATTTGCATAAGGGTGGTATCCGACTGTGTGAACCAAACATTGTTTCTCAAATACCTAAATAAGTAATGGTTACCTGAAAAGGTCCTACACAATGTTGATCATTGATGTCCTAGGTATGTGTGAACAGTCAAGCATAAATCACCACTCGTCCTTACTAACAGATATTTCCTATCCAAGCAACGCTGCGGGGATAGTTATGCTCAACACTCAGTCCATAGTCACAATACCAGGCAAAATTAGGTTGATATGATCTTTAAGTTTAAAGGGTCCGGCTAAAAATAATTTCGTTTTTAGGGTCCAGACTTTGGAACAATGTACCCTTATTTTTTATCACATTAAAGCATCTTATTAACTTTAAAGTTGCAATTAAAGATTTCCTATTATTTTTTTTTAACTTTTTAGCATGATTTTTTTTAATTATTTAACTTATTACGGAATTGGTAAGACATACTGAAATCTATCTGCCTACCTACCTACCCACCCACCCACCCACCTACCTACATGGACCTACCTACCAACCGGACCTGGTAGCGCAATCTGTAGAGCGTCGGCTCCAGGTACGGGAGGCCCCGGGTTCGATCCCGGGCCGCGACATACCAAAGTCGTTAAAAATGGTAGTTGTATAGCTCCCTTGCTAACGCTTGAGCAAATATAAGGGTAGTTCCACGACTGGTTGGCCCGGTGTCAGGATAATGTGACTGGATGTGGTATCATGTCAGTTGTTCACGGCATGCTTAACACAGTGAAGGCAGCACTATATCTGCTTCAAGTGGACACCGTCTCCAGATAACTGAAATACTGTTGGTGGGACGATAAACACAATGAACAAACAAACAACCTACCTACTTACCTACCTCCCACCACCCACTTATTACGGAATAGGTAAGATATACTGAAACCTACCTACCTATCTACCTACTTACCTACCTACCTACTTACCTACCTACCTACCTGCCTACCTCTACCTACCTACCTACCTAACTAACTAACTAACTGACTAACTAACTAATCCGCTCTGATGTCGATAGATGTTTTTGGCAGCGACCACTTTTCGCTTTTTATAGGTTGAAATCTAAAAAATCAAAATATGCATTCGATCTTTCAATCCGTCACAGAATTATCGTAAGCTTTACGCCAGACAGTACTTTAATCTGTTGTATTGTTTTTTTCCAGAAGGTTGTCTGAATCATTCTCGAATAGTTCAATATAGTTCAGAAATTCAACACGGTAGTAGTATACACGAAGGGGATTCTGGGGCATCCATCTCTAGGAGGCCCTATTTTTCTCAAAGCGGCTCAGCAGAAGTTCTTTTGTCAAAGAGGCTTAGTCTCAAATCCCGGAACAGAGGGTCATCTCAATGAGATCAAACATCTCTGGGAGGGTCTCAAATGTATCTGGACTACCTACTCGCCCAAATACCCAAATAAATTTCTGAAACGAGTCTGAAATATGAAGTTACTCATTCTTCTCGATGTAATAGGCAGCGACCCCCCCCCCCCACACACACACACACACACACACTCTCTATGGCAAAAAAGCTCCCAAAGAAGCTTAGCCGCCTCACCCGAGTTTAGCCTCAACCCTTGGACCAGAGGGGCATCTCAATGAGGGCAACTCGATGAGCGTTTATTCATCTCATTTCAACTTAGCCGCCACACCACAGGCTACGATGAAAGGGAACGGTTTTAACCTTGTCTGTCGTCTTTCCTATAGCGACATCTTATACCCCATGTACGCGGCCGAGAAGCCCCACTGGATGAGGATAAGTATGATGTTCGGCTGACACATCTAGGCGGTTATATTTCAAAGTCCTTTGTGTCTATAAAACCGTCTAGACAACTAGCGTGGATTTGTATTCGCATTTTTTCCATATATATATACAAAAATAGTTCAGTTAGGATAGAGGCTATTGCTGCGCTGGTATTGCGTGATGTATCCCAAGTAATAACATAGATAATATCACCCTTCTGGAGTGCTAGAGAGCGTCCGACTGTTTTGTCGCATAGTATTCTCCCGGTTCTTCACTAATTTCATAGCCCTCTCGGAATTCGCCTCCGTTGTAAACTCCAACAGTAACTTTGTCTTCTGACAGTCCATTGCTGTGAGCGGCTGATAGAGTCATAGCAATAATGTGACCCCTTGAGGCCATTGTATTTCCTATTCTAGAATGACCGCTTTATATTTGATTCAAAGCTCCATTGGAATCGACTGCCTATTAGAGCCCCACGCACCTCGGAAGCGACTGTAATAATAGCATGGCGATAGTGCGCGGCAACTATTGAGTAGATGTAAGTCTTGTTGGCAGAATCTGTCGAAACACTGGAATCGGCTATTTTTTTTTCTTTTGGCTATTGAGATCCAAGGCACCATTCATAGGACTGGTTCCGTCAATTCGAACATTTTCTTTTATATCAGAAACAGCTTGTTGAAGAATCTGCGCGGAGATGGCGTCTGTTAATTCCGCGTTTTCCTGATGTACTCAGAGAGGTTTGGGGTTGCTATCTGCCGCACTGTACTGTCATCATAGGAGCGTTTCGCGAAATCAGCGAGATCTGCTGACCACCGAAGATACTTATATTATACTCAAGTACAACACTGACTCCACAATGGCTTCGGATGCCTAGGCTTTTGCTAGCTCAATGTCTGCATTTCGAAGAGGTTCTGCTATTGCAGGTTTGACGGCTTCTCTACCCATCCTACTCTTTCAGTCTATGAATCAAAGCTCATTTCGGACGATTTCACCACCAAGACTAGATTCTATGGTTGACAAAGCAATTGGTTTTCTATCACGTTTGCTTTGGAGATCGAGGACTTTGTATGCCTTAAGACGAATGTCTAATGTCTAACTTTAAATAGTCCCTGCAATTTCGCGTCACCACCTCTGTTTGAAAGATTTTCTCATAGAAGTCGTCGACGGTGCTCTGAAGCAGTTCGCCTGCGAGCCTACCTTGGAGGTCACTAAAGGAAGTCTCATCAACATTGTCATCAAAAGCCTGGTCCTCTCCTAAATACTGTTCCAACGGAACGCCTTCATACATATTACATATATGATTTCAAGACTGTAAGATAAGTTCAGTACATATACCTTGCAATGTCAAGTAACGCAACAGTAACTGTCTAAAACTCAGTCCGCAAAGGAGGCTCAGAACTCAACTGGGAGTGAAAGGCACCAGACAATCCATCGAGAATTGACCAAAATCAGCAACTGTTGGTTAAGTTCCCTAATCTCGGAACCCACAATGTTATATAACTCAGAACAGCCAGCCTCAGCTTTAAAATCAGGCTAAACTCAACTGCCGTCAATCGCACCGTTGTATGAAAGCAGGGACGGGCCATCGTGAAGAAGACCATTGGCAATAAGATCATGTCAGTCGACGTACTCAACTGCTACTCCGACCTTATTAACGCACTTTACCAGGGGATCGACCTCACGGCCAATCGCAACGTTATAATGCTAAGGGTAAACGCTGGCAAAAAAGTGGACACTAAAGCTAAGATTAATGTCATCTGCTGGGCCTATGGCAACCAGTTTCACATTCAATTGGACTTTGAGCTGCTCGAGAGTCATGCGCCATTCTACCAGTCTGCGTTCAGTGACCGCCTCGAGTACGAACTCATATTTAACGGTTACAGCCGTGTCATTATGGCAACTGCGACGCCACCGCCGCCTACATATACAGCACACAACATGAAGATAGAGGCTATTAGTCTGGAGATTGAGGTAGTCACACAGCCAAGTCTCGCGTCCGCAATACGCAACCAGTGCAACAGCAGACTAGCATTCTTGTACGACATGGTCCTCCGACACCGCAAAATAACCAAGGTGGAGAAAAATGTGGAGGGCATTACCAATCAGCTGTACTCTCATGGCCTGCGTTCATATCGGCAGTGGGACGAAGAAAGAAAGTTCTTTGGCAGAGGCCGTTATCGACATCCCGAAATAGCAGCAGTTGCTAAAAACCTGGGACTGGCGGTCTGCAACCTCGCCAAATATTTGTCTGAGGAGTTTGCCCTCTAACTTGACCTGCGGAAAACTGACGATGACGGGCTTCATGGCAATGGGCGGCGCATCGGGAATGACCATGAGGGCATGAAGATCAGAGAGCAGTCGCCAGCGGACCTGTTAAATGTTCGTCGTCATGGTTGCGTAGCTGAATCTGGAGAATGGTCAGCTCGATCAAATCATCCATTAACCTGCCCCACTCTTCCATCATCTGCGGGGCAACAGGTTATGGAAAAACAATCTATGCATTGGATTTGATTGAGACTGAGTACTTTGGCGTGTTTGAGCACATAGCCATCCTCTGCCCCACGCTAAGGTCTAATAAGAACTATCTCGATCGGACTTGGATATGGACGGACAGTTTTACGCCATTGACCTAGGTGACCGGCTACACGATTATGTGCGGGCCAGTCAACGCTCTTTCTCATCGACGATTGCAGCGCGAGCAAAGCGCTGACCAAGAAAAAAGACACTGCTCAGAGGTAGACATGCCAGTTGCTCGGTGTGGATCCTGTCGCAAAAAATATAATTCGGTTCTCAATGACCTTCGGCAACAGACGCGTTGAACTTTTTCATTGCAAGAATCGCTAAGCTCCGCCGCTTGTGAGTTGTATCATCGCTATGCCATATACTCTCTACTTATACAGCCATGCTGAGCACTGTTAAGCATTGCCAATTTGAAGGTAGACATGAGACTCAAAATAGTACTCATGGAAACTCCTAAGGAAGACGCTGACACAGTCGAACCAAACAGTAGATCCGCCTACGGAGAATGTAACTAAGGCTCGCCACCCCCGCAAAAAAGAACCCCCAAAATTGGCTGCTGGAAGTGCAGGGGCAAAGGACCGGAAGAGAAGTAAGGAGAATGTCCTTGAGAGCTCCTTCAACTAAACGGACAGCTGAAGGAAAAAGGAGAAACTCCTCCACAGCCAGCCTCTGTGAGACAGGAAAAAGACGACACTTCCAGTGCCTGTGGCAGAGGGGGGAGTCTCCACAAAGTCGGTACGAACTGGTCTTCGTTTCTCGCGCCTTTGTTGTTGGTTCTGTCGTCTGGCCGGCATCCCAAAGAAGTAATAGCACAGACACTTCTGGCACAGTACCTTTTACAGCCCGTCAGAGCGTTGAATTAGAAAAGAAAATAGTGTTGAATATCTCGAATCCAAACTACATGGAACAATGTCAACCTCAGGACCAAACAGGTGAATGCTATCTACCACGGTGCTGCGGTTGCTGGTTTGGCAATAGGCTTTGCACGGATATGTCGAGTCTCCCTTGGGGATGTTTACCCAAAGCTTGACTTTACACCTCGAGATGTGGGCATAGTAGTTGTTGATGTCACAGCGGCTCTTGCAATCCGAGATCTTTTGAAAAAAAGCAGGGTATCATTCCGCCGGTGTAGTGATGCTGTTTGGAGGGGTAGCTGTAGTTTACACGCACTAGTTACCTGTTCTCGATGCTAAAAGATCCTAGCATCGAAGAAGAGCGCAGAAGGCACGATGTTGTCATAGAACAGCTCCAGGCGGCACAGGCGGCCGGTGCAAAAAGCGGACACAACGGCTTGACTATATGGAGAATGAGCCTTGCCATCAAGGTCACTCCATCCAAAGTTTCAAGGATGTAGACTCAGCTATGGCCGAATACGCTCTGGCGGCATGTCAGGCTTAGGCCGATCAACTCGACCCTTTAAGCCGCGAACCTAGATTATCAGACAGAGAGACTGTGTTGGCGCTTTGTGCAGCCGAGATTATAGGTTATTACATTGTAAAAAAAACAATTAAGTAATTGTTGCCCCGAGTTTGTTTTTATTTTTGGCTTAGCGACAACATGGATGGCGGTCTAATGAGGTATTTAAGCAGTTAAGCAGTATAAGAGCTTTCTCACATGTTTACACAGCATGCCATGGTGATCCGTTCATTTTAAGACATGAAAATTTACATTATAAATGGATACCCGTCTTTCACGCATATATTACTTATAGAGAGAGCTTGTGGCTATAAACAAATTGGCCGAGGCCGCTAAGATTTCAGAATCTACGGCAAAAGATTTTCTGAAGCGACAAGCCAATGGCAGGTATATCTCCCACATCACCGCCCCCCCCCCCCCCCCCCCCCCCCCCCCCCCCTCCGCGATAGATCCCCAGACAGACATTCGATATACATTCGATATTTCATCTGTGAATAAAATACACCAGGCAGATCTCCTGTTTTTATTACACGAAAAAGTAGGTGGTTAACAGTATAGATACGACCTAACTGTTGTTGCTAGTCGGTTCAAGGCTGCTGAGCCCTAATGGACAAAAACAGCGAAAGAGGATACTGGGGCCCTCCAGCGGATCTATAAACGAGTGCCACTACGATACCCTTAACTTCTAAAGGTAGATCAAGGGCATGAATTTATGGGTGTGGTCTCTCAACCGCTTGCGAAAAACAAGACTGATGTAAGGCGGGTCCGCGTTGACATACAAAGAAATCGGGGGAGGTTCAATCGAAAATTTGCGAACAGCTTTTTAGCCACCAGTACGCCCCAGAAATTAGGCTTGAGGGTGCGCGTTCATCTGAATGGGTTGTTCGGATGCCTGCCGTCGCTACAGTTTTGAATTGCGAAGTGACCAGACTGACAAGTAAGAAGCCTAGTGATTAAGCTGGCAACTGTGACAAAAATGCCCTCTGCACCTGCCCACCGCCCTACTGGTTTGAAAGAGCTTTAAAGCCCTTCGGAGGTCAGCGTTTGTTTCTTATACCAACCAGGCGGGTTGAAAGGTGGGCGCCGCTATGCGACTGATCCTGTTTGGTCTTTAGGTATGTACCTGATCGCCCGATCGGTGACAAAACACAGCGAACCTGTGTTGTACTACTTGCTTGATGGCATAAAGCGGGGACGATCAGCTTGTTGTGCCTCCAGACAACCAGCTGCCGCCAGATGGGATCCTACAGAGACGCTAACAGAGACTACATATGTCTTTATGACCAAAAGCCAGCGTATTCTATTAACACCATTGTCTGATATCCAGCGGTTTGAGCCGAATGGTGAGACTGAGATCTTGCTGAAATACTGCCCAAAGATTTGGTGCTTAACGGCCCTCGGGTTATCTATGCCATGGCGGAATGTTGGTTTCTCAAAGAGAGCCTTCTTAAACATCTCGTGCCTGATCATCTGTCGAATCACAGCTTTTTTCAACCCCCTTCACTTTCTTAATGTTGGCGCTTGATTCTTCCAGGATACCGTACATCTTGGGCCTAAGTCCTACGTATTCTGCTATAGGGCGCCCGGCACACTCACCCTTCATCTTGCTTAACACCTTCTTGTTGGCTATGCTGTGGAGACGGTGGTATTTCGGGTAGTCGGAAGTGTCGTAGAGGTTGTGGTTTCTATCTATGTTGACATACACATGCTGTCTAGAATTCAAGAATCAGGCTGTCCGTGTCTGTGTAAATCTGTTGGCAGCGGTCTTTTGGGCCTTCAGACGGTAGAAATCATACATGAGGAACTTAGACCGATCAAGGATGCTGATGCCCACTCAGACCGGTCTGTTAAGGGCTGGCTCTTGTGCACCTGGATGGCCGTGAGCTCGTCACCGAAAATGGTGTCCCTCGCGAACGACGGGCTAGCTATAAGGCGCCTGAGTCTATCTTCCTTAGGAGGCGCGAGCGAGCTTCACATCAACGGTTCTCCATCGTCTTGCCGAGCCCGCTGTTATTCATCAGCTCTTATAGATCCTTTTTCCAAGTCGTTAGTGGCTTATTTCCGCATCTCTGTGTTCATGCGTATGTATGGTTCCATCCAAAGGCTCTGCCGCAGTTAAAGTACTCTGTGGATTTTCACCAGCTTCATCCCCAGTTATAGGTAGAGCTGCAAGTTCTTGTAATGTAGCACATTTTGGTCCTTGACGTCAACCCAACACCTAGGCGTTCGATCTGATACCCCGACATCCACTCACTATCGACTAATAAGTGCTCTGGCGCCAACGGTAACACGTTGTGCCCATTGTGCAGCTCATCAGGATACGCATGTTCACTTCTTCGAATCATATCATCGGCGGGGTTGGTCCCGATAGAATTAATATCAATGGCCTGGCAGTCGCCCACCCACTGGAACTACCCCACTTGCAGGGCTGGGTCATCGCCCAGCCGTATGGATTGTTAGCATCCAAGTACAGGATGTGGCTTTTAGGCTGCTGTGGGTTGTAGCCTCTGACCCCTGGGTTGTTGATCCGGGCATAGCGCTTTGACACCATCGACACCACGTCCCTTCTCTTCTCGATGAAAAGGTGCATGTCTTAGTCAGTGAGCAGGTCCAGCTCTCTTCCCATTTTCTTATCGAGGGCATCCCAGGATAGGCCAGGACTCGTGTAGTAGTGCGCCGGATCTAAGCCATACTGCTACATGCAAGTCTTACGGAATGTCTCGAAGACTTCGGCCAACAAAAGGACGTCTGTGAGATTTTATATATCACGAAAGTCCCCCAGCTTCGCACAGCTGAATCTTTCCCACACATTCTCGGCGTGGCTGAAGTCTTCTGCGATGTTCCCTGAGCATATTAATGTTCATTACAAGGCTTCTGGTGGTGGTAAGCGTTCCTTGCCGAAACGGTCCCAGCTGTCCATGTACTCATAGGGGTACACTCCTTTCCGCATGAACAGCGCCCGCTGGCTTTGCATCATCTGGTTCATATCTCGCCGTTATCTGGAATGCATCTGGAGGATTGACTGACACCAGTTTGTCAAGTGAGGTCAGCTGGTTGATGATGAATGAGATTTATTTTTCAATGTTGTTGTGGATGCAGGTAATGCTAATGAGATCCGAATCACCTTTGATATTGACAGCATTAATAAGTTGTGAAAGACAGCCGGAATGGTTGTTGTGTTTTTTTTAACTTAATCGCTGCTTGACGGTTGCAGGCGTTGTTGGCAGCACCATGGTTTTTTCCAGTGAAATGGCAGTGTTCACGGACCTTGTCGTTTCCTAAATGTTTTTCCTTAAGAAAGTGCTCCACAGCGTTGGGGATTCGGTACTCAACTGGGGGCTCGGTGTAGCCATCAACAATCAAATAGCAGTAGCTGCAGGCCGTATGCTCCTGGGTGAAACGTGGATTGCTCTCTTAGGGACTATTTCCTAGGCCTGTGGTGGTGAGAGCTTCGAAAATAACGAAAGGAGCCTGAAGCTGCTTGTGATGATTCTGGAATGTGAGCTTGTTTTCCCCTCCTCGGGCATTTCAACCCGCATAAACGTTTGGCCTCTACCGTGACAAGCAGGCAGCGTTCGCAGAAGTGTTTCTTCTCTCTTGGGCTTCTCGAACTTGTAGACCTGGGATACCGGCGCCGGGAAATCAATGCTGTCGAAGTTGAGGCCGTCGTCGGTTGGATATCACGACGTCTTCTCTGGATGGTGTGGCGGCTGGGTGGGGCCTTGGCAGCCCGAAGAGCCCACCTGAGGCACACGTCTTCGGCGTAGGACTGGATGATCTAACACGGCTTAGCTGTAGAGGCTGGGGCAGGCCGTCTGGAATCGGTTCATCAAGGATGCTCCTACGACGGATGCGATCTAATTGATCGCTCAACGCTTGGGCCACACGCCGCCCGTCTCTCCGAAGTATTTCTGTCTCAGCGTTCCCGCTTTCCGCTTTAGACATGGTTTAGTGCGTAATTGTGTGGATGTATTTTTATCTAAATGACAACTTCAATAGCAGAAAGTGGGAAACCTCTTTATACCAGGCTCTCGAAGTGCGGCTTTTCAGGTATACGCATGTATTTAAATCAATGAGTATATCCTTAGGTAACATTTTTGGGTCCAGAGTCCCGTGGGAAAAAGATGGCCGCATTTTCTGCCCACGTCTGGCGTTTGACTATGTCAAGAATTTAATTTGTTTCGGCTGCAGCCTTTGCCCTACCCATAATGTCCTCCTTGATCGCCGGATCTGAAACACTAATGGTAGAGCCAGGATTCCATAGCGTCTCGTTCCCGAGGTCCGTCCAAAAGACATTGACGGGCTCAACCTCACACAGACCCAGATCATATACATACTAGAACTATCGCTGAATGCGATTCATACCCCCACCATTGTCCTTGACAAAGCTGGTACAAGAGTAAGATGGGTTTTGCACATTGCCCAGTTTGGGTGAACATTTGAGTCAAGTTTGAAGAAAATCCTTACATAGTATAGAATTTATAGGACAGACACGACATATTGTCTAGTTTTGATTGTAAGTAAATTAAAAGACTCAAAAAGGGGCATAACTTTGTCAAAATGCAATACAGAGTTATGAAACTTGGCCTGCATATCTTACTTGTGATACGTCATATATCTTTTAAGTTTCAAGCAAATACATGTGCTAATTTCAGAAATATTCAAGTACATGTTAAAATTTAAGAACATTTTCTAAGTCAATTTTGACCTTCAAGTGTGACCTTGACCTTAAGCCGGCACAAAGGTAACATGGGTTCTGCACACAGGCTGTCCAGCACTTCTTGACAAAAAAAGGGCTAATTTTAGGGCTAAAATATAAAAAAATAGGGAAAATTTAGGGCTAATGTTAGGAACTTAGTAACAAAATTAGGGAATATAAAGGTATTTAATGGACTTACTTTGCACATTTGGCAAATCAGAAACTAACATACAGTATTTTACTAACATGAAAAATGTCTTCCAGGGCTTCAGTGTCCCAGCAGCTGTTGGCTGTGACCAATTGAATATAATGATGGTATAATAATACTTAACTGAAAAGAACACATTAATAACAATGTGTGGATTTGGGTACTAGCTATACACTTGTCAGAGTCAATGAATGTCTGGGACAATAATTATGGCCTCCTCATCTCCCCTTCTAGCCATCACATTTCCTCACCCCAACATATGTTTTCTTGATTTATTTTAAATATTATTAATTTTACAATTTACATTGCATAAAAAACTGCTGTAGAAGGTACACATCTGCAAATACACAAGTGTATAGCTAGTAACCACAAGAAACATTTATACAATCACTATATAGTCTCAAAAATCATAACCTGTTGGTATTAAGTCATTAACTTAGTGTGGTCATATTCAAAATAAAACATTTCTCATGAAACTAAATTCTCCTACAAGTCAAGTAGAAGCATACAGAAATTACCCTACTGATCTCTTGTAATCAATAGTAAACTTAAGAACCAATCAACTGATAGATCATCAAATATATCACTTTGAAATCTTTAATCATGAGCAATATTATACATGTCTTCCAAGCTGGTGAGGAAATAAAAACACATACAGTGTTCATTCTTAAATTGCAGTGTGATGTTGCATCGTAAAGTGTACCTATACATGGTTCATGTTCATTTCTTCTTATCAGATTTAGCTGGAGCACTTATCCCTTTAGACAAGTCTTCAATAAGTCTCTTTGCTTTGCAGCAAGCTCATCTTTGCTCTTTCTGTTTTTCTTCATTTGCTCTCTTGTCTCCTTCATTTTCTTACTAGCCACATCAATAAGACCTTGTGCAATTCCAGCTTCATCAAAGTCTTTTTTCTTGATTGCCTTTTTCAGTCTTTCGTTGGCTTCACCAAACAGTTTTTCTGCAGATTGTAAATCTTGTCCTAGCTGCTTGTCCAGCTCAATCATGGCTTTTTCTTTTTCCTTCAAGGACAATTTCCTACCTTCTAATTCTTTCCTAGATTCTTCTAACCTTTTTTGTTCTGCTTCTGACTCAAATCTAGCCTTCTTTGCCTGTTGCCTCTCAATCTCCTCTTCTTCAATTCTTCTTTTGTACAAGGTGTGAGCCTTTCTTCCAGCTTCGAGCAATCCCTTTGTTATGTTCATATCTGCAACACCTCCTGGGCTAACTTTGACAGCATCCTTTACCATTCTAAGGCCATTAATAGAGGAATCAGAAAGTAGTGTTCTTTCTTTGCTTTTCCAAGTCACTTCTCTGACTTTCAGATGACTCAATATTAAATTCCTTCAACTTTTTCCCAGTCTTCAGTTCATCAACTACTGTTCCCTTCAAGAATCTGAGCATGAAAGATCTTTGAAGATTCATCATTTCTGAGTGAAGGATGTGAACTAATGGATCCTTTCTCTTGAACAACCTAAGAAACCTATCAAACAGAGTAGACAGACTCAGCAAGAAGTTGATCTGAATCAGAGTGGTAGAAGACTTGAGCATACGACAGATCCTGTTGTACCTTATGTTACTTTCTAGCATCTTCAAAGTTCTAGAAGCTGCAGCAGTCTTGGGCAGTGTGGTAAGGAAGTATTGCACAAGAGGCTCCCAGTTCTTTACAATACGTTCCAATGCAGGAAGCAGTGACAGCCACCTTGATTCAACGTGCCGAATGAACAGTTCCTCATCAAAGCCAAGGGATGCTTCCACCTCCAAGAAATCTTCTCTCTTGCATGGGGAATGCTTGAAGAAGTAGAAGATATCAATGGCCAGTTCTTCTGCTTCCTGTCCATACACTTTCAGGCCTTCTCTGAAGAAGTTGTGAACAACATGCATGTTGCAAGGAATGAATGGCAACAGCCCAGGCAACCCCTTCGACTGCACATGTTCATTCACTTTATTCCATATGGTCTTGTTCACATTTGGAACATCAGAGCCTAGATTTAACAGTTTATCCAAAGGCAACTGATATCCTGTTTCCTGCAATGTTTCTAAAATACTATTTGCAACATCCTCCCCAGTTGCATGTCCAAACATAGCTGCTTTCAAGAAATGTACAACAACCTGTCCTTTATCTTCGGACCAGTACCTCACAAGAATATCACACTTTTTGCTTATTTGAGAGTTGGCTGTTTCATCATATTGAAAGTCATATCCTGGCGAGGCTGAGACTTTACTACAGAGGTCACTTCTAAAATATGGCCCCAATCCATCTGATTTGAGGAAAGAAATTTTACTTTTACTCATGGTGAAGTTTTGCAACCACATTACCAGGGAACATCTTCTTGAACAAAGAAGGTAAATCATCACATGACCTGTATGAGTAATTGCTATGGGACACTTTCATTCCCCATAACAGTTCAGACTGGGTGACAAGATCTTTGGTACATTTATCAAGACAGGCTACTGTTGCTGTACTCGACTTTGGTTTCGTTGTGGATGGACCAGGAAAGTCCTCCAGGGAGCTGCAGGAGGCAGTAGCACTGCTAGAAGCAGTAGCAGTAGCTGTCTGAGATACTTTGAAATGAAGTTGAGTAGATGAAAATCTGGCTTTTACTAATGATTGGTGCTTCGCTCCTCCAGAATGAGCCAGAACTTGCTTAAACCCTGAGTTGTCCACACTGAATGATTTTTTACATAAAATACAGAAGCCTTTTGTTTCACACTCATCTGCTTTGCACCACTGTCCAATGAGATATCCTTGTGTACCTTCTTTCTTTAACCAGATAATCTTCACTGGGAAAATGGCTCAGAAGTATTGCTTCTAAAAACATACCTTTAGAATTACATGTACATCTGTTGTCACTCCAGGTCACAACCAATAACAAAATGGGTACTGAGATCCACTGGTCAACTACCTTTACTGTATATGCTGAATTACAACTACAGACTACATGTAAATACACATTAAGTATGGATTTAATTAAAACATCTTTAGAAATTGGAAGAAATCTAAAAAAAATAGGAATTGAAGAAAAAAAATAAGGGCTTTTTTAGGAAATCCCTTTGGATTTTTCATTTTTTTAGGAATTTTAGCCAAATTGAAAAAAAATAGGATTTTTTTAGGAATTTTAGGGATGCTGGACAGCCTGTGCACATAACCTTGTTGAGTTGAACATTTGAGTAAAGTTTGAAGAAAATTCTTCCATTGGTATAGGAGCGGACACGACATATTGTCTAATACTTGATTGTATGTTAATTTGAAGACTTAAAAGGGGCATAACTTTGTCAAAATGCAATACAGAGTTATGAAACTTGACCTGCATATCCTAATTGTGACACTTCATATATATTTTAAGTTTCAAGCAGATACTTTTTCTAGTTTCAGAAATATTCAAATACATGTTAAAATTTAAGAATATTTTCTAAGTCAATTTTTGACCTTCAAGTGTGGTCTTGACCTTAAGCCGGCAAAAGAGTAACATGGGTTCTGCACATCCCCTTGTTGAGGTGAACATTTGAGCCAAGATTAAAGAAAATCTTTCAATTAGTGTAGGACTTACAGAGCGGATACGACATAATGTCTTATATTTGATTGTTTGATATTTGACCTTCAATTGTGACCTTGACCTTGAGCTGACACATGGGCAACATAGGTTCTGCACATCCCCTTGTTAAGGTGAACATTTCAGCCAAGTTTGAAGAAAATCCTTTAACTAATATAGGATTTATAGAGCGGACACGATAATGGAGACTGACGGACGGACGGACAAAGCGAATCCATTAAAGCCCCCCCCCCCCCACACACACACACACACACACACACACACATTTTGTGGTAGGGGTATAACAAGGTGTTATTATGTGTGAAACATTCGTACGAACTTCTCAAGGATGTTTGACTAAAATTGTGAAAAATGCGTACGTACTAACATGTGTCTCCAATAAAGGGTTTCATACGAATTCTTCACACATAATACAAATATATGATCTGGGTCTGTGTGAATTTGGAAGTCCAACATATCGGTTCCAGCTGTGTGTGTGTGTGATTTGTCAAGGTTAGATTAGCACGTTTTGAATATATTGCTATCTGAGGTATTCTTTTTTAGAGTGTAAGGGCCGGTTCTGAGCAAGTTTCATAACCTATCCAACAACAGGGCCGTGTCTAAAAGCACCGAGGCCAATATTTTCTATGGAGGTTCGTTGCATGCTACCCCGGATTTTTTTTTTTCGAGGGGTGCGATTTGGCATATATATGTGGTGTTTTCATCAAATCCATGCTTTACTAATTTTCTTCAGGTAAGCATGTGCATACGTTTCTAAACTTAATCACGTTATTTAAATATAATTATATTAAAACAAAACTATATTATTTTTGAAACTGTCTTTAATCAAAACATAATTATAAATAGTTTATATCCAAAATTAATTATATCCAAAATTAGATAAATAATAAGTACATTTTGCTAGTCAGATGTCCATTTTGTGAAATGGACTCCATTACATACTTTTGTAGTACCCCATGCATATCGGAAGGTGACTACACGAAAGGACATTTGTGTGTGTTCTTGTCGGCCAGTAGAAGCAACAAAAGGTCGAAAACTGCTAATTGTCGTGTGTTCGCCTTTCGCTTTTCATAGTCACGACAAAGGAAGGACGACAGTACGACATTTTGATACCATTTATTTAAAATAGAAGTTCGTGTTCGCTATTCGTTATTCCGCCTTTAATGTCCCGTTTCTTTGTGTATTCGTCTCGAAAATCGAAAGGCGAACACGCGACAAATAATTATTAGTTCGACCTTTCGTGTTTTCGTTACTTCGACATTTCTCCTCACCGAGACGTACACACGAAATGGCAGAAATCAGCCACCATAATAAGGCTGTACTATGCAATCTAAATATAGCAAAGCAATTACCGAAACGAAATAGAGTTGGATTAATTTACTTCTATGTTCATGTAGATTTTTGTCTCTTATGCAATATTATACATGTGTACAGAAGTATACAATTCTGAATAAATTGTATTTTGGTCAATGTTTGTACATAAAAGTGATCATGTACAAAGGGTAATCAGGGTAATCAAAAGTCATCGTTCATATATGTATGAACTGCAGACCACCTCAATGTAAATCTATAGGGTTATATTTGTAAAACTGTCCATATTACATTATATGATTACTGAGAAAGTTTGTCGTACATTGAGAGTAATGGCTCTAAGTTAATTCGCTCCAAGAAACAAACGCTGGGGATATTACAAGAATAAAGTCATAATGAACTTTTAATTTAATAATATACAAAAAGGACATAATTCAGCAAAAATATGCCCTATTTGTGCATTCTATTTAAAATATTTCTCTCAAAATGCATTTACTATTACATTTATCCTTTATCTTATTATCAAGTTATGTCTTCTAGAAGGGACGGAGTAATACATATTACTCTGTATAGTTTTATAATTATAATGTAAGTCTATAGTTTCAACGTCAATTTGACCGCAAGTGCAAATGGGGGTAAATAGTGCAATGTTTCATAAATCTTATCAACAGTGTTTAGTTGTGTTACATGTTAGCAATGAGTCGTTCTAAAATATATATAACATAGTTTATTTTTCCTTCTAGAGATAGTAGAAAAATTAATTTGTATAAATAATTGTCTGAGAAAGCGTAATGCGGCACTGTCAGGACTACATTATAACTGTGCGTAAAGCAACTGTTCGAAATTCATGTCTAAACATCAGAAGCCGCATATTCTTGTACAATCGGTCAGCAGTGCGCGTATGTATAACGACATAACAGTTATGCGTAAAATTGATCGTATTTTCAAACTTGTTTATGGAAATCAACAAACTTTTCAGAAGACATTTATTGCATGTGTTAATGTATAGTAAATGATACCAAAAGTTATGTTACTTTGTCAGTTTTCTCGATTAAAAAAGGTGATCATGGCGTTAGCATTGTAAGAAAAATGTTGATGAACAACTTCATATACATAAATTTCGTCATGTACACACAATCACATGTAACCAGATAAGCAAAACTGTATCATAAATTTATTTCTAAGCAAGCATAAGGAAAAAAATACTCTAACGAATAATTTATTATCATTCTATGACTCAAGTCGCTGGGGTTTTCTTAAATACTGCTGCTGCATTAAATTAAAAATTTGCATTGAAGTATCAGCATAAGATATGTTTATCAAAAATTACAATTTATTATTTAATTAAATACAATTTGTTAGAAGGCTTCCGCTATTTTTAACGTTTACCAACGTAAAACAAATTTACCCCAAAACGCTCTACACTAATTTACCATTATCACCCCTCTGACCGAAATACGATCCGTACGGTAAATCAGGATTTATACGTGATATCGAAATGTTCGGGTTTCAGTTATGTACTTATAAACTGTGACTGAATATTGCACAAAAATACAGACAAACGCAAAACAACAAACAGTGGCGGTAATAATTAAAATTGAATTAAACCACATTACGGATAAACCGTCCGTAGAACGGCATTTTTCTTATTGAAAGTGTATTTTGCAAATTGAAATTGAATTAAGCCACGTTACGGATAAACCGTCCGTAGAATAGCATTTTTCTTATTAAAAGTGTATTTTGCAAAACCAACAAGACGACCAACCAGAGTTAATGCTTTTTATTAATGTACTCTGCTCGATAAGATCTAGTGTTGTGCGAAATCTCCAGTCAATATCTCTTGTACCTTTAGAGTTATTATCCAGACAAGCTCTCTTTGCAAGAGAGATAATATAGACTAATCATTTCCACTCATCATATGCTAAGTACAACAGCTTTTCAACTGAAAAAATCAAATATGAATATCGGGAATTGCCACATTCAGAGGACAAATCCTCCCCACACAGCCAAAAAGGAGAGAGGAAAAGAGAGCATGATTTGCAACATGATCAACTTCACAATAGACACCACAAACAAATAATGAAACTGAGAACCCGAGGCGTTATCGCCCTGGAACGGTCAGTGGCAGAACATTTTGCCACTGGGGGTGGGGGGGGTTACCATGTTCTGGGGTTCACCGACGTCACACTTGCCCAAACAGGTTCTCATATGAACACACAAGTACAAGTTGTCTTGGTGAAATAACTTCAACCCAACCATCAACTTGTAAAGTTGCAAGCAAAAGCACACAAACATATAAAACATAAGAAGCTAATAGCACTGTCCAAAGGGTGTGTACTTAATGACCTTAACGAGACCAGTGCTCCTTGAGTCAAATCAGCAAGAAAACACGAAGACAGAGATAAAAGAAACAGATTGAGTTTCTATGTTCTTTTATAATATTTCCTATAAACCATCACAAACTCTTAAACCCCTGCCACCATCGTGCAAACAAAGAGGTAAGCATCACGATAAACTGTTGATGGGCCATTCCCATCAGGCAGACTTTAATACTTTTCAAGTTATACTCTTGTCATTTTTATTTAATAAACGGATATTTGCACAAATGTGTGACATATTCGTAGGCATTTGTCACACAAGTTGTGGGGACATCGTACGAATTTCTTTACACATGTGGTATGTTCGTATGTGTGAAAATTCCGGTTCAACAGACCCGCTAGTATTTAGAGAGGTATGTGCTCTGAGTACCGGTGAAGGCTCGCCTTTTCCAGAAAATCCATTAGTTTATTGCCATATGTGCAATTTGAGTTTAATACCCAAATTACATCTTTAATGAATATCGGTTGTTTAATTTGAAAACTTATATTAAATAAAAAAAGAAGATAATATGTCAAAGTCTAGTGTAACCGTATTGAGCAAATGTATACACTGAATAAAATACGATATACCGTTCTTGTAACGAAACATCAAGTTCTGAGTGGACCCGCCCAACACCCAAGGCTACTATGTTATTGTGAGGGTATAATTATTATGTTATCAATATATTACTATCTTAATTGCCAGAAGTGTGTCCATGGTTCGTGGGTCACTTCACCTGAAGCCAACAGTACTATACAGACATTGTTTGACCGACTGTCAGCACAGTGATCACAAGTCTGAGTAAAACAGTAATTTTCACAGGTAATTCAGAAGACTTTTTTTCTGAAAAGGACTATAATCTTGTACGCGCGAGCGCTAATAAGTGGTAAGTAACGTTATTACTTTTCACGTGATATTAACCACGTTCTCATGTTTAAAACTATACGTCAGCTAACTAGCTGAATTGTTTTTTGTATAAACATTACAAATGAATGTCGTAGAAACAGACTCTGTGAATATCAGTAAGTTGAACGTACGTCATTAACGGCTGAATATTGATGCAATGATAGATCGCTGTCTTTTTTAAAGTGCACAATCAAATAATAACGTACTTTCAGACAATTAATCTAAACGATAAATCAGAAGCACTGAATGAATAACGCGTCTGCAAATATAAAAAGTGAATGGTAGTACCAGTATCTCGGCGCAGATGTATTACTGTTATAATAATATGCTATAAACTAATGCGACGGAATAACCTAGGGTAACAACTGAAAACAGCAAGACAGTTGTTCACAAGAAAAGTCATTGATGCGAATAATTAAAGGCGACTCAAAAACTGGAACAGTTAGTCAGATTGAAACAATATGGGAAAAAGTAAGAAATACATACTTTGAAAAGTTATGGGTTTTTTTAAGTGTTTAGTATACTATAAATCTCCAGAAAAATATATATATATAATGTTAATTCATGGACCAAAGAATGATTTAAAATAAAATTAAACGCAAAACCGACACTTTTGGATTACCAAGACGTTACACATGTAAAAGAAAAAATAGTGCCAACATTAGTACAATTAACTAATAAACTAAAGTGTACAAGCAGAAAGGCACATGTGCAGCAGCCTCATAATACACAAATTATGATTGTTCATATCTTATTTTTATTTTTAAAGTAGTTTTGTGTGGAAGCATATTTGTATCTGGATTATGTATACAAAGTACAATGTTGACCTTTTCCTAAACTTAACCTCCTTCACACATGGTCACACAAGTGAAATGGTTAAAGACAAACTGAAAGAAACAAAGAAAACAGATCGAACTTGTATGTCCTTAATTTCGACGGAACTAATGTTGTAGCAAAGTATTGTTATTTCGTAAGTATGTACTACTCAAGAAAAGTTGCTGTCAAGTGTAAGGTTTCATGTCATTTAATACATATCAAACTGACTTGTTGTGAAATGCAATATTTCCAAGATGGATACTGATGTTTAGTAAATCTGTGTGTAAGGAAGTAATAATTAGTCTGAACATCTTTTGTTTTCGAAAAATGTTCTAGTAATAAAAGTTTTGGACAAGGAACCATATATATATACCACCACTCAACCAAATTTTTCTTGTTTGGATACGCCCCTGCTTTACGCCTGTTACATGTATAAAGGTGTTCTCTATCTGTTGCACGTTTCTTCCATGAAAGTAAATTTACCATCCGAATCTTGAATATACATGTCGTGACAGAGCTAGAGTTGAAATAGGAAATGAATGAATCGCTTGCGATGACCTTCAAAAATCGTTTATGTATATTGTGAGTATCTTTCAATGTTGCGTAAACATTGCATCGAAAGTCAGATTTTACCGTGCATACTCAATGAATCGTTCAGAACAAGTTTTTTTTCTGGCTAATGACTGTTTTGTTGCGAAAATAAATAAAAACACCAAAAAAGACATCTCATTGACGTAGATAGATAGATAGTTTATTCAAACAATCCAGAAGGTCGTAGACCCATGAGGACAATAGATACATGGCAGAACAGTTACAACACAAACGTGAAACGATATAATACACAGTACAAAATGTTAACAATAAAGTGATAAGATAAGTAAACAGTAATAATAAGTATGCTACATTTAGAACTATCCATGAGTCAAAATTGGTATAATTTGTCCTAATTCATAATCAAGCTTATCATCGCAAATAAATAAAACTCTATTCCATATGTTGTTTTGACTCTTGGCAAAATGTTAAGCCAACAAAGAAAAGAAAGAATATAACTAATGTTTTATACAACTTGAACATCCTTTTGATGTTGACAAATAATAAAAACGCTATAAATACTGCTCATTAAAAGGAAATCCACAACACCAATACGAATTAAATTATTTGCTATAATATGCTTATATAAAAGTTAGAAAGAATTCCACGCTAGGACAGCCTTTTCCACATATATAAAATTGTGTATATATAGTCTAGTATTGTATATTTATAAATATATCGTTGTATATAATCATTGACTCATTAATAATTATAAGTGTTTATGTTTTCCGTCTAAGTTCGCCTTGTTCGAAACGAAAGTACAAGACAATCATATGGAAAACAAATGCCACGTTTCGTGCAGATAAACGAAGCACTTAACTTATACATCATGAACATAATATAATATGACAATTAAAATACTTAGTTCAATGCAAACCGTGTTGTACTTATTATTTCACATGTGTAAGTGTACAATATCATTTTAAAGCGATACAGTACGATTTAAGACAGCTACATTATCTTATATACATAATATTATTCCTTATTTCAAAAGCTTCTTTAACATAGACAGAAAGGTTTTTCAGGATTCTTATCGATTCTGTATTTATTAATTCATTGGTGATGATCTATTTAAAGATATTGCTCTAATTAGTTGGTTTTAAATTGCGTGTGTATCTGGCCTAAACCGAATTGTTGACATTGGTTTATTGAATGAAAGTGGTTCAACAAATATATTAGATAAGTGCCATTAATTTAAAGATTCTCAATCAGCACAAAAGTGTTTTCACAGATATTATTGATTAGAAATGGTAAACACCGTAAACAATTATTACAAAGTATTTTAATAACATGTTTCGCTTTTGTCACTAAAATAGTTTGATTGAAAATGTAATTTCTATATGTATGTAGGAATCGTTTTTATGATATTAAATCAAAACTGATTCAATGTAACATAGAAGCACTGAGAGCAATTATAAATAACTGGAAACAAGAGCAAATATTGGACTTGAAAAGGTGTCTCAGAAATAACACCTATATAAAAATAAAAATATTAGATCTAGTATCATACAAAAGCTGTCACGCTAAACAGGAAGGGCCTTTTAAGTCAACAGCTTCCTATGTGAAGCAGTATCACAGACGTTTCTGTTTGAATACCTGTCAATTGGTTGTCGTTATCTCCAAATTCAAAAAAAAACTTCAGGGCTAGTGCATTGTCTCTTTTCAGTGACATCACAGGATGCGATTGGAACCCATTGCTCTGTTAATATTTGTCTCAGTAACGTTTTGCCGTGGTAAAGTGACAGGAAAACCAGCGGTAAATGATGAAGGCGGAGAGCCGACCACAGCGGACCCTCCTGGGACAGGTATCGGTTATATATATTCAAAGCTACATGATAGTGAACGCCGAAATGCAGTTTGCTTACATCTGTTACTTGATTATCCGGAATGATCATGCAACGTGGTTTGAAATAAATGGTCACGTGGTTTAAAAGATAGCTTACTGTGCAACGTGACTCGGAAAGGTAATACATTATGCTTTACAATGCATGTTGATGTAGGGTACCAGTAAACGGCATTTCGGGAGATCTTTTCATGTAGCAATAAATTAACTATCTGATTGCATGAGAGAAAAAATGACTATCTGATACCACCTTTATTAGGATGAGTTACGATTTCCAGAACAACCGACGTTAAGTTTGTATATGACGGTAGGGTGAGAAAATGGTTATAACTTTTCCAAATGTTGTAATAAAGGTATCAAACTGGAACTCAATAATTTATAAATTGCCTAGTTATGCAAATAAGCTTACTCGAATACTGAAAGTTTTTACGAAATTCTAAATATGTACCTTTTTTTCGAAATGTTTGTTTGTTTGTTTATTGGGTTTATCGTCCCACCAACAGTATTTCAGTTATCTGAAGACGGTGTCCACTTGAAGCAGATAAAGTGCTGCCTTCACTGTGTATAGCATGCCGTGAAAACCTACCACACCCAGTCACATTATCCTGACACCGTGCTAACCAGTCGTGGAACTACCTTATATTTGCATGAGCGTTAGCAACGGAGCTATACCACTACCATTTTTAACGACTTTGGTATGTCGCGGCCCGGGATCGAACCCGGGGCCTCCTGTACCTGGAGCCGACGCTCTACTGATTGCGCTACCAGGTCCGGTATATTTCGAAATGATTTTAGCCATAGAATTAAAGAAGTTAAGATGATTTACTTTTAGTCTAAAACATGTTGGTATAAGTTTTATATGAATAAGTATATTTTCCTATTGTTGATGATTTTTATACTTTCCATGTAGAAACTAGACAACGATCACTGTGTCCAGGCATGCTTCGAATGTTAACATCACTATTGCTATCTGTTTAAACTAGATTGATTTGCAAGTGATTATATTATGTAATGCAGATATACACTATATGGAATTCAGACTGATTAATGAACAACCTCGCGCAGGAATATGACTCAGTGATGAAAAGGGCTAAGGAGGGAGAGATGTTATAAGAGCGAGTGCTTTACTTGCTATACTTTATATACGAGGTATATAGAAGAGGTGTTTGTTTGCAGCTGACGAATTGCATGATTTCCAATGCGTTGTGCCATCGATTTATGAAATTTATTTAAAAGTAACTATTGTTTGCGTACCTTAAATCGCTTACAGGGTAAAAGTTACACCGCCCAAAACAGCGTTGTCAGCGCTTGGATTCAATATGGCCACAGCATTCTGGTTAGACGCCATTAAGTAAATGTGTTCGATATTCTATAGTAATTCGGGAAAAGTTGGAAACAAATTGCACCATGACCCAGTTCTGATAGACCCTCATAACCATATGTCGGGAAAAAGGAGCTATTTATTGTCAATCAGAAAGACACGGATATAAGTCAACTTTTGCAACTTGTAAGAAGGTTCTGCTTCATACTTCTAAATTGTCAGTCGGTAACCCCCAAATTTCAATAAAAATATATACATCCAGTAAAAATGGAGCAAGATCTTAGATTTTTGCTTTCTTTTAGTTCTTCATGGTTTCAGCTTCCTTGTGACGCTAAAAGATTAAGTACTTATGAACAGCAGTAAGAAAGCGATGTCGTGTACAAAGCCTATTTCCCATCATTGCGATATAATTTCTAGTATCAATTATACAGCTAAGGCATTTTAGTTTCAGTTATTGTGAAGCTGGTCTGTACAAGAGAAGAAATTTGTATGCAGATCTAGCAATATTTATCGATAAAGATTATCATACAAAAAGGCATGAACCTACCTTTTAGAATCCCGAAATAATGGAATAAAAGGCTGAATTTTGTATACTTGTACAAATTTACTTCATCCGGAATGTTTGGTCTACATACACAAGTAACGGCTGCTTAACCGCGCAACTTTGGAAGATGCTTAAACCACGTCGCTAAAGAGTTAACCCAGCAGCGAGGCTGGTTTAAAGCGCTTTTATGTCTACTACTGTGACCGTTGTACATATATCTGGGCCAACTCGATACAATTTTACCAGTCTTTGTAATTTAATTCATTAATGCACTTTTTTATAAATATGTTTCGGCAATTAAATAGTGGGTGACCCTTAATCCGTAACCGCACTTTCTGAATAATCCTAAACTAGTTATCCGGTATTAACTTCATGGAATAATGCCTAGCAAATATGCTTAATCAAGGACAAACGTCCCGCACCAGATGATGGATTTGAATACGTACCATCTTCTCCCGAGTCTATCAGATTAACTAGTTCACCAAATGATGCTATTATATACATTTTTATGTTGCAAAATGCTACAGTGAATAAATCTAATATAAAATTAGTATTTTGCTAACCTTTTATTAAGAACAATACCCCACGACTAAAGTACTAAATGTGCAGGTATTTGGAATATCTTTGACTTTCATATCAATATATTTTGTTTTAAATACTAAAAGTCAAACCCAAATAAACATATGAACAATAAGGACTGGTGATAAGATATGTTTACTGTTTCGCTTGGACCTAACGTTGACCATCGTACGTCAGATTGGAGTGTGCCTCATCATTGCATTTCACAAAACTGATATCGAGCGTTCATACCTTTCCCCCGATAAGATTTTGGAAGATTGTGTAGTAAAGTTATTAAGTTATATGAAACTTGTTTGTTACAT
This sequence comes from Sinonovacula constricta, assembly GCA_007844125.1. NCBI lineage: Eukaryota > Metazoa > Mollusca > Bivalvia > Cardiida > Solecurtidae > Sinonovacula > Sinonovacula constricta. The sequence continues at coordinate 50,125,179 of CM017564.1, read as the reverse complement.
GTTCATGAACACATTAGATCAAGACTATTACAATTTATTCTGGACAAAAGTGTATAATGACTAAACTATTTACCTGAACCCCAGTTTAAAACTTATATTATCATGCTATAAGTCTCATCAAATTTACAAATTCATACAATTGAGAAAAAGCTGACGAAATAAAAAAAAACACAAAAGATCGATAATATGACAATTTCTCAAAAAACGAGAACTAGCGTGTGTCAGGATAAAAGGATATATATTAAACGTCTTAAAATTGCTCGTTTTTTAAGTAAGGCTTTAAAATAAAGATACTGTAATTGACTTTTTTCAAAATTTAAATAATTGTAAGATTGTCAATAAAACTTACGAAAGTTCACGCTTAACTAGTACATTACCATTATGACCAATCTATGTCCTAAAAGTGAGTACCAGTTAAACATATTTTCTTGGAGAAGTTAAAATTACTTTTAATCCATCCCTTACAACAAAATGTCAAAGACTTTTCACGCAAACCCTTTATTATTAATTGTACATGTTGATATCTATGGGAAAAGTATATGTAGATAGGAGCGCGGTAATTATATCAGGACTAATTGGTTACATTGTAATATTTTATAAGCCCTCTTGCTTTAAAACATTCCAAATAAATACTGTTCCCAGTGCTTTATGTCTACAGAGTGGCAACAGGCACCAACAGCAGTCTCGGTTACAAAAACCCCTAATGATAAAGAGGTACAAGAAGGTAAAAACAGCAAAAACAACATGAATGAGTGCCAGTACAATCCGAAATTGGACAAGATACTGTCAACAGTGCTGAATCTACAGACAACAGTTACATATATCGACCAGCTCCTGTTTGCAAGAAGTAAGTTTCTGGAGTACTCACACATCAAAATAAATCCTTAACAAAACAAAATATTGCGAATATCGCTGTTATTTTCTAGGTATTATGGCAAACCATCTGCAGCTAGGCTTGTTCGTATGATGTTGCTTGTGCCGTTGTCATACAAATGAACACGATATGAAAGCCAATATAACGTTTTCTACTGATGTTTTATACTAATGATTGAAACTAAAAATTATTACAACAATTTATGCTCTTCGTGTTAACGCCGATTTTACTGTTAACTTATAAAGAAAATTAAATTATGTAAGGAATGTGATGTTTACATAGTAGTTATAGTAAGTTCCAAGTTGTTCGGTTAAAAGAAAATGATACAAATTGGAAAGACAAGCTTTTGAAAGCTAACCAGATCTGTCTGCCCTAAGGCCACTCTTCCGAATCTGTGGTTAGTGCCCAAAAGGCATTCTGTCTTCCACCTTTGAGAAGTCTGCAATTTGGCACCCCTTACCATCTGTCGTAAGTTCCAGGTCCCAGGCAATGTTCCACCGTGTAGAGGTCCGCTCTTAGACCACACTTCCCGTCTGTCGTAAGTGTCCAGGTCCCAGGCAATGTTCCACCGTGTAGAGGTCCGCCCTTAGACTACACTTCCCGTCTGTCGTAAGTGTCCAGATCCCAGGCAATGTTCCACCGAGTAGAGGTCCGCTCTTAGACCACACTTCCCGTCTGTCGTAAGTGTCCAGATCCCAGGCAATGTTCCACCGTGTAGAGGTCCGCTCTTAGACCATTCTTCGTGTCTGTCTAAAGTGTCCAGGTCCCAGGCAATGTTCCACCGTGTAGAGGTCCGCTCTTAGACCATTCTTCGTGTCTGTCTAAAGTGTCCAGATCCCAGGCAATGTTCCACCGTGTAGAGGTCCGCTCTTAGACCATTCTTCGTGTCTGTCTAAAGTGTCCAGGTCCCAGGCAATGTTCCACCGTGTAGAGGTCCGCTCTTAGGCCATTCTTCGTGTGTGTCGTAAGTGTCCAGGTCCTAGTCAATGTTCCACCGTGTAGAGGTCCGCTCTTAGACCACACTTCCCGTCTGTCGTAAGTGTCCAGGTCCCAGTCAATGTTCCACCGCCCTTCGACCACACTTCGTGTCTGTCCAATGTCCAGGTCGGAATCAATGTTGAAACGTGAAGAGGTCTGCCCTTATACCGCACTTGCCGTCTGCCGTAAGTGTCCAGTTTGCAATCAATGTTGCAACGTGTAGAGGTCTGCCCTTATACCGCACTTCCCGTCTGCCGTAAGTGTCCAGGTTGCAAACAATGTTCCACCGTGTACATCGCGGAGGGTTCTGTCCTAAGAAGTCGTAAGTGATCAAATCGCAGTCCTTGCTAAATCGTGGAGGGGTCTGTCCCTAGATCCAGCAAGAAATCGTAAGTGATCAAGTTGCAGTCTTTGCTACATCGCGGAGGGGTCTGTCCTTCGATCCAACAAGATGTCGTAAGTGATCAAGTCGCAGTCCTTGCTACATCGCGGAGGGTTCTGTCCTTCGATCCAACAAGATGTCGTAAGTGATCAAGTCGCAGTTCTTGCTACATCGCGGAGGGTTCTGTCCTTCGATCCAACAAGATGTCGTAAGTGATCAAGTAGCAGTTCTTGCTACATCGCGGAGGGTTCTGTCCTTCGATCCAACAAGATGTCGTTAGTGATCAAATCGCAGTCCTTGCTACATCGCGGAGGGTTCTGTCCTTCGATCCAACAAGATGTCGTAAGTGATCAAGTCGCAGTTCTTGCTACATCGCGGAGGGTTCTGTCCTTCGATCCAACAAGATGTCGTAAGTGATCAAGTCGCAGTCCTTGCTACATCGCTGAGGGTTCTGTCCTTCGATCCAACAAGATGTCGTAAGTGATCAAGTCGCAGTCCTTGCTACATCGCAGAGGGTTCTGTCCGTCGATCCAACAAGATGTCGTAAGTGATCAAGTCTCAGTCCTTGCTACATCGCAGAGGGTTCTTTCCTTTGATCCAACAAGATGTCGTAAGTGATCAAGTCGCAGTCTTTGCTACATCACAGAGGGTTCTGTCCGTCGATCCAGCAAGATGTCGTAAGTGATCAAGTCTCAGTCCTTGCTACATCGCGGATGGTTCTGTCCTTCGATCCAACAAGAAATCGTAAGTGATCAAGTCGAAGTCTTTGCTACATCGCGGAGGGTTCTGTCCTTCGATCCAACAAGATGTCGTAAGTGATCAAGTCAAAGTCTTTGCTACATCGCGGAGGGTTCTGTCCTTCGATCCAACAAGATGTCGTAAGTGATCAAGTCGAAGTCTTTGCTACATCGCGGAAGGTTCTGTCCTTCGATCCAACAAGATGTCGTAAGTGATCAAGTCGAAGTCTTTGCTACATCGCGGAGGGTTCTGTCCTTCGATCCAACAAGATGTCGTAAGTGATCAAGTCGAAGTCTTTGCTACATCGCGGAGGGTTCTGTCCTTCGATCCAACAAGATGTCGTAAGTGATCAAGTCGCAGTCTTTGCTACATCGCGGAGGGTTCTGTCCTTCGATCCAACAAGATGTCGTAAGTGATCAAGTCGAAGTCTTTGCTACATCGCGGAAGGTTCTGTCCGTCGATCCAACAATATGTCGTAAGTGATCAAGTCGCAGTCCTTGCTACATCGCAGAGGGTTCTGTCCGTCGATCCAACAAGATGTCGTAAGTGATCAAGTCTCAGTCCTTGCTACATCGCGGAAGGTTCTGTCCTTCGATCCAACAAGATGTCGTAAGTGATCAAGTCGAAGTCTTTGCTACATCGCGGAGGGTTCTGTCCTTCGATCCAACAAGATGTCGTAAGTGATCAAGCCGAAGTCTTTGCTACATCGCGGAGGGTTCTGTCCTTCGATCCAACAAGATGCCGTAAGTGATCAAGTCGAAGTCTTTGCTACATCGCTGAGGGTTCTGTCCTTCGATCCAACAAGATGTCGTAAGTGATCAAGTCGAAGTCTTTGCTACATCGCGGAAGGTTCTGTCCTTAAACCATATCAACTGTTGTAAGTGTTCATGTAAAGACTACGCATTATGTTTTTGTTTACGTGTTCAATGATGTGTTTAAGATCCTGAGCCCCAATGCCGAGACAGCTGGGTAGTCTACAATGACGAATGCTTATTTTTCAACACGCAACTCTTAAACTTTACAGATGCCAAGGTGAGTCATTTACCATGGAATGAGTATTAATATAGATTTAAAAAAATAAACTATTTGATATTTAATTGTTTCTATTTCTTCCTTCCAGTTTTCATCTGAAGACATAAAGTAATATATCTAATTGTTTCATTCAATACAACATTATAATAATTTTAAATCATAATTCGTTCGGTTTCTGTGAGAAAAGCACTTACCTTTTATATCCGATAAAATCGGTATACTTTTATGCTAAAAACAAATGGATTACCTAAATATAGAATATTATATAAAATATAAAGTGCTGACTGTTTCCCAGTGACAATCGTCTTTAGGGGCGATTGTCCTTTATTCTATTGTCCATGTACCCTCTAGGCACAATGTGAGGTGTGGGGTGCCAAACTAGTCCGACCAGACAGCCAGCATAAACAGGATTTTGTCGCACGGTTTCTTGGACAGTTTCAGAGTAAGTCTCTAGTATCTGGCAATTACCAGTTTTCTGCTATAAATCCATGTAATGTCCTTATAAAATATGTATATATAGAAGGTTTAGATAGTGAGGAATACAATGTGCATATTTTACCACATGCTAAAAGCGATAACAATCATTGCTTTTTATATGTTTTGTTTACTTTTTTCACCGACTATAATCACCGTAGGGTAGAATAAGAGTTGTTTCGGTGTTATTCCTTGTTGGGTTCATCTTTCTTGGTCTTGTGACGTTTTAATAACAGCACTTTGACGTAGAGAAGTCTTGTACTTCCCGTCGATTATTTGTTCATTAATTTAACAGTTTTTTTTTCTGTATTTGGGTCTGTACAATATAAAGGATAGAATTATAAATTTTGAAATGTCGAATGACGTCATTTCAACATTAAGCATATTCAAATAAATATATTGTCATTAAACATAATGGCAGAACAGTGTACCATCGTGAAGATCCTATTTATTTTCATCTTAATCTTAAAGTTTTAACATGTTTATAAAAAAGCATGTCGCTCACAAAAAAAATGTAAACCAAAAATCTTCACCTGTTTCTTGCTTCACATGCATTTTGTGATCAGCCGGTCGGAAATTCGCTTCCAGACGCAAAAAGGCACTAAAGACTTCATACATTGTCAGTCAGGCTTAAAACACAAGCATGACTAAACAATTGTATTTATTTAACCAATATGTGTTTATTGTGTAACGGTTTATATTTACTGTTTAAATTATTTGATTCAGTATACTACATGTATAAGTAATGGTTATGCATTTGACAAATTAGAAAATAAATAGCCAATTGACATCTTTCGTACGGAATAAACTAGTTTAACATTTTAATAAGTTAAAATGTAATCTTAGTCATTGATAAAATATTAAGGTTTATCGGCTTTGTGTAAATCCTTTAAGACTTGCTATTTCAATAGACTAGTAATTAAAACGATCGAGTAATCATGAGAAAAAAATTCTTGTGACTAAAATATTTCAATGACCGGTCGTAAAGAGACTTATTAAAAAGTTATGAATATTTAATCTTTACTGACCAGCAAGAAAAATATTTAAACAAGAAAAGTATTGTAAACACTCTATTATTTAACCAGTCTGTTTCATTTCGACAATACTAAGCTGTATGACCTCCTGTGTATGTTAACAGCCTCCTCCTGGTGGCTGGGGCTCAGTGACCGTGGGGAGGAGGGAGCCTGGCGCTGGATTGATAACAACAACTATGTAGGGGACTACAATGGCTGGGATGAGGCTCAGCCTGCCTCCCTAACAGATAACCCGGACTGTGCATGCTTCTACCCGAACACGTTCGCCTGGACCAGCTACGACTGTTCATCTCTATTTAGGTCTGTCTGTGAGATCAGCTCCACTCCGTAAGTTTGACTATGATTGATGGTGTGTGTTCCACTTTATAAATACGACCGTGTGTATAGGTAGGTACTCCACTCCGTAAGTCTACCATGTGTGTTGGTATGTGCTTCTAGCCGTATGTCTGACCATGTGTATTGATATCAGTCCGTATGTCTGACCATGTGTATTGATATCAGTCCGTATGTCTGACCATGTGTATTGATATCAGTCCGTATGTCTGACCATGTGTATTGATATCAGTCCGTACGTCTGACCATGTGTATTGATATCAGTCCGTACGTCTGACCATGTGTATTGATATCAGTCCGTACGTCTGACCATGTGTATTGATATCAGTCCGTATGTCTGACCATGTGTATTGATATCAGTCCGTATGTCTGACCATGTGTATTGATATCAGTCTGTACGTCTGACCATGTGTATTGATATCAGTCCGTATGTCTGACCATGTGTATTGATATCAGTCCGTACGTCTGACCATGTGTATTGATATCAGTCCGTACGTCTGACCATTTGTATTGATATCAGTCCGTATGTCTGACCATGTGTATTGATATCAGTCCGTATGTCTGACCATGTGTATTGATATCAGTCCGTACGTCTGACCATGTGTATTGATATCAGTCCGTACGTCTGACCATGTGTATTGATATCAGTCCGTACGTCTGACCATGTGTATTGATATCAGTCCGTACATCTGACCATGTGTGTTGGTGAATTAGTGTCTGCTCAACTCAGTAAGTCTACTATGAGAGTTGGTCTGTGCACTACCCCGAAAATCTGACCATGTGTGGCGGTCTGTGCACTTACCCGGACATCTGACCATGTGTGTTGGTCTGTGCACTACCCAGAAAGTCTGACCATGTGTGTTGGTATATGCACTTAACAGGACATCTGACCATGTGTGTTGGTCTGTGCACTTACCCGGACATCTGACCATGTGTGTTGGTCTGTGCACTTACCCGGACATCTGACCATGTGTGTTGGTCTGTGCACTACCCAGAAAGTCTGACCATGTGTGTTGGTATATGCACTTAACAGGACATCTGACCATGTGTGTTGGTCTGTGCACTTACCCGGACATCTGACCATGTGTGTTGGTCTGTGCACTACCCAGAAAGTCTGACCATGTGTGTTGGTATATGCACTTAACAGGACATCTGACCATGTGTGTTGGTCTGTGCACTTACCCGGACATCTGACCATGTGTGTTGGTGAATTAGTGTCTGCTCAACTCAGTAAGTCTACTATGAGAGTTGGTCTGTGCACTACCCCGAAAATCTGACCATGTGTGGCGGTCTGTGCACTTACCCGGACATCTGACCATGTGTGTTGGTCTGTGCACTACCCAGAAAGTCTGACCATGTGTGTTGGTATATGCACTTAACAGGACATCTGACCATGTGTGTTGGTCTGTGCACTTACCCGGACATCTGACCATGTGTGTTGGTGAATTAGTGTCTGCTCAACTCAGTAAGTCTACTATGAGAGTTGGTCTGTGCACTACCCCGAAAATCTGACCATGTGTGTAGGTCTATGCACTTACCCGAAGGTCTGACCATTTGTGTTGGCCTGTATACTATCCCGAAAGTCTGACCATGTGTGTTGATCTTCGGACTACCCCAGAAGACTGACCATGTGTGTTGGTCTGTGCACTACACCGGAAGACTGGCCATGTGTGTTGGTCTATGCACTACACCGGAAGTCTGACCATATTTGTTTGTCTGTGCACTACCCCGAAAAATCTCACTATGCACGTACCCAGAAGTCTGACGATGTATGTTGGTCTGTGCAATGCAACGGACGTTTGACCATGTGTGTTGTACTATGCACTTACCCGAAAGTCTGACCATGTGTGTTGGTCTGTGCACTACCACGGAAGTCTGGCCATGTGTGTTGGTCTGTGCACTACCACGGAAGTCTGGCCATGTGTGTTGGTCTGTGCACTACCCCGAAAATCTCACCATGCACGTACCTGGAAGTCTGACGATGTATGTTGGTCTGTGCAATACAACCATGTGTGTTGTACTATGCACTACCACGGAGGTCTGGCAATGTGTGTTGGTCTGTGCACTATCACGGAAGACTGGCCATGTGTGTTGGTCCGTGCACTACTCCGAAAATCTTACTATGCACGTACCCGGAAGTCTGACGATGTATGTTGGTCTGTGCAATACAACGGACGTTTGACCATGTGTGTTGTACTATGCACTTTCCCGAAAGTCTTACCATGTGTGTTGGTCTGTGCGCTACCACGGACGTCTGACTGACGATAGGTGTTTGTCTGTGCATTTACGCGGAAATCTGGAGACGTGTGATGACTGTGCACGAATCCGGAATTCTGTCCATGTGTGTTGATCTATGCACTTACCTGGAAGTCTGTCCATGTGTGTTGGTCTGTGCACTACACCGGACGTCTGACCTTGTGTGTTGGTCTGTGCACTACAACGGACGTCTGACCATGTGTGTTGGTCTATACACTTACCGGAAATCTTGCCATTTGTGTTGGTCTGTGCATTACCCCGGAAGTCTAGCAATGTGAGTTGGCAAGTGCACTATCCTGGACGTCTGTCTGACAAAAGGGTTGGTCTGTGCACTACCCTGGAAGTCTGTCCATGTGTGTTGGTCTATGCACTTACCCGGAAAACTGACCATCTGTGTTGGTCTGTGCACTACCCTGGAAGTCTGTCCATGTGTCTATGCACTTACCCGGAAAACTGAAAACTTTCCCCGGACTTCTGTCTGACACTTGGTGTTGGTCTGTGCACTACCACGGAAGTCTGGCCATGTGTGTTGGTCTGTGCACTACCCCGAAAATCTCACTATGCACGTACCCGAAAGTCTGACGATGTATGTTGGTCTGTGCAATACAACGGACGTTTGACCATGTGTGTTGTACTATCCACTTACCCGGAAGTCTGACCATGTGTGTTGGCCTGTGCACTACCACGGAAGTCTGGCCATGTGTGTTGGTCTGTGCACTACTCCGAAAATCTCACTATGCACGTACCCGGAAGTCTGACGGTGTATGTTGGTATATGCAATACAACGGACGTTAGACTATGTGTGTAGTAGACTATGCACTACCACGGAGGTCTGGCAATGTGTGTTGGTCTGTGCACTACCACAGAAGTCTGGCCATGTGTGTTGGTCCGTGCACTACCCCGAAAATCTCACTATGCACGTACCCGGAAGTCTGACGATGTATGTTGGTCCGTGCAATACAACGGACGTTTGACCATGTGTGTTGTACTATGCACTTTCCCGAAAGTTTTACCATGTGTGTTGGTCTGTGCGCTACCCTGGACGTCTGACCATGTGTGTTGGTCTGTACAATACTCTGGACATCTGACCATGTGTGTCGGGCTGTGCACTGCCCCGGACGTCTACCCATGTGTCTTGGTCTATGCACTTACTCGAAGGTCTGAACATATGTGTTGGTCTGTGCACTACCTCAGATGTCTGGTCATGTGTTATGGCACTAACCCGGACATCTGTCTGACCATGTGTGTTGGTCTGTACACTTACCTGGAAATCTGGCCCTGTGTGTTTGTCTGCGCAATACCCGGACTTCTGCTCATGTGTGTTGGTCTATGAACTTACCCGGAAGTCTGACCGTGTGTGCTGTTCTGTGCACTACAACGAACGTTTAACCATGTGTGTTGACATGTGCGCTAACCCGGAAGTTTGATCATGTTTGTTGGTGTGTGCACTACAACGAACGCTTGACCATGTGTTCTGTACTATGCATTTCTCCGAAAGTCTGACCATGTGTGTTGGTATGAGCACTACCCTGAAAGTCTGACAACGTGTGTTGGCCGGTGCACTACCCCGGACTTCTGTCTGACACTAGATGTTGGTCTGTCCAACCATGTGTGTCGGTATGTGCTTCACTCCACAAGTCTAACCATATGTGTAGGTATGTGCTTCACTCCACAAGTCTAACCATATGTGTAGGTATGTGCTTCACTCCGCAAGTCTAACCATGTGTATTGGTGTGTGTTATATGCCGTATGTCTGACCATGTGCGTGAGTGTTTGCTTCATGCCGTTAGTCTTTACCATGTCTGTTGGTGTGTGTTTTATGCCGTAAATATTGACCATTTATGTTAGTGTGTGCTTCATGCCGTCCGTCTTGACCATCTGTGTTGGTATGTGCTTCAGTCCATATGTCTGAGAATGAGTGCTGGTGTGTGCTTCAGTCTGTATGTCTGACCATGTCTTTGTATAACCATATGTGTTGGTTTGTGCTTCACTCCGCAAGCCCAACCATGTATGTTGGTGTGTGTTTTATGTCGTTTGTCTAACTATGTGTGTTGGTGTTTGAATTATGCCGTATGTCTAACCATGTGTGTGGTTGTATGCCCCACTCCGTCTACCATGTGTGTTTGTGTGTGCTTCATTCCCTCAATCTGGATCATGTGTGTTGGTTTGTGCTTCTTGCCGGCAGTCTTGAAAATATGTGTCAGTGTATGTTTCATGCCGTCAGTCTTGACTATGTGTCTTAGTGTGTGGTTCATTTCGTCAATCTTGACCATGTCTATTGGTGTGTGCTCCACTCCGTAGGCCTAACCATGGGTGTGTGTGTGTGCGTTTGTTTCATTCCCTGAATCTTGACCCCGTGTTTTTCCTTTTTCACTTCTTGAACATGTGTGTTGGTGTGAGCTTCATGCCGCCAGTTTAGACCATTTCTGTAGGTGTGTGCTACTTGCCGTCGATCTTGACCATGTGTGGTGGTGTGCTTCATGGCGTCCGCCATGACCATGTGTGTAGGTCGGAGCTCCACTCCGTAATGCTGCCATTATTTAGTGTCTGCTCAACTCAGAAAATCTACCATAAGTGTTGGTGTTCGCTTCAGTCCGTAAGTCTACCATGCGTGTCGATGTGTGCTTCATGCCCTCGATCTTGACCATATCTGTTGGTCTATGCACCTACTCAGAAGTCTGATCATGTTTGTTGGTCTGTATACTGGCCCAGAAGTCAGACTATGTTTTGGTCTGTGCACTACCCCGAAAGTCTGACCATGTGTGTGGATCTTCGCACTACCCCAGAAGATTGGCTATGTGTGTTGGTCTGTGCAATACTCCGGACATCTGACCATGTGTGTCGGCCGTGCACTGCCCCGGACGTCCGACCATGTGCGTAGGTCTGCGCACTTCCCCAGAAAACAGACCATGTCTGTTGGTGTGTGCACTACACCGGAAGACTGGCCATTTGTGTTGGTCTCTGCACTACACTGGAAGACTGGCCATGTGTGTTGATCTGTGCACTACCACGGACATCTGACCATGTGTGTTGGTCTGTGCACTACCCCGGACATCTGACCATGTGTGTTGGTCTGTGCACTACAACGGACGTCTGACCATGTGTGTTGGTCTGTGCACTACAACGGACGTCTGACCATGTGTGTTGGTCTGTGCACTACAACGGACGTCTGACCATGTGTGTTGGTCTGTGCACTACAACGGACGTCTGACCATGTGTGTTGGTCTGTGCACTACCACGGACATCTGACCATGTGTGTTGGTCTGTGCACTACCACGGACATCTGACCATGTGTGTTGGTCTGTGCACTACAACGGACGTCTGACCATGTGTGTTGGTCTGTGCACTACCACGGACATCTGACCATGTGTGTTGGTCTGTGCACTACCACGGACGTCTGACCATGTGTGTTGGTCTGTGCACTACAACGGACGTCTGACCATGTGTGTTGGTCTGTGCACTACCACGGACATCTGACCATGTGTGTTGGTCTGTGCACTACAACGGACGTCTGACCATGTGTGTTGGTCTGTGCACTACAACGGACGTCTGACCATGTGTGTTGGTCTGTGCAATACAACGGACGTCTGACCATGTGTGTTGGTCTGTGCACTACAACGGACGTCTGACCATGTGCGTTGGTCTGTGCACTACAACGGACGTCTGACCATGTGTGTTGGTCTGTGCACTACAACGGACGTCTGACCATGTGTGTTGGTCTATACACTTACCGGAAATCTTGCCATTTGTGTTGGTCTGTGCATTACCCCGGAAGTCTAGCAATGTGAGTTGGCAAGTGCACTATCCTGGACGTCTGTCTGACAAAATGGTTGGTCTGTGCACTACCCTGGAAGTCTGTCCATGTGTGTTGGTCTATGCACTTACCGGAAATCTTGCCATTTGTGTTGGTCTGTGCATTACCCCGGAAGTCTAGCAATGTGAGTTGGCAAGTGCACTATCCTGGACGTCTGTCTGACAAAAGGGTTGGTCTGTGCACTACCCTGGAAGTCTGTCCATGTGTGTTGGTCTTTACACTTACCGGAAATCTTGCCATTTGTGTTGGTCTGTGAATTACCCCGGACGTCTAGCAATGTGAGTTGGCAAGTGCACTATCTTGGACGTCTGTCTGACAAAATGGTTGGTCTGTGCACTACCCTGGAAGTCTGTCCATGTGTGTTGGTCTATGCACTTACCGGAAATCTTGCCATTTGTGTTGGTCTGTGCATTACCCCGGAAGTCTAGCAATGTGAGTTGGCAAGTGCACTATCCTGGACGTCTGTCTGACAAAATGGTTGGTCTGTGCACTACCCTGGAAGTCTGTCCATGTGTGTTGGTCTATGCACTTACCGGAAATCTTGCCATTTGTGTTGGTCTGTGCATTACCCCGGAAGTCTAGCAATGTGAGTTGGCAAGTGCACTATCCTGGACGTCTGTCTGACAAAATGGTTGGTCTGTGCACTACCCTGGAAGTCTGTCCATGTGTGTTGGTCTATGCACTTACCGGAAATCTTGCCATTTGTGTTGGTCTGTGCATTACCCCGGAAGTCTAGCAATGTGAGTTGGCAAGTGCACTATCCTGGACGTCTGTCTGACAAAATGGTTGGTCTGTGCACTACCCTGGAAGTCTGTCCATGTGTGTTGGTCTATGCACTTACCGGAAATCTTGCATTTGTGTTGGTCTGTGCATTACCCCGGAAGTCTAGCAATGTGAGTTGGCAAGTGCACTATCCTGGACGTCTGTCTGACAAAAGGGTTGGTCTGTGCACTACCCTGGAAGTCTGTCCATGTGTGTTGGTCTATACACTTACCGGAAATCTTGCCATTTGTGTTGGTCTGTGAATTACCCCGGACGTCTAGCAATGTGAGTTGGCAAGTGCACTATCTTGGACGTCTGTCTGACAAAAGGGTTGGTCTGTGCACTATCCTGGAAGTCTGCCCATGTGTGTTGGTCTATACACTTACCCGGAAAACTGACCATCTGTGTTGGTCTGTGCACTACCCTGGAAGTCTGTCCATGTGTGTTGGTCTATGCACTTACCCGGAAAACTGACCATCTGTGTTGGTCTGTGCACTACCCTGGAAGTCTGTCCATGTGTCTATGCACTTACCCGCAAAACTGAAAACTTTCCTCGGACTTCTGTCTGACACTAGGTGTTGGTCTGTGCACTTACACGGACGTCTGAACATGTGTTTTGGCACTGTGCACTACCGCAGAAGTCTAAACATGTGTGTTGATCTGTCCATTATTCTATGCACTTAGCCGGAAGTCTGACCATTTGTGTCGGTCTATGCACTTACCCGAAGGTCTGACCATTTATGTTGGCCTGTGTACTATCCCGGAGGTCTGGCCGTGTGTGTTTGCCAGTGCACTACCCCGACTGTTTGGCCATGTGTGTTGGCATGTGCACTACCCCTGACATCTGTCTGACCATGTGTGTTGGTCTGTACACTTACAGGGAAATCTTGCCTTGTGTGATGGTCTGTACATAACGGCAAAAGTCTTGCCATGTGTGTTGATCAGTGCACTACCCCGAAAGTCTAGCCATGTGTGTTGGCATCTGCACTACCCTGGACATCTGTCTGACGATGTGTGTTGGACTGTACGCTTGCAGGGAAAACTGGCCTTGTGTTTGGTCTTTGCTTTACGCCGGAAATCTGGCAATGTGTGTTGGTCTTTGCATTTTCTCGGAAAGCTGCCTATGCACGTTCCTGGAAGTCTGGCCATGTGTGCTGGACTGTGCACTACCTCGAAAGTCTGGCCATGTGTGTCGGAATGTGGACTAACCCGGACGTCCGACGTTTGACCATGTTTGTTGGTCTGTGCACTACCCTGGACATCTGGCCACGTGTGTGGGGCTCTGCACTGCCACAGACATCTGCCCATGTGTGTTTGTCAATGCAGTTACCAGGAAGTCTGACCATGTGTGTTGGTCTGTGCACTACAACGGACGTCTGACCATGTGTGTTGGTCTATACACTTACCGGAAATCTTGCCATTTGTGTTGGTCTGTGCATTACCCCGGAAGTCTAGCAATGTGAGTTGGCAAGTGCACTATCCTGGACGTCTGTCTGACAAAAGGGTTGGTCTGTGCACTATCCTGGAAGTCTGTCCATGTGTGTTGGTCTATACACTTACCGGAAATCTTGCCATTTGTGTTGGTCTGTGCATTACCCCGGAAGTCTAGCAATGTGAGTTGGCAAGTGCACTATCCTGGACGTCTGTCTGACAAAAGGGTTGGTCTGTGCACTACCCTGGAAGTCTGTCCATGTGTGTTGGTCTATGCACTTACCCGGAAGACTGACCATCTGTGTTGGTCTGTGCACTACCCTGGAAGTCTGTCCATGTGTCTATGCACTTACCCGGAAAACTGAAAACTTTCCCCGGACTTCTGTCTGACACTAGGTGTTGGTCTGTGCACTTACACGGACGTCTGAACATGTGTTTTGGCTCTGTGCACTACCCCAGAAGTCTAAACATGTGTGTTGATCTGTCCATTATTCTATGCACTTAGCCGGAAGTCTGACCATTTGTGTCGGTCTGTGCACTACACGGGACGTTTGACCATATGTGTTGGACTATGCACTTAGCCGAAAGTCTGACGATGTGCCTTTGTTTGTGCACTACCCCGAAAGTCTAGCCATGTGTGTTGGTCTGTGCACTACCCCGGACGTCTGTCTGACCATATGTGTTGCTCTATGCACCTACCCGGAAATCTGATAATGTGTGTTAGTCTGTGCACTACACCGTACCTTTAACCATGTGTGTTGTACTTTGCACTTACCCGAAGTCTTATCTTGTGTGTTGGTCTTTGAACTACACCGGAATTCTGACAATGTATGTTGGTCTATGAATCAAGTCTGACGATGTGTGTTGGTCTGTACAATACCCTGGTCATCTGACCATGTGGGTCGGGGTGTGCACTGCCCTTGACGCCTGCCCATGTGTTTTGGTCTGTACAATACCCTGGTCATCTGACCATGTGTGTCGGGGTGTGCACTGCCCTTGCCGTCTGCCCATGTGTTTTGGTCTATGCACTTACCCGGAAGCCTGACGTTGTGTGTTGGTCTGTGCACTACAACGGACGTCTGACCATGTGTGTTGGTCTATACACTTACCGGAAATCTTGCCATTTGTGTTGGTCTGTGCATTACCCCGGAAGTCTAGCAATGTGAGTTGGCAAGTGCACTATCCTGGACGTCTGTCTGACAAAAGGGTTGGTCTGTGCACTACCCTGGAAGTCTGTCCATGTGTGTTGGTCTATACACTTACCGGAAATCTTGCCATTTGTGTTGGTCTGTGCATTACCCCGGAAGTCTAGCAATGTGAGTTGGCAAGTGCACTATCCTGGACGTCTGTCTGACAAAAGGGTTGGTCTGTGCACTACCCTGGAAGTCTGTCCATGTGTGTTGGTCTATGCACTTACCCGGAAGACTGACCATCTGTGTTGGTCTGTGCACTACCCTGGAAGTCTGTCCATGTGTCTATGCACTTACCCGGAAAACTGAAAACTTTCCCCGGACTTCTGTCTGACACTAGGTGTTGGTCTGTGCACTTACACGGACGTCTGAACATGTGTTTTGGCTCTGTGCACTACCCCAGAAGTCTAAACATGTGTGTTGATCTGTCCATTATTCTATGCACTTAGCCGGAAGTCTGACCATTTGTGTCGGTCTGTGCACTACACGGGACGTTTGACCATATGTGTTGGACTATGCACTTAGCCGAAAGTCTGACGATGTGCCTTTGTTTGTGCACTACCCCGAAAGTCTAGCCATGTGTGTTGGTCTGTGCACTACCCCGGACGTCTGTCTGACCATATGTGTTGCTCTATGCACCTACCCGGAAATCTGATAATGTGTGTTAGTCTGTGCACTACACCGTACCTTTAACCATGTGTGTTGTACTTTGCACTTACCCGAAGTCTTATCTTGTGTGTTGGTCTTTGAACTACACCGGAATTCTGACAATGTATGTTGGTCTATGAATCAAGTCTGACGATGTGTGTTGGTCTGTACAATACCCTGGTCATCTGACCATGTGGGTCGGGGTGTGCACTGCCCTTGACGCCTGCCCATGTGTTTTGGTCTGTACAATACCCTGGTCATCTGACCATGTGTGTCGGGGTGTGCACTGCCCTTGCCGTCTGCCCATGTGTTTTGGTCTATGCACTTACCCGGAAGCCTGACGTTGTGTGTTGGTCTGTGCACTACAACGGACGTCTGACCATGTGTGTTGGTCTATACACTTACCGGAAATCTTGCCATTTGTGTTGGTCTGTGCATTACCCCGGAAGTCTAGCAATGTGAGTTGGCAAGTGCACTATCCTGGACGTCTGTCTGACAAAAGGGTTGGTCTGTGCACTACCCTGGAAGTCTGTCCATGTGTGTTGGTCTATACACTTACCGGAAATCTTGCCATTTGTGTTGGTCTGTGCATTACCCCGGAAGTCTAGCAATGTGAGTTGGCAAGTGCACTATCCTGGACGTCTGTCTGACAAAATGGTTGGTCTGTGCACTATCCTGGAAGTCTGTCCATGTGTGTTGGTCTATACACTTACCGGAAATCTTGCCATTTGTGTTGGTCTGTGCATTACCCCGGAAGTCTAGCAATGTGAGTTGGCAAGTGCACTATCCTGGACGTCTGTCTGACAAAAGGGTTGGTCTGTGCACTACCCTGGAAGTCTGTCCATGTGTGTTGGTCTATGCACTTACCCGGAAAACTGACCATCTGTGTTGGTCTGTGCACTACCCTGGAAGTCTGTCCATGTGTGTTGGTCTATGCACTTACCCGGAAGACTGACCATCTGTGTTGGTCTGTGCACTACCCTGGAAGTCTGTCCATGTGTCTATGCACTTACCCGGAAAACTGAAAACTTTCCCCGGACTTCTGTCTGACACTAGGTGTTGGTCTGTGCACTTACACGGACGTCTGAACATGTGTTTTGGCTCTGTGCACTACCCCAGAAGTCTAAACATGTGTGTTGATCTGTCCATTATTCTATGCACTTAGCCGGAAGTCTGACCATTTTTGTCGGTCTGTGCACTACACGGGACGTTTGACCATATGTGTTGGACTATGCACTTAGCCGAAAGTCTGACGATGTGCCTTTGTGCACTACCCCGAAAGTCTAGCCATGTGTGTTGGTCTGTGCACTACCCCGGACGTCTGTCTGACCATATGTGTTGCTCTATGCACCTACCCGGAAATCTGATTATGTGTGTTAGTCTGTGCACTACACCGTACCTTTAACCATGTGTGTTGTACTTTGCACTTACCCGAAGTCTTATCTTGTGTGTTGGTCTTTGAACTACACCGGAATTCTGACAATGTATGTTGGTCTATGAATCAAGTCTGACGATGTGTGTTGGTCTGTACAATACCCTGGTCATCTGACCATGTGGGTCGGGGTGTGCACTGCCCTTGACGCCTGCCCATGTGTTTTGGTCTGTACAATACCCTGGTCATCTGACCATGTGTGTCGGGGTGTGCACTGCCCTTGCCGTCTGCCCATGTGTTTTGGTCTATGCATTTACCCGGAAGCCTGACGTTGTATGTTGGTCTGTGCACTACAACGGACGTCTGACCATGTGTGTTGGTCTATACACTTACCGGAAATCTTGCCATTTGTGTTGGTCTGTGCATTACCCCGGAAGTCTAGCAATGTGAGTTGGCAAGTGCACTATCCTGGACGTCTGTCTGACAAAAGGGTTGGTCTGTGCACTACCCTGGAAGTCTGTCCATGTGTGTTGGTCTATACACTTACCGGAAATCTTGCCATTTGTGTTGGTCTGTGCATTACCCCGGAAGTCTAGCAATGTGAGTTGGCAAGTGCACTATCCTGGACGTCTGTCTGACAAAATGGTTGGTCTGTGCACTATCCTGGAAGTCTGTCCATGTGTGTTGGTCTATACACTTACCGGAAATCTTGCCATTTGTGTTGGTCTGTGCATTACCCCGGAAGTCTAGCAATGTGAGTTGGCAAGTGCACTATCCTGGACGTCTGTCTGACAAAAGGGTTGGTCTGTGCACTACCCTGGAAGTCTGTCCATGTGTGTTGGTCTATACACTTACCGGAAATCTTGCCATTTGTGTTGGTCTGTGCATTACCCCGGAAGTCTAGCAATGTGAGTTGGCAAGTGCACTATCCTGGACGTCTGTCTGACAAAATGGTTGGTCTGTGCACTATCCTGGAAGTCTGTCCATGTGTGTTGGTCTATACACTTACCGGAAATCTTGCCATTTGTGTTGGTCTGTGCATTACCCCGGAAGTCTAGCAATGTGAGTTGGCAAGTGCACTATCCTGGACGTCTGTCTGACAAAAGGGTTGGTCTGTGCACTACCCTGGAAGTCTGTCCATGTGTGTTGGTCTATGCACTTACCCGGAAAACTGACCATCTGTGTTGGTCTGTGCACTACCCTGGAAGTCTGTCCATGTGTGTTGGTCTATGCACTTACCCGGAAGACTGACCATCTGTGTTGGTCTGTGCACTACCCTGGAAGTCTGTCCATGTGTCTATGCACTTACCCGGAAAACTGAAAACTTTCCCCGGACTTCTGTCTGACACTAGGTGTTGGTCTGTGCACTTACACGGACGTCTGAACATGTGTTTTGGCTCTGTGCACTACCCCAGAAGTCTAAACATGTGTGTTGATCTGTCCATTATTCTATGCACTTAGCCGGAAGTCTGACCATTTGTGTCGGTCTGTGCACTACACGGGACGTTTGACCATATGTGTTGGACTATGCACTTAGCCGAAAGTCTGACGAAGTGCCTTTGTTTGTGCACTACCCCGAAAGTCTGGCCATGTGTGTTGGTCTGTGCACTACCCCGGACGTCTGTCTGACCATATGTGTTGCTCTGTGCACCTACCCGGAAGTCTGATAATGTGTGTTAGTCTGTGCACTACACCGTACCTTTAACCATGTGTGTTGTACTTTGCACTTACCCGAAGTCTTATCTTGTGTGTTGGTCTTTGAACTACACCGGAATTCTGACAATGTATGTTGGACTATGAATCAAGTCTGACGATGTGTGTTGGTCTGTACAATACCCTGGTCATCTGACCATGTGGGTCGGGGTGTGCACTGCCCTTGACGCCTGCCCATGTGTTTTGGTCTGTACAATACCCTGGTCATCTGACCATGTGTGTCGGGGTGTGCACTGCCCTTGCCGTCTGCCCATGTGTTTTGGTCTATGCACTTACCCGGAAGCCTGACGTTGTGTGTTGGTCTGTGCACAACAACGGACGTCTGACCATAAGTGATGGTCTATGCACTTGCTCGAATGTCTGACCATATGTGTTGGTCTGTGCGCTACCCCGGACATCTGTTTGACCATGTGTGATCTGTATACTTACCCGGAAATCTGGCCGTGTATGTTATGTACAAATTTCAGGACAAGTTGTCAATGTTGCATTTGTTTTTCAGAACACTTGCAACGACACCTGCGCCGACAACACAACCCCCTCTTGCACCAATGTTTGATGGTTGATTTTACCAACATCCTAGAAACGGCCAGAAGATTACGGGAACTCAGAAGAAGCGAAATATCTTGAATATAAAATGAAAACTTGATTTTGTTTAAGAAATTTTGTTTAAAAAACAAACTTATGCAATTAAAAAACAAACTTATATAATGACTAGTGATCTTGCCTGTGAATAAATATACCTTCCTGAAAATTGTGAATTCGTTTTATTTACGTATATGTGCCTTTACAAGATGATATCTTGCTAGATGAAATTGTGTGATAATATTAAATATAGAAATCAGCCTGTTATGTTCGGCAGATAGCAAATCTGTGCGATCCATTAATTAATATGTCCCAACCAACTCGTTCGGCAGATAGCAAATCTGTGCGAGCTATCATTTTACACGTCCTAGTCAACATGTTCGGCCGAGAGGAAATATGTGCGAGCAATCAGTTTACACGTCCCAGCCAACATGTTAGACAGAAAGCAAATCGGTGCGAGCAATCAGTTTACACGTCCCAGACAACATGTTAGACAGAAAGCAAATCGGTGCGAGGTATCAGTTTACAGGGCCCAACCAATACGTTCGACAGAAAGCAAATCGGTGCGAGCTGTCAGTCAACATGTCTTAACCAACATGTTCGGCCGAGAGGAAATATGTGCGAGCTATCATTTTACACGTCCCAGCCAACATGTTCGACAGAAAGCAAATCGGTGCGAGCTGTCAGTCAACATGTCTTAACCAACATGTTCGGCCGAGAGGAAATATGTGCGAGCTATTATTTTACATATCCCAACCAACATGTTCGACAGAAAGCACATATGTGAGATCTATTAGTTTACACGTCCCAGCCAACATGTTCGACAGAAAGCAAATCGGTGCGAGCTATTATTTTACATATCCCAACCAACATGTTCGACAGAAAGCACATATGTGAGATCTATTAGTTTACACGTCCCAACCAACATGTTCGGCAGAAAGCAAATTGGTGCGAGCTATTATTTGACATATCCCAACCAACATGTTCGACAGAAAGCACATATGTGAGATCTATTAGTTTACACGTCCCAACCAACATGTTCGGCAGAAAGCAAATTGGTGCGAGCTATTATTTTACATATCCCAACCAACATGTTCAACAGAAAGCACATATGTGCGATCTATTAGTTTACACGTCCCAACCAACATGTTCGGCAGAAAGAAAATCGGTGCGAGCTATCACATTTCACGTCCCAACCATCATGTTCAACAGAAAGCAAATCGGTGCGAGCTATTATTTTACATATCCCAACCAACATGTTCAACAGAAAGCAAATCGGTGCGAGCTATTATTTTACATATCCCAACCAACATGTTCGACAGAAAGCAAATCGGTGCGAGCTATTATTTTACATATCCCAACTAACATGTTCAACAGAAAGCAAATCGGTGCGAGCTATTGTTTTACATATCCCAACTAACATGTTCAACAGAAAGCAAATCGATGCGAGCTATTATTTTACATATCCCAACCAACATGTTCGACAGAAAGCACATATGTGAGATCTATTAGTTTACACGTCCCAACCAACATGTTCGGCAGAAAGCAAATTGGTGCGAGCTATTATTTTACATATCCCAACCAACATGTTCGACAGAAAGCACATATGTGAGATCTATTAGTTTACACGTCCCAACCAACATGTTCGGCAGAAAGCAAATTGGTGCGAGCTATTATTTTACATATCCCAACCAACATGTTCAACAGAAAGCACATATGTGCGATCTATTAGTTTACACGTCCCAACCAACATGTTCGGCAGAAAAAAAATCGGTGCGAGCTATCACATTTCACGTCCCAACCATCATGTTCAACAGAAAGCAAATCGGTGCGAGCTATTATTTTACATATCCCAACCAACATGTTCAACAGAAAGCAAATCGGTGCGAGCTATTATTTTACATATCCCAACCAACATGTTCGACAGAAAGCAAATCGGTGCGAGCTATTATTTTACATATCCCAACTAACATGTTCAACAGAAAGCAAATCGGTGCGAGCTGTTATTTTACATATCCCAACTAACATGTTCAACAGAAAGCAAATCGGTGCGAGCTATTATTTTACATATCCCAACCAACATGTTCGACAGAAAGCACATATGTGAGATCTATTAGTTTACACGTCCCAACCAACATGTTCGGCAGAAAGCAAATTGGTGCGAGCTATTATTTTACATATCCCAACCAACATGTTCGGCAGAAAGCACATATGTGCGATCTATTAGTTTACACGTCCCAACCAACATGTTCGACAGAAAGAAAATCGGTGCGAGCTATCACATTTCACGTCCCAACCATCATGTTCAACAGAAAGCAAATCGGTGCGAGCTATTATTTTACATATCCCAACCAACATGTTCAACAGAAAGCAAATCGGTGCGAGCTATTGTTTTACATATCCCAACCAACATGTTCGACAGAAAGCAAATCGGTGCGAGCTATTATTTTACATATCCCAACTAACATGTTCAACAGAAAGCAAATCGGTGCGAGCTATTGTTTTACATATCCCAACTAACATGTTCAACAGAAAGCAAATCGATGCGAGCTATTATTTTACATATCCCAACCAACATGTTCGACAGAAAGCACATATGTGAGATCTATTAGTTTACACGTCCCAACCAACATGTTCGGCAGAAAGCAAATTGGTGCGAGCTATTATTTTACATATCCCAACCAACATGTTCGACAGAAAGCACATATGTGAGATCTATTAGTTTACACGTCCCAACCAACATGTTCGGCAGAAAGCAAATTGGTGCGAGCTATTATTTTACATATCCCAACCAACATGTTCGACAGAAAGCACATATGTGCGATCTATTAGTTTACACGTCCCAACCAACATGTTCGGCAGAAAAAAAATCGGTGCGAGCTATCACATTTCACGTCCCAACCATCATGTTCAACAGAAAGCAAATCGGTACGAGCTATTATTTTACATATCCCAACCAACATGTTCAACAGAAAGCAAATCGGTGCGAGCTATTATTTTACATATCCCAACCAACATGTTCGACAGAAAGCAAATCGGTGCGAGCTATTATTTTACATATCCCAACTAACATGTTCAACAGAAAGCAAATCGGTGCGAGCTATTATTTTACATATCCCAACTAACATGTTCAACAGAAAGCAAATCGGTGCGAGCTATTATTTTACATATCCCAACCAACATGTTCGACAGAAAGCACATATGTGAGATCTATTAGTTTACACGTCCCAACCAACATGTTCGGCAGAAAGCAAATTGGTGCGAGCTATTATTTTACATATCCCAACCAACATGTTCGGCAGAAAGCACATATGTGCGATCTATTAGTTTACACGTCCCAACCAACATGTTCGGCAGAAAGAAAATCGGTGCGAGCTATCACATTTCACGTCCCAACCATCATGTTCAACAGAAAGCAAATCGGTGCGAGCTATTATTTTACATATCCCAACCAACATGTTCGACAGAAAGCAAATCGGTGCGAGCTATTGTTTTACATATCCCAACCAACATGTTCGGCAGAAAGCAAATCGGTACGAACTATTAGTTTACACGTCCCAACCAAAATGTTCGACAGAAAGCACATATGTGCGATCTGTAAGTTTACACGTCCCAACCAACATGTTCGACAGAAAGCACATATGTGAGATCTATTAGTTTACACGTCCCAACCAACATGTTCGGCAGAAAGCAAATCGGTGCGAGCTATTATTTTACATATCCCAACCAACATGTTCGGCAGAAAGCAAATCGGTACGAACTATTAGTTTACACGTCCCAACCAAAATGTTCGACAGGTTGTGCTAATATAGATTTTGAAAATACAATATATCCATTTATATTAGTGATTGTCGACTGTACATTTTTGCCTCAGTGTCCAGATTGTATTAGCAAGGTTAATACACAGTACAGACTAAATAAGGTTGCCCACGAAAATCTAATGTCTACCACTCGCTATGTATGCGGTATGTTACTGTGGCAGAGATACAAACGATCGCAGTTTCACAGAACATGTCATGCCAAGGCAGAGCCAAATGAGCAATTCTACTTAGCTATATAATTTAACCACGAAAAACAAAAAGTGCAGCAAATATTAAATTCACAATCGACATTAATGTTTCCTTGCTCGTTGTTTTTGCATTAACTTTTCAGTTAGCACATTTTCTTATTCATTCGTATGATATCATACCTTTACTGCCCTTAGCCGCCAGTCTATAAGAACACCACCGAAGTATTTTCATCATGCTATGTCGATACACATGTAAGAACAAACAAACAAAAACAGATACGATCAGAGCAATTGGCATGCATAAGTTGACCATTCTTCGTACAACAAATGTAAAAAATGTGTTCCTTTACACAAGGTATATTCATGTAAATTACTTTAAAGCTAAAGGGGCGACCGTCACCGAGCTGTTAAAGTCACTGACTTGCAACTCTTCACCACCTCGTCGCGTAGGTTCGAGTCTTTGATAAGGGGAATTATTTCATCTGATTTGTGGAGCCAAAACTAGCTTAGGGTCTTCCTCCATCAGTTATAGCTTTACGTCGCAAATAGGGTCATAATAGACCCGGGGGCAAAATACTGTCTGGACCTGTAATTCATTCACCGTTCATTCTAAAATAATAAAATGAACTCAATTAAGTTTCCAATGCCTAACATACTTCAAAACTACATGCGACTTGCATACAGGGATTGGTCCACACGGAAAAGATATGATTGTTCAAAGTGTGTAAAACCATAAAGTCACAAAACAAGAAGGTGACAACAATTGCAATTACGTGTTTAAGTTTAAAGTTTCGTACAAAAACTGAATAATAACAACAATGTCCAAACATTTGAGATTATTATTGAGAACTAGTAAAGAAATGATTTTACAGAGTCTTTAACTTTCTCTGAATGACATTACTAAGAAGTTTGGGGCGGAAGGGTTCGAAGACCGGATACTCAATATAAACGATAGTCAATTCCCAGTGATCTTTCTCGGTCAATTAAATTCCGTTCCGGTTTACTTTCCCTAGTGAGAGACACACACATCAATTTAACTCAAACATATACTGAGTGAAGAAACATGTAAAAATCTATTTCCTGGAGTTTGTGTTTATTAAGGTCAAAATTATATTTTTTAATGAAATAACATGTAAGCCAAAACAAGGCAAAATTAAACTGACTAAAAAGCAATATACACCGATAAATAGAATATTTACAGTACAATTCAAAGAAACAAAAATATCAATACAAACAAACTGCATAAAAATGCAACAAATTGATGTCATTTTACGAATGTCCACATCTTGAAGGTAGCACACGGATTACTCTACAAAAATTATCATGTCTGTTAATGGCCTGCTTTATGGTCAACGCTTTTCCTCCTTAACCCCGCGGGCTATCGCATTTCTTATCCTTTTATTTCAGTTGTCTTTTCAAACATTTCTACATTCAAACATTTTTTCATTTGATGTTTTGTAAAGTGCAGAGGCACCGTGTCCTCTTTTTGATATTATGCTATGGGTGTGTTTGCCGAGTATCATATAAACATTTTGCCATTTTTTTCCAGAACCCATCGAAGAGCACATGAACCGCCTTTTACAGCTTACTTTACATTTCACGTCGATTTTTCTTGCATTTACACTAGCATTACAACCTTACTTCTAATGTAGTAAAACAAATGGTGAAATAATTTCAGCATACATTCGATCTTAGGAAATAATCCCTAGGGATCGTGAATTGACAACTGCGCGGAGCCATGAGGATATTAAGATTCTAGTGATTAAGATTGTTATTCACGTTAAGCAACAAGTTATCATAAACGATTCGCGCCTCCCTTTGATTCATTCAGACAGGCCACGATGTAAGAAGAATATGGAGCATTAAGAACAAGAAGATCTCTGAATGGTTGGGAAAATTGCTGATGGACCAATTCTTCTGCTGCTTCCGCTGCTGATTACTCGGTCCGACTAGATGCCTTAGACTTAACGCTTCCGCTAAGGAAAATCCGACTAAAGACATTTGTTTAACAGTAGCCGGTCGTCCCTTCTTAAACAATGATGCAAAGGTTTAGGCACAAGCAGACTAGGGCTGCCCATCTGTGTGAGAGAGCCATGTTGATCTGGAATTTTTACCCATAAGAATATGTCTGAAGTAGGTGTTGTGAAATTTTCGAAACTTATTTGGAGACAAATGTTAGTATTTCCAACAGTTTGAATCATAAATCCTTGCGGAATTCGTACGAATCCTCCACACATAATAAAAATGCATGTTTATGATCTGGGTCTGTGTGAAGTTGAAAGAACAACAGATAAGTTCCAACAGAATGAAGAAAAAAGAATGTGTGTGTGTGTGTGTGCGTGCTAGCGTGCATGCGTGCGTGCGTGCGTGCGTGCGTGCGTGCGTGCGTGTGTGTGTGTGTGTGTGTGATTTGTCACTTTCACATTAGAACATTTGGAATATGTTTCTATGTGAGGCATTAAATTTTAGGGGGTAAGGGTCGATTATGAGCAAAAGACATAACCTATGCATTAAGGTTATTGACCAAGCAACAATAATAAATATAACAACATAGAAAAAAAACAGCACCTAAAACATGGAATAAAGATTGCTTCG
Organism: Sinonovacula constricta; assembly: GCA_007844125.1. NCBI lineage: Eukaryota > Metazoa > Mollusca > Bivalvia > Cardiida > Solecurtidae > Sinonovacula > Sinonovacula constricta. Next base: position 50,098,962 of record CM017564.1, on the reverse strand, counting down.
AGGATATTTGACGCCAGACTTTCAGAGTTAAGGGATAGGGAAGCTAAAAGTATTTTTAATTGAAATCGATTACCCCTTTTCCTTTTCCTTACTTCTACAGAAAATAAAATTACCTTCGTTGTGTTTGTGTCTCAAAGTACGCTTACTATAACATTTACCCTTAATCGAATTTTCAGTTTATGTTTTCTAGACGAGACAGAGTAATCTGTATATTTAATTAATTAATTATTTATTATTTACTTATTTATTTATTTATTTATTTGTGTGTTTGTTTGTTTGTTTGTTTGTTTGTTTATTTATTTATTTATTTATTTATTTATTTGATTATTTATTTATTTATTTATTTATTTATTTATTTATTTATTTATTTATTTATTTATTTACATATTATTCTGTCTATAAGTCTATAATTTATACGTCAATTTAACCGGAAGCGCGAATGAGGAGAAGTAGTTCAATGTTCCATTAATATTATCAATTGTTTTTAGTTTTGTTACTTGTTTGCAATGAATCGTTCTTACAGATATATAATATAAAGTTATTTTCCCTTTTGGAGATAGTAGAATAATTAATTTGTATAAATAATTGTCTGAGAAAGCGTAATTCGGCGCTTCTATTAGGACTACATTATTACTGCGCGTAAAGCAACTGTTCGAAATTCATGTCTAAACATTGGAAGCCGCATATTCCTTTCAAACGGCCTGCGGGGTGCGCGTATGTATAACGACATAACAGTTTAGCACAGAATCATATGTTACAAAATAATCCAATTTATTTCTAATCAACGAAAAGGAAAAATACTCTTATAAATCGTTAATTATCATTTTATGACTAATGTCGCTGTTTTAAATATTAAAAAAAATCTTGCTGCTGAATTGAAGCAAAATAATTTGCATTAAAGTATCAACATTAGATATTGTTGTGATAAGATACAATTTATTATTTAATTAAATACAATATGTTGGAAAGCTTTCGCTATTTTTAACGTTTGCCAACATAAAACAAGTTTACCTCAAAACGCTCTACACACCTTTACCATTATCAGCCCCATGACCTAAATACGATTTGTACAGTAACCGGGGATTAATACGTGATTTTGAAATGTTCGGTTTTCAGTTATGTACTTATAGAGGACAGCATTTTTCTTGTTAAAAGTGTCTTTTACAAAAACACAAAATCAACAAAACGACCAACTAGATGTGTTGGGGTTTTTTTTCATCACTGTACTCAACTCAATATGTTCTACTGTTGTATGAACGTTCCAATCTTTCTTTGCAAAAAGAGAGATAATATATATAGAGAGAGACTAATCATTCCTATTCACCATATGCTCAGTACAACAGCTTTTCAACTAAAAAAGTGAAATATGTATATCGGAAATAGCCACACCCAGAAGACACAGCCTCCCCACACAGCCAAAAGGTAGAGAGGAAAAGAGAGCATGATCTGCAAAATTATCACTTTCAAAATAGACACCACAAGCAATTAATGAAAATGAGAACCCGAGGGGTTACCGCCTTGGAACGGTCAGTGGCAGAACAATATTGGGTTTAAACCAGGTTCTAGGGGCACCGAATTCCCACTTAAGTTACAGCTTAGTATTACAATTTTGACCTTTGTCCTTACAAGTAAAATATTTTCTAAAAAAACAATCGAGAGTCAGTGTTCTCCGCCTGCATTTCAATAAGCTTTATCAATCGTTGAAGTAACAGCAATGTTCCTTAAAGACGTGTTGAGCTTTGCTCCAAACACCCTTTCACAAAAAGGGAGATAATTAAAAATGGAACCATTCATAGTTGTGGTTCTTGTCACTGCACGAAACGCTCAATCCTTGTGCAAAGTATCTTTGATGGACGGATGGACAGTCGGACGGACGGACCGACGGACGGACGGACTGACCGATTGTCCGCGTGGACGGACGGCACAGGCGACTTTATTTTCCCCTCTCTTAGAGAAGCATGAAACGCCCTCCCGTTGATCCCCATTGAAGAAAACCTGTGGCCTGTTAAAGAATATTTGTTTATTGTTGGCAGTGCACCTGTTCATAGAGTAGTGGTGAAGACCTTATGGCAAATACTACAGAATGGCCAACATAGTCCCCAGATTTCAATATTATTGAAAACATCTTGTTCCAATTGAAAATACACATATAATGAAACGTTCAGTAGATTACATGGGACAATTCAAGCTAAAAGTCCGGAAGTTTTAAATAAAGAATCATCTGACTAAAAATAAAGGTGGTATCTATCTACTTATATCAAATGTGTTTTCACTGTTTGGGGGAATTGATGCATAATTCTGCATAAACTCGTGCTATAGTCTAAGTAAAAAAGTTTTTGAACACTACCTATATTTTTGGGCTGTTCAAATTGAGAAAAAAATCACTCTAAATGCTCATTTTATTTTTCCAAATCTATAAATAAGCATGAAATTGATCTCTGCTGGAAAAAAAGATATTATCGCCAGCGCAGACTACCCTGATATATAATGATATCAAAAGTAAGTTGTCATGTGGCTTTCATAGTTTAAACATACCTACCTCTGCAACGTGGTTCAGATATGGAATACCTGTTTGCAGTGACTATGCTTTATGTCTCACTGTTCACAAATATCTTCTGTATCCAGCATCAACTTCAGGTCCTTTTCAGGTATGGATGACTTATTTTGGTAATGTGAGAAAAAAATTTTTGCTCCAAACTTACTGATACAACCTTTAGGGTAAGGCTTTACAAAGGTCATTTTAACAGCAGTACTCTCTCTTTTACTGGGAGATGATTGAGTATGTCCCTTGACTGTACATCTACCTATCACCAAACCAACTAAGCCACCAACGGACGATTGACACTACTTTCACAAACGCAATGATCCATTTTGTTCTTGTACTTCTTACAAAAAACACAGAATTTAAATAATCGGCCATACAAGCCAAACACCCTTAATCAGGGATATAAAATAGTTATGATTGTTACGTGTGTTTATTATCTACAGACACAAGTGTCGGATACCTTCGTTTAAACGTAGATGATTTTTGGAAAGGTACAGTGGCTCTTATTTTTGAATGCATTAGGTGCTGAAAAATGAAAATACCGAAATAAAGTTATACATCTTATCTTTTTATTCTTAATAACTTTGGAAGAAACATATTACAAATAATTATACTGAATTATGCAAAACAACGCCAATACAGAACTTCCAAAAATGGAAACGTACCAGTAAATAAACATTTAAACAGGGTCACCATTGCATACAAATCGAGAAATTTATCTGAATAAGTTACTCAGGTTTATTTAAGATGTTACACTTGTCAGAATACAGGCTACTACAACAAGCAAATGATCAAATCGAGAACACACCATCGTAACCAGTTAGAGCACACTATCGTGGCCAGTGAGAACACACCATCGTAACCAGTAAGAGCACACCATTGTGGCCAGTGAGAACACACCATTGTGGCCAGTGAGAACACACCATCGTAACCAGTTAGAGCACACCATCGTAACCAGTAAGAGCACACCATTGTGGCCAGTGAGAACACACCATTGTGGCCAGTGGGAACACACCATTGTGGCCAGTGAGAACACACCATCGTAACCAGTAGAAGCACACCATCGTAACCAGTAAGAGCACACCATCGTAACCAGTTAGAGCACACCATTGTGGCCAGTGAGAACACACCATCGTAACCAGTAAGAGCACACCATCGTAACCAGTTAGAGCACACCATTGTGGCCAGTGAGAACACACCATCGTAACCAGTAAGAGCACACCATTGTGGCCAGTGAGAACACACCATTGTGGCCAGTGAGAACACACCATCGTAACCAGTTAGAGCACACCATCGTAACCAGTAAGAGCACACCATTGTGGCCAGTGAGAACACACCATTGTGGCCAGTGAGAACACACCATTGTGGCCAGTGAGAACACACCATCGTAACCAGTAAGAGCACACCATTGTGGCCAGTGAGAACACACCATCGTAACCAGTTAGAGCACACCATTGTGGCCAGTGAGAACACACCATCGTAACCAGTAAGAGCACACCATTGTGGCCAGTGAGAACACACCATTGTGGCCAGTGAGAACACACCATCGTAACCAGTTAGAGCACACCATCGTAACCAGTAAGAGCACACCATTGTGGCCAGTGAGAACACACCATTGTGGCCAGTGAGAACACACCATCGTAACCAGTAAGAGCACACCATCGTAACCAGTAAGAGCACACCATTGTGGCCAGTGAGAACACACCATTGTGGCCAGTGAGAACACACCATCGTAACCAGTTAGAGCACACCATTGTGGCCAGTGAGAACACACCATCGTAACCAGTAAGAGCACACCATCGTAACCAGTTAGAGCACACCATTGTGGCCAGTGAGAACACACCATCGTAACCAGTAAGAGCACACCATCGTAACCAGTAAGAGCACACCATCGTAACCAGTGAGAACACACCATCGTAACCAGTAAGAGCACACCATCGTAACCAGTTAGAGCACACCATTGTGGCCAGTGAGAACACACCATCGTAACCAGTAAGAGCACACCATCGTAACCAGTGAGAACACACCATCGTAACCAGTAAGAGCACACCATCGTAACCAGTTAGAGCACACCATTGTGGCCAGTGAGAACACACCATCGTAACCAGTAAGAGCCCACCATCGTAACCAGTTAGAGCACACCATTGTGGCCAGTGAGAACACACCATCGTAACCAGTAAGAGCACACCATCGTAACCAGTTAGAGCACACCATTGTGGCCAGTGAGAACACACCATCGTAACCAGTAAGAGCACACCATTGTGGCCAGTGAGAACACACCATCGTAACCAGTAAGAGCACACCATCGTAACCAGTAAGAGCACACCATCGTAACCAGTAAGAGCACACCATCGTAACCAGTAAGAGCACACCATTGTGGCCAGTGAGAACACACCATCGTAACCAGTAAGAGCACACCATCGTAACCAGTTAGAGCACACCATTGTGGCCAGTGAGAACACACCATCGTAACCAGTAAGAGCACACCATCGTAACCAGTAAGAGCACACCATTGTGGCCAGTGAGAACACACCATCGTAACCAGTAAGAGCACACCATTGTGGCCAGTGAGAACACACCATCGTAACCAGTAAGAGCACACCATTGTGGCCAGTGAGAACACACCATCGTAACCAGTAAGAGCACACCATCGTAACCAGTTAGAGCACACCATTGTGGCCAGTGAGAACACACCATCGTAACCAGTAAGAGCACACCATCGTAACCAGTTAGAGCACACCATTGTGGCCAGTGAGAACACACCATCGTAACCAGTAAGAGCACACCCTTATGGCCAGTGAGAACACACCATCGTAACCAGTAAGAGCACACCATCGTAACCAGTAAGAGCACACCATTGTGGCCAGTGAGAACACACCATTGTGGCCAGTGAGAACACACCATCGTAACCAGTTAGAGCACACCATTGTGGCCAGTGAGAACACACCATCGTAACCAGTAAGAGCACACCATCGTAACCAGTTAGAGCACACCATTGTGGCCAGTGAGAACACACCATCGTAACCAGTAAGAGCACACCATCGTAACCAGTAAGAGCACACCATCGTAACCAGTGAGAACACACCATCGTAACCAGTAAGAGCACACCATCGTAACCAGTTAGAGCACACCATTGTGGCCAGTGAGAACACACCATCGTAACCAGTAAGAGCACACCATCGTAACCAGTGAGAACACACCATCGTAACCAGTAAGAGCACACCATCGTAACCAGTTAGAGCACACCATTGTGGCCAGTGAGAACACACCATCGTAACCAGTAAGAGCACACCATCGTAACCAGTTAGAGCACACCATTGTGGCCAGTGAGAACACACCATCGTAACCAGTAAGAGCACACCATCGTAACCAGTTAGAGCACACCATTGTGGCCAGTGAGAACACACCATCGTAACCAGTAAGAGCACACCATCGTAACCAGTTAGAGCACACCATCGTGGCCAGTGAGAACACACCATCGTAACCAGTAAGAGCACACCCTTATGGCCAGTGAGAACACACCATCGTAACCAGTAAGAGCACACCATCGTAACCAGTTAGAGCACACCATTGTGGCCAGTGAGAACACACCATCGTAACCAGTAAGAGCACACCATCGTAACCAGTTAGAGCACACCATTGTGGCCAGTGAGAACACACCATCGTAACCAGTAAGAGCAAACCATCGTAACCAGTAAGAGCACACCATCGTAACCAGTTAGAGCACACCCTTATGGCCAGTGAGAACACACCATCGTAACCAGTAAGAGCACACCATCGTAACCAGTTAGAGCACACCATTGTGGCCAGTGAGAACACACCATCGTAACCAGTAAGAGCACACTATCGTGGCCAGTGAGTACACACCATTGTGGCCAGTGAGAACACACCATCGTAACCAGTAAGAGCACACTATCGTGGCCAGTGAGTACACACCATTGTGGCCAGTGAGAACACACCATCGTAACCAGTAAGAGCACACTATCGTGGCCAGTGAGAACACACCATTGTGGCCAGTGAGAACACACCATCGTAACCAGTAAGAGCACACTATCGTGGCCAGTGAGTACACACCAATGTGGCCAGTGAGAACACACCATCGTAACCAGTAAGAGCACACTATCGTGGCCAGTGAGAACACACCATTGTGGCCAGTGAGAACACACCATCGTAACCAGTAAGAGCACACCATCGTAACCAGTAAGAGCACACCATCGTAACCAGTAAGAGCACACTATCGTGGCCAGTGAGTACACACCATTGTGGCCAGTGAGAACACACCATCGTAACCAGTAAGAGCACACCATCGTAACCAGTTAGAGCACACCATCGTAACCAGTTAGAGCACACCATTGTGGCCAGTGAGAACACACCATCGTAACCAGTAAGAGCACACCATCGTAACCAGTAAGAGCACACCATCGTAACCAGTAAGAGCACACCATCGTAACCAGTTAGAGCACACCATTGTGGCCAGTGAGAACACACCATCGTAACCAGTAAGAGCACACCATCGTAACCAGTTAGAGCACACCATTGTGGCCAGTGAGAACACACCATCGTAACCAGTAAGAGCACACCATCGTAACCAGTAAGAGCACACCATCGAAACCAGTTAGAGCACACCCTTATGGCCAGTGAGAACACACCATCGTAACCAGTAAGAGCACACCATCGTAACCAGTTAGAGCACACCATTGTGGCCAGTGAGAACACACCATCGTAACCAGTAAGAGCACACTATCGTGGCCAGTGAGTACACACCATTGTGGCCAGTGAGAACACACCATCGTAACCAGTAAGAGCACACTATCGTGGCCAGTGAGTACACACCATTGTGGCCAGTGAGAACACACCATCGTAACCAGTAAGAGCACACTATCGTGGCCAGTGAGTACACACCATTGTGGCCAGTGAGAACACACCATCGTAACCAGTAAGAACACACTATCGTGGCCAGTGAGTACACACCCTTGTGGCCAGTGAGAACACACCATCGTAACCAGTAAGAGCACACTATCGTGGCCAGTGAGTACACACCATTGTGGCCAGTGAGAACACACCATCGTAACCAGTAAGAGCACACTATCGTGGCCAGTGAGTACACACCATTGTGGCCAGTGAGAACACACCATCGTAACCAGTAAGAGCATACTATCTTGGCCAGTGAGAACACACCATTGTGGCCAGTGAGAACACACCCTTATGGCCAGTGAGAACACACCCTTGTGGCCAGTGAGAACACACCCTTTTGGCCAGTGAGAACACACGATCGTGGCCAGTGAGAACATACCCTTGTGGCCAGTGAGAACACACCCTTGTGGCCAGTGAGAACACACCCTTGTGGCCAGTGAGAACATACCCTTGTGGCCAGTGAGAACACACCCTTGTGGCCAGTGAGAACATACCCTTGTGGCCAGTGAGAACATACCCTTGAGGCCAGTGAGAACATACCCTTGAGGCCAGTGAGAACACACCCTTGTGGCCAGTGAGAACATACTCTTGAGGCCAGTGAGAACACACCCTTGTGGCCAGTGAGAACATACCCTTGTGGCCAGTGAGAACACACCCTTGTGGCCAGTGAGAACATACCCTTGAGGCCAGTGAGAACATACCCTTGTGGCCAGTGAGAACATACCCTTGAGGCCAGTGAGAACATACCCTTGAGGCAAGTGAGAACACACCCTTGTGGCCAGTAAGAACATACCCTTGAGGCCAGTGCGAACACACCCTTGTGGCCAGTGAGAACATACCCTTGTGGCCAGTGAGAACACACCATCGTAACCAGTAAGAGCACACTATAGTGGCCAGTGAGAACACATCATCGTAACCAGTAAGAGCACACTATCATGGACAGCGAGAACACGCCCTTGTGGCCGGTGAGAACACACCCTTGTGGCCAGTGAGAACACACCATCGTAACCAGTAAGAACACACTATCGTGGCCAGTGAGAACACACCCTTGTGGCCGGTGAGAACACACCCTTGTGGCCAGTGAGAACACACCATTGTAACCAGTAAGAGCACACTATCGTAGTCAGTGAGAACACACCCTTGTGGCCAGTGAGAACATACCCTTGAGGCCAGTGAGAATATACCCTTGAGGCCAGTGAGAACACACCCTTGTGGCCAGTGAGAACATACCCTTGAGGCCAGTGAGAACACACCCTTGTGGCCAGTGAGAACATACCCTTGTGGCCAGTGAGAACATATCCTTGTGGCCAGTGAGAACACACCCTTGTGGCCAGTGAGAACATACCCATGAGGCCAGTGAGAACATACCCTTGTGGCCAGTGAGAACATACCCTTGAGGCCAGTGAGAACATACCCTTGAGGCCAGTGAGAACACACCCTTGTGGCCAGTGAGAACATACCCTTGAGGCCAGTGAGAACACACCCTTGTGGCCAGTGAGAACATACCCTTGTGGCCAGTGAGAACACACCATCGTAACCAGTAAGAGCACACTATAGTGGCCAGTGAGAACACACTATCGTAACCAGTAAGAGCACACTATCGTGGCCAGTGAGAACACACCCTTGAGGCCAGTGAGAACACACCCTTGTGGCCAGTGAGAACACACCCTTGTGGCCGGTGAGAACACACCCTTGTGGCCAGTGAGAACACACCATCGTAACCAGTAAGAACACTCTATCGTGGCCAGTGAGAACACACCCTTGAGGCCAGTGAGAACACACCCTTGTGGCCAGTGAGAACACACCCCTGTGGCCAGTGAGAACACACCATCGTAACCAGTAAGAGCACTCTATCGTGGCCAGTGAGAACACACCCTTGAGGCCAGTGAGAACACACCCTTGTGGCCAGTGAGAACACACCCTTGTGGCCGGTGAGAACACACCCTTGTGGCCAGTGAGAACACACCATCGTAACCAGTAAGAGCACTCTATCGTGGCCAGTGAGAACACACCCTTGAGGCCAGTGAGAACACACCCTTGTGGCCAGTGAGAACACACCCTTGTGGCCAGTGAGATCACCCCATCGTAACCAGTAAGAGCACACTATCGTGGCCAGTGAGAACACACCCTTGTGGCCAGTGAGAACACACCCTTGTGGCCAGTGAGAACACATCATCGTAGACAGTGAGAACACACCATCGTGGTCAGTGAGAACACACCATCGTGAACGCACCATCGTGGCAAGTGAAAACACACTATCGTGGCCAGTGAGAATTCGTGGTTAGTGAGAGCACCATTGTAGCCTGTGAGAACACACCATTGTGGTCAGTGAAATCACACCACCGTAACCAGTGAGAAATCGTGGCTAGTGAGAACACACCATCGTGGTCAAAGAGAACGCATCATCGTGGTCGTCGCCTGTCAATACCCATGGCATTGTTATTGCACGGTCGGTCGTATACGCCTTATCGAAATATTTATGGTTTATGGACTTATTCCAGGTAAATGAATATAATGAATGAGCTAATGGGATGAAAATGAGCAGAACAAGAAAAGGAGTCTACAATCCAATGTTCCACGAATGCCTGTAACCATACACTTACTAATACACTCATTATAACCCAGATACGTCACGGCATCTCGCCGTACACTCTTTAAAACAGCTTCTCAATGTCGGTTGTTTAAAAATAATACCAAGAAACTTCGTCGTCGTTAAAAACAGAAGTCTATTAAATGAAAATGGAGAAAATGACATAAATGTACTTAAGTCAAGATAAGTTTTGTCGGATTCGAATCCGCGATCTCGTACACATGTATTGCATTTCTGTCCTCTACTGACTGCGCCATTGAGTCTCGGTGCATGTTTATTTCATGTAGTTTTATTATGCATTGTGACAGACACTATGTGTAAATCGAATTCCAATGTATCACCTATGTATAACTTTGACAGGCTTTATTCGGCATCCGAACGTAAAGTCGTTTAATGAACGTTAATCAATAGTTAGTATTCATTGGAATAATGACACTGACCAAACACTGTAATAGACAAGAAAAATTTATTTTAATGTTCATGCAGGGCACCAAAGTTGCCAGAAGCTAATATAAAATTGTTGTAAACAGAGCATTAAATCAAAGAAAATGTTTTCGCAGTGCAGTTGCATATATGAGCTTGACGCTCCTATACCTCGGACATTAACATCAGAATCATCATCATCCAAATTAACAAACCATAAAATATTCATAATACAGAATAACTTGCCCTTTAATGGTTGGTTTATGCCAGTCTTTGTTGGTCATTACAGCGTTAATTCATACCGATACTGTTTCGTATACAAATGCTCAGTTACTTTGTATGTATTAATCCAAATATGAACTTAGGGCTCATTATTACTGATCATTAATAATGCATGGCAGGTTAAATATCCTGGTAATATACCACAGTACATCACAGTTATTGAAGACGCCTTCTTTAAGTCAGTAATAAAGACACAATGACAGCATCAAGGTATTAGTACTGGTTTAAACTTATTGTCAGTAAGATATTTAACCTGTTGAAATGATTAAAACATGTAACCGGAGGTGACATATTCTTGCAAGCAATTATTTATCAGTTTTAATGAAATTTTAAAGACTTCCTCGTTATTCATCTAGTAACGTCACGGCATAAACAGTTTTTTGAACGCGCACACACACACATGCACATGGTTAAGCGCCCAATAATTGGTCTTTACAGTTGCTTGTAGTTTCCCTTTATTTCTGGAGAATATCATTATGTAGCCTTAATGGTTTACTCATACACTGTTGATCTAGTGTTTTATATAGCGTCAAAGTAGCCTTAATAGTATAGTTAGATAGATAGGACTCACTTGACCTGCATGGACGTCTATGCACATAATTCTATGTTTTGTATCCTTCAAGAGGATGACACTGTCAAAAACTGTCAAATAATCAAGGCGCAGGGGCGTCTGAGTTCTCGGTTCAGTGTTTACATATAAATAGTATTGCTACCATATTCTATAACCATGTATGTTCAGAAAGCTTCTGATTGGTTTTGTTTGGTAGTGACCTATCATTGAATTAGCATTAGCACCTTTTGCGTATTGTTCGTTTATAAATAAAAAAATAATAATTACTAAATAAACAAAACAAAGAAAGGCACAGAGTTAACTCAAGGAGCAACTTGGGATGCCATCTGATCCAGAATCTCACTATTTGTAAGAGATTATAGTTTCCACCCTTTTGCAAATAGCTGGATATTGTCAGCGAGTAAAAATCATCTCCCGACCCCTTTAAAGGACATACTGAACATATGAAATCAATAAATAAACTGGACGGAAATATTTGTACAACATGTTATAAAATACTGCATTATCAAAAATATATGCATGCCTAAATAAAATGTTAATCAGTTTTATGTCGTTGACATTTAGAGAGAGTTATATATGAAAGAGGAGAAGTAACATAGTTTTAAAAATACACGGACATAAAACGCTGACTTTATGGCATTTTGTCTATTGTTTGTTGTTGTTGTTTTTCTCAATGGGTATAAATCAGACCATAATACAAATCGTATTTTACAGAATGCAGCAAAGAAAACATATTGTAAGTGAACAGATCTTAACTTATATGAAAAAGAAAAAGGTGAAAGAATTTAAAATGCATTACATTACACAAGATCAGTTATTAAATAACCGTATAAATGACAATTCAAATGAGAGGATTAAATGAAATATCTCAGATCGATTATTCTTTAAAATTTGACTACATTGTATTTCAAATTAGTAGTCAAACAAATGCATAGTTCTTAAGAGAAGAAGCTAGAATAGAAAAGAAACAAGTATTTAAAGAAATAGATGCACTTCAAATGACAGGTAAATGTTAACCAAACATTAGATGACAACAGAAAAAGAGGAAATATGGAAGGTGCTAAAGTTAGGTCCTGGTCCTGGATAAACGAAGGAATAAACTACTTATTTCTTTTTCAACCTAGCAAACAAAAACTGCATTGCGAAAAAAATGGCAAAATTGACTAAAGAATATGATACATAGATAACGGAACAGAATAAAGATATATTTGAAGTTGGAAGCGTCAAAGAAACTATATTGTAAAAAACAACATTTAATGTCTGGAAACTAATGATCATAATTATATAAACGCACAGGTAAGATAAACAAAAACAACAGTGAGAATAAAGCAAAATAAATAAAATAAAGTAGATAAATGGTGATGATAAAATGGGAATAAAGATAAGAGAGACGTTATTAAAAGTTTAACTGGAAAAGCAAAAAGAATCACATAACACGATATTTGATGAATAAGAAGGATGCAGAATGATAAAAGCCAATGCTTATCAAGATTTACTGTTGACATTTTTTATTTTATAAAAATATATTTATGACTTCTTTGTAAAATATTTTAACTACGAGGGGCATTTATAAAGTATTAATCAATGTGGCGCTTTAGTCGTATACGTAATATTTCTGCAGAAATTGTTAGACCAACCCTTCGAAGTATTCCCCTTTGACTTGGATGCACTTTTCCAACCGATGAATCCAATCGGAAAATGCTTTTCGGTAGCTCTCTTTAGGTATAGTGTTTAGACACTGGAAAAGCGTGCTGCTGACGGCGTGCCGAGATTCAAAACGTCGACCTCTCGTGTAGTTCTTTACATACTCGTGCACGTAACTGTAGAGGAGAGTCTCATCTTTCCATACATGTGTAACATGTACCAATTACGCTCGGATTAACGTTAAAAATCGCACTGATTAATACTTTATAAATGCCCCTCGTATGGTTTAAACGGGAAAATTATCATTCTATCAAAACCAAGGAATGATAGCATGTACATGTATAACTAAAGGCAATATAGACACAAATATCTTAGAATGAAAAGTTTCCCATTACTATGATCCAGGAACATATGATCCAGTTTCATTACATTATATTACATTACATCGCAATATTTTACATTGCATTACATGACACTACAAATCGCAAAATAATTAAAAAAAGGCTTTTACCTGAATAATTAAAAGACCAAACTGGCTTAATTTCGTGTAGATATATTTCAGATAACACCATATATCTTTTTGCGCGAAATAATGTTTTCTCAGCTCAAGAAAACAAGTCATCCTGTAGCTGATGTCAGGAAATCGTAAGCTACTCTCATCGTTAGAACCCACGATCACACATACCTCTCTGCTTCATATTGACTGTGGGATAGTAGGCTGGTAAAAGTTTGTGTTCATGGATATTCATAGCAACCAGTGGTCCAATGAAAAATGCAGATTACATCGACTCTTCTCTCCAATTGAAGTTAGAAAAAAAAACTTGTCAAAGTCAAGATAACCGACTAATTTGTTCTTTATAAATTGAAATCATTTCATTTTCCTATTATTTTGGTCCAGGTACATGCAGTTTCCCTTTACTATGCTCCAGGTACATGCAATTTCCCATTACTATGCTCCAGGTACATGCAGTTTTCCATTTCTATGGTCCATGTACATGTAGTTTCCCATTACTATGGTCCATGTACATGTAATTTCCCATTACTATAGTCCATGTACATGCAGTTTCCCTTTACTATGCTACAAGTACATGCAGTTTCCCATTACTATAGTCCAGGTACATGTAGTTTCCCATTACTATAGTCCAGGTACATGCAGTTTCCCATTACTATAGTCCAGGTACATGCAGTTTCCCTTTACTATGCTCCAAGTACATGCAGTTTCCCATTACTATGGTCCATGTACATGTAGTTTCCCATTACTATAGTCCAGGTACATGCAGTTTCCCTTTACTATGCTCCAAGTACATGCAGTTTCCCATTACTATAGTCCAGGTACATGCAGTTTCCCTTTACTATGGTCCATGTACATGTAGTTTCCCATTACTATAGTCCAGGTACATGCAGTTTCCCTTTACTATGCTCCAAGTACATGCAGTTTCCCATTACTATAGTCCAGGTACATGCAGTTTCCCTTTACTATGCTCCAAGTACATGCAGTTTCCCATTACTATGGTCCATGTACATGCAGTTTCCCTTTACTATGGTCCATGTACATGTAGTTTCCCATTACTATAGTCCAGGTACATGCATTTTCCCTTTACTATGGTCCATGTACATGTAGTTTCCCATTACTATAGTCCAGGTACATGCAGTTTCCCTTTACTATGGTCGATGTACATGTAGTTTCCCATTACTATAGTCCAAGTACATGCAGTTTCCCATTACTATAGTCCAGGTACATGCAGTTTCCCTTTACTATGCTCCAAGTACATGCAGTTTCCCATTACTATAGTCCAGGTACATGCAGTTTCCCTTTACTATGCTCCAAGTACATGCAGTTTCCCATTACTATAGTCCAGGTACATGCAGTTTCCCTTTACTATGCTCCAAGTACATGCAGTTTCCCATTACTATAGTCCAGGTACATGCAGTTTCCCATTTCTATGGCCAGGTACATGCAGTTTCCCTTTACTATGCTCCAGGTACATGCAGTTTCCCATTACTATGGTCCAGGTACATGTAGTTTCCCATTACTATGGTCCAAGTACATGCAGTTTCCCATTACTATAGTCCAGGTACATGCAGTTTCCCTTTACTATGCACCAAGTACATGCAGTTTCCCATTACTATGACCCATGTACATGCAGTTTCCCTATGCCTATGATCAATGTATATGTAGTTTTCCCATGACTATGATCAATGTATATGTAGTTTCCCATTACTATGATCAAGGTACATGCAGTTTCCCATTACTATGGTCCAGGTACATGCAGTTTCCCATTTCTATGGCCAGGTACATGCAGTTTCCCATTTCTATGGCCAGGTACATGCAGTTTCCCTTTACTATGCTCCAGGTTCATGCAGTTTCCCATTACTATGGTCCAGGTACATGTACTTTCAAATTATAATGATCCAGATTCGCGTAGTTTCCCTTTACTATGACCCATGTACATGCAGTTTCCCATGACTATGATCAATGTATATGTAGTTTTCCTTGACTATGATCAATGTATATGTAGTTTCCCATTACTATGGTCCAGTTACATGCAGTTTCCCATTACTATGGTCTAGGTACATGTAGTTTTCCATTACTATGACCCATGTTCATGTAGTTTCCCATGACTATGATCCATGTACATGTAGTTTCCTGTTACTATGGTTCAGGTACATGTAGTTTCCCATTACTATGGTCCAGGTACATGTAGTTTCCTATTACTATGGTCCAGGCACATGTAGTTTCCCATTATTATGATCCAGGTACATGTAGTTTCCTATTATTATGATCCAGGTACATAAAGTTTTCTTTAACCATGGTCCAGGTACATGTAATTTCCCATTAGTATGGTCCAGGTACATGTAGTTTTCCATTACTATGGTCCAGGTACATGTAGTTTCCCATTACTATGGTCCAGGTACATGTAGTTTTCCATTACTATGGTCCAGATACATGTAGTTTCCCATTACTATGATTCAGGAACATGTAGTTTTCCATTACTTTGGTCAAGGTACATGTAGTGTCCCATTACCATGGTCCAGGTACATGTAGTTACCCATTACTATGGTCAAGGTACATGTAGTTTCCCATTACCATGGTCCAGGTACATGTAGTTACCCATTACTATGGTCCAGGTACATGTAGTTACCCATTACCATGGTCCAGGTACATGTAGTTACCCATTACTATGGTCAAGGTACATGTAGTTTCCCATTACTATGGTCAAGGTACATGTAGTTACCCACTACTCTGATCCAGGTACATTTAGTTACCCATTACTATGGTCAAGGTACATGTAGTTTCCCATTACCATGGTCCAGGTACATGTAGTTACCCATTACTATGGTCCAGGTACATGCAGTTTCCCATTTATATTATCCAGGTACATGTAGTTTCCCATTAATTTGATTCAGAAACATGTCGTTTCCCATTACTATGGTCCAGGTACATTTAGTTTCCCATTATTATGATCCAGGTACGTGCAGTTTCCCTTTACTATGGTCCAGGTACATGTAGTTTCCTATTATTATGGTGCAGGTACATGTAGTTTCCCATACCATCATCCATGTACATGTAGTTTCCCATAACTACGATTCAGGCACATGTAGTTTCCCATTACTATGATCCAAAAACATGTAGTTTCCTATTATTATGATCCAGGTACATGTAGTTTCCAATTACTATGATCCATGTACATGTAGTTTCCCATTACTATGGTCCATGTACATGTAGTCTCCCATTACTATCGTCCAGGTACATGTAGTTTTCCATTTTTATGATCCAGGGACATGTACTTTCTCATTTTTATGATCCAGGTACATACAGTTTCCCTTTACTATGCTACAAGTACATGCAGTTTCCCATTACTATAGTCCAGGATACATGCAGTTTCCCTTTACTATGCTACAAGTACATGCAGTTTCCCATTACTATAGTCCAGGTACATGCAGTTTCCCATTTCTATGGCCAGGTACATGCAGTTTCCCTTTACTATGCTCCAATTACATGCAGTTTCCCATTACTATAGTCCAGGTACATGCAGTTTCCCTTTACTATGCTCCAAGTACATGCAGTTTCCCATTACTATAGTCCTAGGTACATGCAGTTTCCCTTTACTATGCTCCAAGTACATGCAGTTTCCCATTACTATGGTCCAGGTACATGCAGTTTCCCATTTCTATGGCCAGGTACATGCAGTTTCCCTTTACTATGCTCCAGGTACATGCAGTTTCCCATTACTATGGTCCAGGAACATGTAGTTTCCCATTACTATGGTCCAAGTACATGCAGTTTCCCATTACTATAGTCCAGGTACATGCAGTTTCCCTTTACTATGCACCAAGTACATGCAGTTTCCCATTATTATGACCCATGTACATGCAGTTTCCCATGACTATGATCAATGTATATGTAGTTTCCCATGACTATGATCAATGTATATGTAGTTTCCCATTACTATGATCAAGGTACATGCAGTTTCCCATTACTATGGTCCAGGTACATGCAGTTTCCCTTTACTATGGTCCAGGTACATGCAGTTTCCCATTTCTATGGCCAGGTACATGCAGTTTCCCTTTACTATGCTCCAGGTACATGCAGTTTCCCATTACTATGGTCCAGGTACATGCACTTTCCAATTATAATGATCCAGATTCGTGTAGTTTCTCTTTACTATGACCCATGTACATGCAGTTTCCCATGACTATGACCAATGTATATGTAGTTTCCCATTACTATGATCCAGTTACTTGCAGTTTCCCATTACTATGGTCTAGGTGCATGGAGTTTCCCATTTCTATGGCCAGGTACATGCAGTTTCCCTTTACTATGGTCCAGGTACATGCAGTTTCCCATTTCTATGGCCAGGTACATGCAGTTTCCCTTTACTATGCTCCAGGTACATGTAGTTTCCCATTTCTATGGCCAGGTACATGCAGTTTCCCTTTACTATGCTCCAGGTACATGCAGTTTCCCATTACTATGGTCCAGGTACATGCACTTTCCAATTATAATGATCCAGATTCGTGTAGTTTCTCTTTACTATGACCCAGGTACATGCAGTTTCCCATTACTATGGTCCAGGTACATGCACTTTCCAATTATAATGATCCAGATTCGTGTAGTTTCTCTTTACTATGACCCATGTACATGCAGTTTCCCATGACTATGACCCATGTACATGCAGTTTCCCATGACTATGATCCAGTTACATGCAGTTTCCCATGACTATGACCAATGTATATGTAGTTTCCCATTACTATGATCCAGTTACATGCAGTTTCCCATTACTATGGTCTAGGTACATGTAGTTTTCCATTACTATGACCCATGTTCATGTAGTTTCCCATGACTATGATTCATGTACATGTAGTTTCCTATTACTATGGTTCAGGTACATGTAGTTTTCCATGACTATGATCCATGTACATGTAGTTTCCCATGACTATGGTCCAGGTACATGTAGTTTCCTATTACTATGGTCCAGGCACATGTAGTTTCCCATTATTATGATCCAGGTACATGTAGTTTCCTATTATTATGATCCAGGTACATAAAGTTTTCTTTTACCATGGTCCAGGTACATGTAATTTCCCATTACTATGGTCCAGGTACATGGAGTTTCCCATTATTATGGTCCAGGTACATGCAGTTTCCCATTACTATGATCCAGGTACATGTAGTTTCAGGTACATGCAGTTTCCCATTACTATGATCCAGGTACGTGTAGTTTCCCTTTACTATGGTCCATGTACATATAGTTTAAATTACTTCGATCCAGGTACATGTAGTTTCCCATAACAATGAGCCAGGTACATGTAGTTTCCTATAATTATGATCCCGGAACATGTAGTTTCCCATCACTATGGTCCGGATACATATGGGTTCCCTTTACTATGACCCGGGCTATGGTCAAGTTACATGTAGTTTTCCATTATTCTGGTGCAGGTACATGTAGTTTCCCTTTACTCAGATCCAGGTACATGTAGTTTCCAATTACTATGATCCATGTACAGGAAGTTTCCCATTACTATGGTCCAGGTACATGTCTTTTCCCTTTTTTATGATTCAGGTACATGTCGTTTCCCATTTTTATGATCCAGGTACATGTAGTTTCCCATTACTATTATCCAGGTACATGCAGTTTCCCATCACTATGGTCCAGGTACATGAAGTTTCCAATTATTATGATCCAGGTACATGTAGTTTCCCATTATTTTGGTCCAGGTACATGTATAAACATGTATTTTCCCATTATTATGTCCCAGGTACATGCAGTTTCCCATTACTATGATCCAAAAACATGTAGTTTCCTATTATTATAATCCGGATACATGTAGTTTCCAATTACTATGATCCATGTACATGTAGTTTCCCATTACTATGGTCCAGGTACATGTAGTTTCCCATTACTGTCGTCCAGGTACATGTAGTTTCCCATTATTATGGTCAAAGGTACATGTAGTTTCCCATTTCTATGGTCAAGGTACATGTAGTTTCCCATTACTATGATCCAGGTATATGTAGTTTCCCATTATTATGGTGCAGTTACATGTAGTTTCCAATTTCTATGATCCAGGAACATGTAGTTTCCCATTAATTTGATCCAGAATTATGGAGTTTCCCTTTACTATGGTCCAGGTACATGTAGTTTCCTATTATAATGATCCAGAAACATAGAGTTTCCCTTTACTATGGTCCAGGTACATGCAGTTTCCAATTACTATGATCCAGGTACATGTAGTTTCCCATTAATATGGTGCAGGTACATGTAGTTTCCCATTACCATCATCCATGTACATGTAGTTTCCCATAACTACGATTCAGGTACATGTAGTTTCTCATAACTACGATCCAGTTACATTGTACATGTAGTTTCCAATTACTATGATACATGTACATGTAGTTTCCCATTACTATGGTCCAGGTACATTTAGTTTCCCATTACTTTGATCCAGGTACATGAAGTTTCCAAGTATTATAATCCAGGTACATGTACTTTCCCATTATTATGGTCCAGGTACATGTTGTTTCCCATTACTATGGTCCAGGTACATGCAGTTTCCCTTTACTATGGTCCAGGTACATACAGTTTCCCTTTACTATGGTCCAGGTACATGTAGTTTCCCTTTACTATGGTCCAGGGACATGCAGTTTCCCTTTACCATGGTCCAGGTACATACAGTTTCCCTTTACTATGGTCCAGGTACATACAGTTTCCCTTTACTATTGTCCAGGTACATGCAGTTTCCCTTTACTATGACTCAGGTACATACAGTTTCCCTTTACTATGGTCCAGGTACATACAGTTTCCCTTTACTATTGTCCAGGTACATGCAGTTTCCCTTTACTATGACTCAGGTACATGCAGTTTCCCTTTACTATGGTCCAGGTACATGTAGTTTCCCTTTATTATGGTCCAGGTACATGCAGTTTCCCTTTACTATGGTCCAGGTACATGCAGTTTCCCTTTACAATGTCCAGTTACATGTTGTTTCCCACTATTATAATCCAGGTACATGTAGTTCCCAACTATTTAATCCTTGTACATGCAGATGTCCATTACTACGATCCAGAAACATGAAGTTTTCCTTTACTATGACCCAGGTACATGTAGTTCCCTATTACAACTATCCAGGTACATGCTGTTTCCTATTACTATGATCCATGTACATGTAGTTTTCCATTACTATGATCCAGGTACATGTAGTTTCCCATTTTTATGGTCCAGGTACATGTAGTTTCCCATTACTATGATCCAGGTATATGTAGTTTCCCATTTCTATGATCTAGGAACATGTAGTTTCCCATTTCTATGGCCAGGTACATGTAGTTTCCTATTATTATGGTCCATGTACATGTAGTTTCCCATCACTATGATCCAGGTACATGTAGTTTTACATTATCATGATCCAGGTACATGTAGTTTCCCATTATTACGATTCAGGTACATGTCGTTTCCCATATCTATGATCCTGGTACATGTAGTTTCCTATCTTTATGATCCAGGCCACTTTTGGTGCTCTTTAAATGCCGTTGTTTCAAATGTAGGATGCAATAGAGTGGCGTCATTGGGATGTAACTTATTATATTGTCAATGGGATAATCCATGCAAAACTATTTGAAAATCTTCACTCTGTCAATATTTCTATAAATTTTATTATCCCTACATTATTAAGTATTATACACATATTGTTTTATAGTACGATATATTTACTTGATATTGTTTCATTTTTAAGCACCCTTTTAAGTTAAATATTTTCAAATTTAAATGCTGGATAATATCTATAATATAATTAATTCACACATTAAATACATCAAAGAAGTACACTTCTTAAGTAAAACCTAAGAATCGTATACATTCCTAAAGTCAGAACACCATTAACTTACCAAAAGTGTTTATGCATCATTAACGCAAAGTCGTGTATCGTCCATAACATCCAGTATAAAGACATTATTTAGATGATCATCCAGTTGTACAATAAGAGAAATTGAATTATTTTAAAGTCTACAGAGGAAAACACCATTTGAACACGTATGACCCCGTTTTCTATTTGTTTTTGTTGTTTTTTTTTGTTACATGTGATAATTATGGATGGAGGAAGTCACATGACTTATGGCTCGTTAGAACCACCTGGCTCACCGCATGTTAGAGGGAAAACGTCCCTACTTGAAAGTTCTCGTCCCCAACGGAACTCGAACCAAAGGCGTGAGGAACTGAGGAGTAAACTACAAGTCGTTGACTCCAAACACTCTGTCAATCCCTTGCCTATTGGAAAAGGGATCTTTTGTTAGATATTGCTTTCAGTTTAACATATTAAATAACGGTGCTACACATTGATGGTTGTGGTGACTTTGTAATTTGAAACTCTTCCTTGCGACTGTAATATCGCATTGCAACAGAACCTGACCACCTCTCGGGCTTTTAAATGCAAACAACAATACGACGCCCATGCCTAAATAGGCTTATATGTGGCAGCAACTAATTTACATATTCACTATCAATAGATAAATTGGTTAAACTTAAATCTCCTGAATGGATCCGTTGAGATGAAGTTTATTATTAACTTTATCTACCATTGGAAGCCAATGAAACATATCCGTTAAGTAACACCAATATGTTGGGACTCAATCAGGAGGCTTGATTAAATTTTTTGAAAGGGTTAAATCCTATTTTTCTCGGTTGAAATGAAATTGAAGCTCGTTTACAAGGATTCATACTGAATCAAATTCGACACCTTAGCTATCACGATTTCTCGACACTTAAATTTGATATTTATATAGAACATAGCAAGTGTAAAATTGTGTATAAAGTAACTGTGATACAGGAGATACTTGTCATGAGAAACTATTCCCGCTACCTGATGAACTCAGGGTGCCGGTTGCTGTCCACCATGTTTAGACCAGGTTCGGTTCTGATTGTTCTAACATACACCTGCCTCCACGTAATAATAGCAGCGGTAAGTAAAAATGATTTTTTTTGTAATTCATTAACTTGTACATGTTATCTATAATCCCATATTACGGAAAACAGCGATAGGGGCTCTAAGTTCACCGCTTTATGATACGTCTGACAGCTATAGGGGCGCTATGTTCCCCGCTTTATGATATGTCTGACAGCGATAGGGGCGCTATGTTCCCCGCTTTATGATATGTCTGACAGCGATAGGGGCTCTAAGTTCACCGCTTTATGATACGTCTGACAGCTATAGGGGCGCTATGTTCCCCGCTTTATGATACGTCTGACAGCTATAGGGGCTGTATGTTCACAGCTTTATGATACGACTGACAGCGATAGGGGCGCTATGTTCACCGCTTTACGATACATCTGACAGCGATAGGGGCTCTATGTTCACCGCTTTATGATACGTCTGGCAGCTATAGGGGCGCTATGTTCCCCGCTTTACGATACATCTGACAGCGATAGGGGCTGTATGTTCACAGCTTTATGATACGACTGACAGCGAAAGGGGCTCTATGTTCACCGATTTATGATACGTCTGACACTAATAGGGGCTCTTTGTTAACCGCTTTCTTATAATACGTCCAACAGCGAGATCGGCTCTATGTTTACCGCCTTATGATACGTCTGAGAGTGGTAAAAGCTCTAAATTCACCGCTTTATGATACGTCTGACAGCGATAGGGGCTCTATGTTCACCGCTTTGTTATACGACTGACAGCGATAGGGGCGCTATGTTCACCGCTTTATGATACGTTTGACAGCGATAGGGGCTCTATGTTCACCGCTTTATGATACATCTGACAGCGATGGGGGCTCTATGTTCACCGCTTTGTTAAACGACTGACAGCGATAGGGGCGCTATGCTCACCGCTTTATGATACGTTTGACAGCGATAGGGGTTCAATGTTCACCGCCGTGTGAAACATCTGACAGCAGCGATAGGGGCTCTATGTTCACCGCTTTATGATACGTCTGACAGCGATGGGGGCTCTATGTTCACCGCTTTGTTAAACGACTGACAGCGATAGGGGCGCTATGCTCACCGCTTTATGATACGTTTGACAGCGATAGGGGTTCAATGTTCACCGCCGTGTGAAACATCTGACAGCAGCGATAGGGGCTCTATGTTCACCGCTTTATGATACGTCTGACAGCGATGGGGGCGCTATGCTCACCGCTTTATGATACGTTTGACAGCGATAGGGGTTCAATGTTCACCGCCGTGTGAAACATCTGACAGCAGCGATAGGGGCTCTACGTTCACCGCTTTATGATACGTCTGACAGCGATGGGGGCTCTATGTTCACCGCTTTGTTAAACGACTGACAGCGATAGGGGCGCTATGCTCACCGCTTTATGATACGTTTGACAGCGATAGGGGTTCAATGTTCACCGCCGTGTGAAACATCTGACAGCAGCGATAGGGGCTCTATGTTCACCGCTTTATGATACGTCTGACAACGATAGGGACTCTATGTTCACCGCTTTATGATATGTCTGACAGCGATAGGGGCTCTATGTTCACCGCTTTATGATATGTCTGACAGCGATAGGGGCTCTATGTTCACCGCTTTATGATACGTCTGACAGCGATAGGGACTCTATGTTCACCGCTTTATGATACGTCTGACAGCGATAGGGACTCTATGTTCACCGCTTTATGATACGTCTGACAGCGATAGGGACTCTATGTTCACCGCTTTATGATACGTCTGACAGCGATAGGGACTCTATGTTCACCGCTTTATGATACGTCTGACAGCGATAGGGACTCTATGTTCACCGCTTTATCATACGTTTGACAGTGATAGGGGCTCTATATTCGCCGCTCTTTATTACTTCTGACAGCGACAGCAGATCTATCGCTGCATTGCGAACTACTTGCTTTTTATGGATAGACCCTTGCTGGCTGGCGAAGATAAAATGTTTAGAAGCAGTGGCCTAGCCATTAACTTAGCGTTCTATTGGTAGCGATTACAGTGGTCGTAAAATAATTAATTTCAAAATATGGTTGAAATATCTACTTTTCATGTCGTGGTACTATTAATAATTCAGCAAACTGATTAATTGTAAGTGTGTTTAATACTGCATTAAGTTAACTTTATATTTGTATCAGTTTGAAGTAATATATGTGTATACATTTGTTCAAAAAATAAAATTTTGATGAGGTTTTATCGTAAAATATACGATTGTTTTGTTTGTTTGTTTGTTTTTTGTTGTTGTTGTTTTGTTTAAACGGCTGAACTTGCTTTTAGAATTATGTACAGTTTGGTTTTACTTATGTAGTAAACTGATTACTTATTACAATATTATTTAATACAATGTTATACATTGTTCCAGTGGGAACTGCATTTATTATATTTTTTTCTAAAATCCCTCTCAATCAAACGTTCGACAAATTGCCCTTTTCAAGAGTTAAACATAAACAATTTCTGTCTCTGCATATTTGCAAACGTTTATGTGCGCTGTCATAATAGAAACCTTTATATTATGGCAATTTGCCGAAAATCTTATTGAGATTCTTTTTAGAAAAAAATGTATCGATTTAGTAGACTGGGTTTTTTTACTCTCAGATTTTGAAAAATATCTGTTTTTATTTTATTAGCAGAAGTTAGTATCAATGTTGTAGCCTAGCTAATTTCCTTATTTTAATTGATGAAATCATTATTAAAAAGTAAACCGGTTGAATTATCATAATCACATTTTAACAACTCGGCAGGTAATTAATTACAAATCCATTGACGTATAACGTTCAAGCGCGAATAAATAACAAATAAAATATATTTAAATAATTTTATCTCTTGTAAGCTGTGTAAAGTTATTGAATTCGATTATGTTTTAACATCAAACTTATCAATACAATCATACATTGCTTGCATGTTGAAAATGCATGAAATAATTAATTAGGCTATATTTCTGAATGGTCAAAATACCAAACTGTCATGTTTTTTTCTACATTATTTACATAACAGGGATTTAAATTGGCTTAAAGCCATTTTATTTCTGGCGAATCAAAGCAGGTTCAATGTATAGAATGACTTCATACAAGAAGTACATGTTTATGACACAGAAGAACTGAACTAGCTAATAGGCGCTTGTTGAAAACATTGGTTATGTGGAAGATGTTTGTAAATATGGTCCTAGTCGCAATGTATTAAAAAATTACTCAGCATATTGATGCACCAAGACACTCTGTAACACAGTTGATAGAGCATGGGACTGTCCAAAATACAGGTTCCGGCTCGGATCATACACAAACTAAGTATTTAAGCTTCCAATGTAAATGTTTAGTGTTAATTTAAACCACGCTCCTTTAGAACCCTTTATCGAGTCTGTGTAGACTAAATATGGCTTAACATTATATGACTATGATGTATAATCAAAGACAAACATATTTGATAAATTGTTTAAGCAATGCATTTAGAGAATATTAATGTAAATATAAACTTAATTATTTGTAAAACAAAAACATAGTATAGATGAAGAAATGACTAATTGCAAATTAAAAAGAATTATATTCAATTATATACAGTATAGCATTTTACGTAAGTCCTTAACAAAAAAAAGTAAGTTTTTACTTGCAAAGTAATTCATTTATCAATTCCTTGTTTTAATTTTCCCATCTTATAACTACATAACTATGTGGCAAAAACTTCAATCCCTTATCAAAACAAACGTAACAAGGTGCTAAATTCCCGAGTTGGAAATTAAATACTGCCAACAACGGGGCAATTAGACATAAACCATAAAAACATAAGGCTTGGGCCGCCAGTCTTATCAATACCTTAATAACTCATTCTCCGCAAGTTGTCCTCAAAAGTCAAACACAATATATTATTCTAAACTATTATAAATTACACAATATATTATTCTAAACTATTATAAATTAATCAGTTTACCTGTTCATCTTTTTATACAAATAAAAAAAGTAAGTGGGGTCTCTAAAACGTCCATTGATAAGATGGTTAAGTCCTATACAATACAGCGAAGTATAGCTACAAACAGCAAGCATTTGATACAATACAGCGGTAGTATAGCTACAAACAGCAAGCATTTGATACAATACAGCGGTAGTATAGCTACAAACAGCATGCATTTGATACAATACAGCGGTAGTATAGCTACAAACAGCATGCATTTGATACAATACAGCGACTGTATACCTACAAACAGCATGCATTTGGTACAATACAGCGGTAGTATAGCTACAAACAAAATATAGCTACAAACAGCATGCATTTGATGCAATACAGCGGTAGTATAGCTACAAACAGCATGCATTTGGTACAATACAGCGGTAGTATAGCTACAAACAGCATGCATTGATACAATACAGCGGTAGTATAGCTACAAACAGCATGCATTTGGTACAATACAGCGGTAGTATAGCTACAAACAGCATGCATTGATACAATACAGCGGTAGTATAACTACAAACAGCATGCATTTGATACAATACAGCGGTAGTATAGCTACAAACAGCATGCATTTGGTACAATACAGCGGTAGTATAGCTACAAACAGCATGCATTTGGTACAATACAGCGGTAGTATAGCTACAAACAGCATGCATTGATGAATTACAGCGGTAGTATAGCTACAAACAGCATGCATTTGGTACAATACAGCGGTAGTATAGCTACAAACAGCATGCATTGATACAATACAGCGGTAGTATAGCTACAAACAGCATGCATTTGGTACAATACAGCGGTAGTATAGCTACAAACAGCATGCATTGATACAATACAGCGGTAGTATAACTACAAACAGCATGCATTTGGTACAATACAGCGGTAGTATAGCTACAAACAGCATGCATTGATGAATTACAGCGGTAGTATAGCTACAAACAGCATGCATTTGGTACAATACAGCGGTAGTATAGCTACAAACAGCATGCATTGATACAATACAGCGGTAGTATAGCTACAAACAGCATGCATTTGGTACAATACAGCGGTAGTATAGCTACAAACAGCATGCATTTGGTACAATACAGCGGTAGTAGAACTACAAACAGCATGCATTGATACAATACAGCGGTAGTATAGCTACAAACAGCATGCATTTGGTACAATACAGCGGTAGTATAGCTACAAACAGCATGCATTGATACAATACAGCGGTAGTATAACTACAAACAGCATGCATTGATACAATACAGCGGTAGTATAGCTACAAACAGCATGCATTTGGTACAATACAGCGGTAGTATAGCTACAAACAGCATGCATTTGGTACAATACAGCGGTAGTATAGCTACAAACAGCATGCATTGATACAATACAGCGGTAGTATAACTACAAACAGCATGTATTTGATACAATACAGCGGTAGTATAGCTACAAACAGCATGCATTTGATACAATACAGCGACTGTATACCTACAAACAGCATGCATTGATGAATTACAGCGGTAGTAAAGCTACAAACAAAATATAGCTACAAACAGCATGCATTTGATACAATACAGCGGTAGTATAAACACAAACAGCGGTAGTTGAGCTACAAACAGCATGAATTAATGCAATACAGCGATATTATAGCTACCAACAGCATGTATTGATGCAATACAGCGGTAGTTGAGCTACAAACAGCATGTATTGATGCAATACAGCGGTAATTGAGCTACAAACAGCATGTATTGATGCAATACAGCGGTAGTTGAGCTACAAACAGCATGTATTTGGTATAATACAGCGGTAGTTGAGCTACAAACAGCATGTATTGATACAATACAGCGGTAGTATAGCTACAAACAGCATGTATTGATACAATACAGCGGTAGTATAGCTACAAACAGCATGTATTGATGCAATACAGCGGTTGTAGAGCTACAAAAAGCATTTATTGATACAATACAGCGGTAGTGTAGCTACAAACAGCATGTATTTGATACAATACAGCGGTAGTATTATAGTTGTTATATGGCGGCTTATTAATATACGGCGGCTTATGTATATACACAAGCAATGTGCTTTTATATTGTGCCAGAGAATCACTTTGGTACAAATTATCTCCTTATCGTCATTTTTGTTGTTTGTGCATTTAATATATTTATTTTATCATTACAGATCACGATATCTGTAAGATACAACATTTTATATGAACACCGATATTTCATGTTTTTGCTGGCTTGAAGCCTCCCGTGGTCCACAACCTGCCGTCTGTCCTATATGTGGGTGAGAACGAGGTCACGGAGCGCCTCCTATACTTCTATAACATAACGGACCCGGACGGCGACAGTTTCAGTTGCACGAACGTGATCACGGGCTCACCTGGAAACGACAACGACGACGAGTTTGTACTGAGATGGAACTCCCAGACAATGCGTGAGTGATGGTGGAAAGTATATTGTTATTCATGTGTAACGTAATTACGGACGTCATTCAAGTAGCCTTAACACGCGTCAAGCATCAGTTTATAACAATATATACGATTTCTTTCTAGAAACGCTCTCACTCATATTTTCGGCAATTGTCCTTTTTCTATAGTTAAACATAAATTTAACATTTCAAATAGTTCACTCTGGAACAATTTACAACATATAACTATACATATATCAATCGAGGTTGATATGACAAAATCGTAACATAACTGCCTCTTCGCCCGTTTATAGTAACGTTTACATTGTGTTCGACCTGATTGTATTTGGTTAAGTGTTTAAGGAAAGAAGAATAGAATAAAAATGTGTAACAAAAAGAAAAACAAATGTGGTATCTTTGGCTAAAATATATAATTCTGCTTCGTGACGTCAAAGCGATGCATCTTAGCTGTTTCTTTCAATGCCAATGCACGTCCGTCAACGTATATTCGCTAGTAACGTCTCAAATGAGAAAGGGTTGTGTGTATTTTAAAAGTATGTAACAAGTTGTATCAGTTATTGCCTTTAATTATCGCAAGTAAATATCGTCTGCTATCTTGCTAATTAGTAAGTGTCATTTTTCAAAAAAAAATACAAATATAGTAAGGATATTATTTTTCCTTTATTTTCTTTATTAAGCATGAAAAAAGACAGAAACAGACATTATAAAGTGCAATACTATATTTCACATTCTTGTTGTACTCGTAATCTTTTCCTTGCATAAGATTACCCCACGACTTTTTAGTAAGAAGGACCCGAAGGTGTCAATAGGCTTTACAACCCGTTGATTTTTTTATTTGTCATAACCCAAGGACGACAAAATATTTCAAAATTCTATCACGACTACCAATGGCCAACATGTAACATGCAGTTAAACAATCATGGTATGTTTAGCCACAATATGAGATTACACGCGAATGCCTTTATATGTAAGCGGTTTCCTATGGCAGAGATTTTGGGTAAAAACTCATATTTCAATGCAGTAATTCCTTACAAATCATTCAGATTTTAATGTCAATCTTATGTAAATTAAATTACAATTCTATACTTTTTTATTTTTTAATTATTGTTAAAACAGTTATTTGATTTTCTTACTTTTGTTTCATTGTGACAATATTTTCTTAGTGTTTGTGTTTGAATTTATAATTGTGCAACTCACTATTGCATTCAGTACGCTTCATTCAATACAAGAGTATCAACTACACCATTATAACAATCAGCACTAAACATATAAAGTATGTCATCCTAATAATAATGATTGTGTCACAATAACATCGTCATTATTATAAGATAGCACCATAATACAAGGCCGGGAACTGTTTGTATTAAGACGCTAGAGGACGCTACTTGTCGGTGTTACTCCCATTTTTTCCGCGACAAATAGAAGTGGGAATATGTTGTCTTCGGCTCATATGTTTATCATGTTTATAATATGTTTATCATATGTTTATCGCATCTATAATTCTATATTTTGAAACTTTTTGTAATATAGTTTTGTTCATAAGGAAAATGCAATTTTACCGGAATACATTTAATTTTTAAAGATATTGTCAAATAACATAAGGTTTTCGATTATTTCTGTATATTTTAAAAAGGATATTACGCGGACATCCCTATAAAGTATGAAAAAGATCCTGCTAATATAACTAGAGAGATCTACTGTTATTTTAATTACCAACTACCAATGCTGCTATTGCTGATAATGATGATATAAACAATAAGGATAATGATGATGATGATGACAAGACTATGCTGCTGCTGATGATTATGATGTAAATTCTGATGCTGATGCTGCTGATGATGATGATAATGATGATGATGATGACCACGATAATGGCTGTGCCGATATAAAGAGCAAACACTTGACAAGTTTCGGAACTTGTATGCTGTCAGAATACACCACTGGCGCTAGATAGACTTGCAAATAGGTCTAGTGTACTATTGTTTTCCTGAAAGATGCGTATGTGACCAAAATGCAATCGTTTTTTATGGAGATAAACATAAACAATTTATACGAGAATTGGCGTGTCTTCAAAGAAAGATGCGTTATTTTATCTTGTACACAAACAAAAATTGGTCAATATTTCGTGCCGCACACATGTGATGCATACGTTTGGGGATCTAGTCAATGTCCTCATTCGAAGCAGACTTTTTACCGAAATATTTTTGTCGAGACCGTTCGATTATGTAACAGTTACGTACCTTGGATTATATAGGGTAAATTTGTAAAAGAACTACTGCCTTAAATATTTAGCATAAGATGTAAGCATAAATTAAACCAAGATCACAGAAACTGATTTTATATACTGTCAAAAAGAATTGTATTACTTAACTAAAATTTAAACATACTGACATGTAAAACCTTCCGTTGTTTTAAATATTTTTAAATAATAATTAAGATAAAAAATCATAACCCTGCAGTTAAATTTACATAAAAAGCATTTGATCCGAAAGTATTTATCATGCACAAGTAATTACCACTGATGTCACACTGACGTATGACAGTGTGTCACGCTATAATACAGTTAATCTATAGATAGTTTCCACATCAGCGAAGATCCCTTATCTTGGCAGCCATCTTTGATAGCAATTTCAAGGGATTTTCATATTAATTATATAGAAGCGTAAAATGTATTTTCTAGTAATTTCTTTATGTTTGGATCAAAAATTAAAAGCTATACACCATTGGAAAGTTCTTGAAATTTATATTTTTCAAATACAACATTTTAAAATTGATAAATTCACAAAGAATTAATACACTGAAATAAATAAAATCATCGGATCATCCTTAAACAAAATGAACATTGTTTCTTTTTGGGTTGTATTTTTTTACCTTTTAAACTATCAAAATATATTTTGATATTTAAAATACTTCATAAAAGCTGTTTAATTTGATATAAAATCAGTAAAAGAAAGATTGAAAATAAAAACACAGTGGTGAATTTAATACAGCACATATTTCCAGATTTCGGCCTGCATTAGCTTCTGCCTTCAAAGATAGGTGCCTTAAACTGTCTTATCAGTGCCTATGACATCACATGGAAACTACCTATCGGAGGCTAGAGTGGCATGTTGGGGCGACAGTAGTCTGGAGTTCCTTCCTTTGGTTACTATGTGGTAGGGTCAGGCAAACGCAAATAAACGCTACATTCTGTGGTCTTTAAAGTATATAGGAAACACATTATTATTTTACTGCCCCAAAAACAAATATTTCCGCAACTCGCAATTGATGGATATAAATAAATAGAAGCCAGCGATGGATTAGTTTTCCGTTATTAGTTCTCTGGGCAGATAAATAATGCGAATATTGAAAGTATATTATTTAGCAAAACAAAGATTGACCGCATATTTATCAGAGTGCTAATGATTTAATCAAGAAAAGAGGGAGACACAGAGAGAGAAAGAAAAAATGAAAGAAGAGAGAAAGAGAGAGGGGGAAGATGGAGAGAGAGTGAGGGAGGGAGGGAGATGGAGATGGAGAAGGAGGGAGAGGGGAAGACAGAGAGGGAGAAAGGAAGAGTGGGAGGGAGGGGAGAGGGAGGGGTAGAGGGATAATGGGGCAGAGTGAGAACTAGCAGTTCAGGATCCCGAATTTATCAGCCAGGGTGAGCGAATACTGACTTTCATACATTCTAGGTGGGTCCATGTACATGCTCCCCACCCCAGACCCCGCTCCCTCTCCCCAACCCCAAAGATTTTTATGTTTCTAGAGGGTGAAAGATTCGTTCTAAAGTGTATCTGGACAACACAAGTTGAACTTAATTGGCTTACAAAATAAGTCTTCAAGTCTTAAAAAATGCGAAAACATAAATCTTTAACAACATAACTTTGCTGCTGATAACTGGTTCAAATTCTTAACAAAATATATGCCCAAACAGGCAAGTAATACTTCCCTTTAAATAGATCGTTGTTTGAATAGAAAGAAAACAATCTTCATAACCTTTTTTCTCCTTATAGTACCATCAGATGTTATGCTTAACAAATATACAAAATATTGCTTTGGTTAAGATTTCTGTTGGGTGTTCGAGAAGTTATATTTCAAAATAAGCAATATAAACACAATAGACTACTTATTGCAGTTAAAATTAAAACTCGTCAAATGTGACAAACAAAACAGTACAGATTTGGCGCAATTTATGCAAAGGCTTTGCCTTTATTGATGTTGGACCAAACAAAATACAACAATCAGCAAATATCTTAAACTTTTTCTCAAAGACTGTTCAATGGAATGTTGGGCAAACAAAATATTACTAAGCATTTTAAAATTGTCTCTGCTTTCCTCTAGACCGTACACTGGAGTTTCGGCACAAATCATATCGTTGAATTAAATTTTCAAGCAAAACCTTTATTTAAAATTTAAATTAAATGAGTGTCGTGTTTCCAGGCACTGTTCATTTTGGATTTTAGACAAAAAATATTGCTATTTTTTTCTAAAAACGCTTACACCCACATTTTCGGCAAATTGCCTTTTTCAAGAGTTAAACACAAATTGCTTACTTTGTTATTTGCCAAAGCAAACCTTTTAATACAGAATAAGCTATGGAAAATATAGTTACGGTAAATATTGGCAAATAAGCACCATTTTCCCAGTATACATAAACAATATATATAATTATAGCATATACAATATAAAAACGTCATGCAGAATATATCTAATGTATTTAATGGGAGAGAGAGAGAGACAGAGAGACAGAGTGAGAGAGAGAGAGGCAGAGACAGAGACAGGCAGGCAGGCAGGCAGGCAGGCAGGCAGGCAGACATACAGACAGACACACACACACACAGAGACACACAGACAGAAATGGACGAATTGACGAACATAGAAACATTCAAAATGAAAGAGATACGGATTAAATAATAGGCTTTTTAGTTGAGATATAGTTGTTTGGTGTTAATAAAAAATGTCCCACCGAGAAGTATGCTCCGGATGCATAACGTACCCGATTTCAATGATAACAAATGCTGCTGACGTGTCACTGCATTGAAAACAATGTTTTCATTTTAAAAAAATAAAGCAGTTTAGTAAAATATAACGTTTACTTTGTTGAAAAATAAATTTAATCTTTGACCAAATGTTGCTCCCATTTCTTATCAAATTAAACGTATATACACTATGTAAGCTACATTAAACTTACAAAGAGAGAATTATCAAGTAGCCACATTTCGTTTTCATGAAGAAAGTTTAAAATTATCGATAGGGAAATTGCAAAGTTTGGTGTAATTATTTAAGACATTAAGTACATTATTTACAACTTAAGAATGATAAATGACTATCCTTGCGAATATAATGACAGCTGACACCGACGTAAGCAGCATAATGCAGAATTTCCCTATATAATCGACCACTGAGGACCGCCATTATTAGCAGCATAATACAGAATTTCCCTATATAATCGACCACTTAGGACCGCCATTATTAGCAGCATAATACAGAATTTCCCTATATAATCGACCACTGAGGACCGCCATTATTAGCGCTTGTCTGACGTACTGTTTGTTACATTTGTACGCAAAACCCGGACTAGGACTACACAGGATTTCACTTGCGTTAAAAAGGTACAATCTAGTTGCACTGTATACAGTAAAACACAGGCTTCTACTTTCCCAACTTGTAACATCTAAACCTACACAAATCTACGTTGTTCTTCAAGATAGAAGGTACATTCCACTACTTACCTTTAGGAGTAATCATCATTAAGTCTTGGGCGTATATTTCAGGATACGAACTATGGCTGACAGGCGTCGCTACGTTTAATTACGCCTCCGTGACCAGCTATGAGAACAGCATCGTCTGTAGAGACAGTAATGGCCAGGCCAGCGCCACCCTTATCCTAAAAGTTAACATCATTCAAAATGAGAGAGTCACCGTGAATAACCGTGAGTATAATGTAGAGGTTCACTGTGTATGACCGTGAGTATTATGGAGAGGTTCACCGTGTATGACCGTGATTATTATGGAGAGGTTCACAGTGTATGACCGTGGGTATTATGGAGAGGTTCACTGTGTATGACCGTGAGTATTATGGAGAGGTTCACTGTGTATGACCGTGAGTATTATGGAGAGGTTCACCGTGTATGACCGTGAGTATTATGGAGAGGTTCACAGTGTATGACCGTGGGTATTATGGAGAGGTTCACTGTGTATGACCGTGAGTATTATGGAGAGGTTCACCGTGTATGTCCGTGAGTATTATGAAGAGGTTCACTGTGTATGACCGTGAGTATTATGGAGAGGTTCACTGTGTATGACCGTGAGTATTATGGAGAGGTTCACCGTGTATGACCGTGAGTATTATGGAGAGGTTCACCGTGTATGACCGTGAGTATTATGGAGAGGTTCACCGTGTATGACCATGAGTATTATGGAGAGGTTCACCGTGTATGACCGTGAGTATCATGGAGTGGTTCACCGTGTATGACCGTGAGTATTATGGAAAGGTTCACCGTGTATGACCGTGAGTATTATGGAGAGGTTCACCGTGTATGACCGTGAGTATTATGGAGCGGTTCACAGTGTATGACCGTGAGTATTATGGAGAGGTTCACTGTGTATGACCGTGGGTATTATGGAGAGGTTCACCGTGTATGACCGTGAGTATTATGGAGAGGTTCACCGTGTATGACCGTGGGTATTATGGAGAGGTTCACCGTGTATGACCGTGAGTATTATGGAGAGGTTCACCGTGTATGACCGTGGGTATTATGGAGAGGTTCACTGTGTATGACCGTGGGTATTATGGAGAGGTTCACCGTGTATGACAATGAGTATTATGGAGAGGTTCACCGTGTATGACCGTGGGTATTATGGAGAGGTTCACTGTGTATGACCGTGGGTATTATGGTGAGGTTCACTGTGTATGACCGTGAGTATTATGGAGAGGTTCACTGTGTATGAGCGTGAGTATTATGGAGAGGTTCACCGTGTATGACCGTGAGTATTATGGAGAGGTTCACTGTGTATGACCGTGAGTATTATGGAGAGGTTCACCGTGTATGACCGTGAGTATTATGGAGAGGTTCACTGTGTATGACCATGAGTATTATGGAGAGGTTCACCGTGTATGACCGTGAGTATTATGGAGAGGTTCACAGCGTGAGTATTATGGAGAGGTTCACCGTGTATGACCGTGAGTATTATGGAGAGGTTCACTGTGTATGACCGTGGGTATTATGGAGAGGTTCACCGTGTATGACAATGGGTATTATGGAGAGGTTCACCGTGTATGACCGTGGGTATTATGGAGAGGTTCACTGTGTATGACCGTGAGTATTATGGAGAGGTTCACCGTGTATGACCGTGAGTATTATGGAGAGGTTCACTGTGTATGACCGTGAGTATTATGGAGAGGTTCACTGTGTATGACCGTGAGTATTATGGAGAGGTTCACCGTGTATGACCGTGGGTATTATGGAGAGGTTCACTGTGTATGACCGTGAGTATTATGGAGAGGTTCACCGTGTATGTCCGTGAGTATTATGAAGAGGTTCACAGTGTATGACCGTGAGTATTATAGAGACGTTCACCGTGTATGACCGTGAGTCCTATGGAGAGGTTCACTGTGTATGACCGTGAGTATTATGGAGAGGTTCACAGTGTATGACCGTGAGTATTATGGAGAGGTTCACCGTGTATGACCATGAGTATTATGGAGAGGTTCACTGTGTATGACCGTGAGTATTATGGAGAGGTTCACCGTGTATGACCGTGAGTATTATGGAGAGGTTCACCGTGTATGACCGTGAGTATTATGGAGAGGTTCACCGTGTATGACCATGAGTATTATGGAGAGGTTCACCGTGTATGACCGTGAGTATTATGGAGTGGTTCACCGTGTATGACCGTGAGTATTATGGAAAGGTTCACCGTGTATGACCGTGAGTATTATGGAGAGGTTCACCGTGTATGACCGTGAGTATTATGGAGAGGTTCACAGTGTATGACCGTGAGTATTATGGAGAGGTTCACTGTGTATGACCGTGGGTATTATGGAGAGGTTCACCGTGTATGACCGTGAGTATTATGGAGAGGTTCACCGTGTATGACCGTGGGTATTATGGAGAGGTTCACCGTGTATGACCGTGAGTATTATGGAGAGGTTCACCGTGTATGACCGTGGGTATTATGGAGAGGTTCACTGTGTATGACCGTGGGTATTATGGAGAGGTTCACCGTGTATGACAATGAGTATTATGGAGAGGTTCACCGTGTATGACCGTGGGTATTATGGAGAGGTTCACTGTGTATGACCGTGGGTATTATGGTGAGGTTCACTGTGTATGACCGTGAGTATTATGGAGAGGTTCACTGTGTATGAGCGTGAGTATTATGGAGAGGTTCACCGTGTATGACCGTGAGTATTATGGAGAGGTTCACTGTGTATGACCGTGAGTATTATGGAGAGGTTCACCGTGTATGACCGTGAGTATTATGGAGAGGTTCACTGTGTATGACCATGAGTATTATGGAGAGGTTCACCGTGTATGACCGTGAGTATTATGGAGAGGTTCACAGCGTGAGTATTATGGAGAGGTTCACCGTGTATGACCGTGAGTATTATGGAGAGGTTCACTGTGTATGACCGTGGGTATTATGAAGAGGTTCACCGTGTATGACAATGGGTATTATGGAGAGGTTCACCGTGTATGACCGTGGGTATTATGGAGAGGTTCACTGTGTATGACTGTGAGTATTATGGAGAGGTTCACCGTGTATGACCGTGAGTATTATGGAGAGGTTCACTGTGTATGACCGTGAGTATTATGGAGAGGTTCACTGTGTATGACCGTGAGTATTATGGAGAGGTTCACCGTGTATGACCGTGAGTATTATGGAGAGGTTCACTGTGTATGACCGTGGGTATTATGGAGAGGTTCACCGTGTATGACCGTGAGTATTATGGAGAGGTTCACTGTGTATGACCGTGAGTATTATGGAGAGGTTCACCGTGTATGACCATGAGTATTATGGAGAGGTTCACCGTGTATGACCGTGAGTATTATGGGGTGGTTCACTGTGTATGATCGTGGGTATTATGGAGAGGTTCACCGTGTATGACCGTGAGTATTATGGAGAGGTTCACCAGGTATGACCGTGAGTATTAAGGAGTGGTTCACTGTGTATGGCCGTGAGTATTATGGAGTGGTTCAGCTTTTAAATGAATGTTGGGGTTCTGATGTTGTGTCAATATACCATGCCGATTATTTCGACTTTCTTTTCTTTATTTTCCTGTTCAAAATTGTTCAAATATTCTATATATTTCCCGACAGGATTTTTGACGTTAAACGCATCAAGTACGGGTATCGGCGTTACCATAGACACTGTGCCTAGTGTTTCGGATCTGGGCCACACCCTGCGATACAGTTTGACCAGCGAGCCGTCCTTTAATCCAGAATTCTTTGTCATCGATTCAAGTAAGGGTCCGTTGTTTTTAGGGGTGGCTGATATATCGTAATGTACCAATTATCGCGATATCGAGTTTAGCGATATCATATTGATTTTCATATATTGCAATCTATTGGATTTTAATCTAAATAGAACTCCTTTTCTCGAATTTTCGACGTTTATCAATAGAATTACACCCGGACTTCGCTTACGTTTATTATTTATGTTCTCTATAGCATTCTATGATCAGTGGTACCAAACATGTTTTTAAAAGAATTAAGATCCTTAAAAAGCCACGACCATGGTAAGTTCTTCACCTAAAGACAAGGCATATGCATTTTAAACACTTTGCATTATGATTTTTTCACGTTTTTTCTTTGCATATGCTACGTCTTTATCCAAATACCCAAAACACGTACCAAATCCCGACATAAGGTTAGGTTTGGATTTAGTATTTCACTGGACGTAAATTACAGCAGGATGGAAAAAAAATAGTTAAGCTTATTATTTCTGTATTAGAAAATAAATAAAGTAAACAGTTCGTTACTTACATTAGCTTCAAAAGTCTTCTAAATCCATGGAAATTATTATCGGTGACGTCACAGCTTTGAGGAGCGGTATTATTTTTTAACGGTTATGTTTGTGCTGTATCAGCAGTAAAATGACCATGTACATGTGTAAGTATATATATAGCTGAGTTCTTCGTGACCGCATCTTTTGTGTTAGGATTTACCAATACCTTAACATGGTTGTTTTAATACAATTATTGTCACTATAGCGGCATCCAGATATTTCGGTAAGGAAGATCCTAGACGAATGTCAGGGTAGAAGCATTGTATATCAACATATATGAAAGACAGATTGACTAAATGTATATACATGTGGCTACATAATTATACACCCAGACAGATGGCTGGACTGTACGTATAAGTAGAATAACAATATACACCTAGACAGATGGCTGAACAGTATATACACGTAGGATGAAAAATATACACCTAGGCACTTGTATGGACTGTTTGTTAGCGTAGAATAGCAACTTTACACCCAACAGATGGATGGAGTTGTAGACAACATGCTTTACATATATTTGGGACCGCCAGATCTCGAACTAAACAATGCACTTTCTGATGATGATGGTGGTTTCTTCTTGTCTGAACATAACTAGGAATATGGTCCGGTCCGGGTGAGGCATGCCTTCTGGTGACTGTATATGCCAATCCAGGCCTTGCATTGTCTTGAACAGACAGCGCACGTGAAAACTGGCTGGTCGCTGGAGGAATAAACTTGAGATAATGTCTCCTTTCTCTTCTCGCGTATATCCCTGGCTGTCTGAGCCCTGACAGCATTTCTGGTGGATATGTCCATGGCATATCTGTTTGCTGCCAGTGTCCCCCAGCTGTGGAGTTGTGGTCAGTTTCACTAAGTTACATCTGTTGCTTCAGTTGGTCCTTGTAGCGTCTTGTGGAGCTCCAATGCTGCGTCTACCTTCACGCATTTCGCCGTAGAATTGGTCGGGTGACGTTGAGGGGTCATGAAATGAACTGAAGGGACATATTTTTAACCAGCAATGCTATATACCAAAATGTTTGTTAAGGTCTGTAGTTTATGAAACCACCGGCATAAACTGGCATAAATGGTTGCGAGCTGAGAAATCCAAGATGGCCGCCAAGATGGCTGCCAAGATGGACTCCAGTTTCTTGAAAGTCTTATTGTGTGAAATCAACAGCCCTGAAACCAGTGTTTCTTGTTTAATTTGGTATACTTGAGTTTAAATGACTTATTAAATGACACTGTATAATAATTTATAGGTACAAACGTTTTTTTTTATACTTTGCGCGTGATTAGATATTCAAAATGGCTGCCAAGATGGCCGCCATTATCAACTTTAAAATCTGTATTGTATAAACAATTACTTAAAACCAGGTTTATCTTGGACTTTCTTGAATTAAGTGGCTAATATTCATAAGATGTTCACTTATGTATTATAACAGCATAGTCTTTTTTTTTGCTGTTGTTGTTGTTTTTGAAGATTTAAATTTTGCCTCTATATTGTTCACATTGTCCAATATGATATATAAATATTCTGGCACAATTGCAAATCTTTTTAACGAAAATCAACAAGATATGCTATTGGAATAAATTACTGCATTTATTATGAACATTAGGTAATTCTTAAACGTAACTAGAAAAAAACATGGTTGAAATTAATTGTTTTTACATTACAATACAGGAAGATATTTTGGCAATTTTGGTGGCCATTTTGAATATCTTATTGCATACAAATTATAAAAAAGCTGATGTACATGTAAATTATTATACAGTGTTATGTAATAGGACATTAAATCTCAAATGTGAACCAAGAAAAACAGTTTTCAAGGTTGTCGATTTTCTTTGATAAGACTTTCAAGGAACTGGCGGCCATCTTGGCGGCCATCTTGAATTTCTCAGCTCGCCACCATTTATGACAATGTATGTCGGTGGTTTCATAAAAAACAGACCCTAACAAGCAATTTGGTATATAGCATTGCTTGTTAAAAATATGTCCCCTTAACCAATTGTTTTAATGGACTTTCTCATACATTGTCATCCTACCAAATATGACCTTTAGCAATACGCGCTACGTGACTTTGGAGGTACACAGGTGCCATGAATGGATGGTGGTATATGAATTAGGTCTTCTTCAGAGTAATGGTGAGGCCAAAAGCCCGAACAGCATCAGCAAAGTATTTGACGACTAACTACAGAGATTCCTCAGTATAAGCGAGGAGAGTACAGTCGTCTGCAAACGGCAGCTCCATGATTAGTTCCTCAGTGGTTTTGATACGCTCAAGGAGACGACGAAGGTTGGAGATGTGGCCATAAGTTCTGAATCTGACATAGATACCTTCAATCAGATCTTTCTTGGCTTTCCTCAGCATCAGGCTAAAGCTTCTACTGCATCTGGCATAGCACAAAAATCATGTATGTGGTTCCTCTGTCATGTAGGATTCGTGCCAGAATCTTTTCTACAATTGACAAAAGGGTGTTGCCTCTGTAGTTACAGCAGTCAGATTTCTCACCCTTGTTTTTGTAGAGGGAGATCTGCATCTCTGAGGTCACCTGGCACTACTTAATTGCCCCGGGATATAGTCAAGAGGGATGCTGTTCTGTGACAAATGTACACTTACTCTGGGATTCCGTCGATGTCAGGGGCTTTGCCACCCTTGAGCTTTTTGATGGCGGACTTCACTTCTTTGAAAAGCGTGGCAACGGGGAAAGTTGTCCAGGTCAAGCTTGATTGTCTTGGTAGTGTGCTCTGTCCAGCGATGCAAAATTGAATCTCGATCAAAGAGAGCAGTACTATCTGAAGAGTGTAGTGGGACCTGCAGTTGCAGTGACGGGCCATATGTTACTGGCAAGGCTTCATCAAAGGTTTTTGCGATGTCCAAGTCTTCTCAGTCATTTAAAGCCACCAGTCGTTCTGAATCTCGCCAAGTTAAGTGTGTAGACTGCTGCAAACTGTTCTGTAGGCTGCGTCAGCTGTATTGTTAGTTTTACTGGAAGAAATCTGGCATGTGAAGCACGCTTTCCTTGTATGAAATTCTAGATCAGTGTCTGTTTTTCCGATTAGAGAAGGCAGCAACGTCCGCCACTAAATGTTGAAGGACGGTCTTTAAGCTATGTATGTAGTGGAAATAAGCAGAATGTTAAGGATCGAGACCGAAACCTGTTAATCAACTTTAACACGAGAGAGGTGGTAAATTCCGCCATATGGTGGTTTCATTACCCTACTCCATTTTATTGGATGCTCATTTTTATTATTTGAAGTTCATTTAGCATTTTGTTGAAATCGGATGTAATTATGTTGACATTTGATGATTTTATATTGCCCCGGGATCAACTGTGTGACTCTAAATTTAAACCTATATCATATCATGAATATACGTACAACCACTGGAGACAGTAATATTCTTAAGATTTTAGATCGAAAACTTTCATTGAAAAAAATTAATCTGTATAAAAACTATTTATTTCATTGCAAACTTTTATTTTCAAATGCAAAACTGTATTACTTAAATCAGTTTTTATATATATATATATATATATATATATATATATATATATATATATATATATATATATATATATATATATATATATATATATATATATATATATATAAATATTTCTGACCATTTTAACCATTAAATTATTAATACGCCCAAACCAACTATGCCAGATGAGCTTTAATAAGGTCGTGCCTTTGTTTGGAAGAGTCCCTACTTATTTATTTTTGGGGTGATGGGAGATTTCATTTTCCGTGTAAGCCTTTGTCTGTTTTAAGTTTTTCCTGTGTGATCCTTTATCTGGGGAGCAGCCTTTGTCCAGATAAGTTTTTGTCTTGGGGAGATTCTATCGGCAGGAGCAATTTTCCCGACCAAACCTTGTTTGAGGAGAAGGTTTTATCTGGACGAGATTCTTCCCTTTGTCTTAAGGAACGTTTGTCTGGTTAGGGAGCTTTTCTGTGGAAGCTTTCGTCCAACATTTCTTTTGTGCTTTTAGGTACGGGGGAGGTGCGAACCAACCGGGACTTGAAATATTTGGACGACAGTGTGTCTACTTTGTACTTGGTGGTGGCCGCCTTTGATTCTGTTGATCACATTCCTCGTCTACAACAACATTACTGTAGGATTTACAGGTAACATTTCTAGCATATATATTCAGTCATATAGATAATGCCAGAAATAACTTTTTCGAGAGTTGTATATATTTTGTGTTCTCACTACCACCAGGTCTTGCTAAGGCAGTCATGCAAGACATTGTTGAAGGAGAGTGGAGAAAATCAGAAGAAGATATTGAAAGACATTTCAGACGAGACAGGCTTGAAACTGAGCCGTACTCAATGACTTGTTGTAGGAGAGTGGAGAAAGTTAGAAGACGAGATGGAAAGACATTTCAAACGGGACAGGCTTGAAACTGAGCGATACTTTAGGCATTGTTGAAGGAGGGTGGTACTGGTAAAGAGAAAGTCCGGAGAAAACATGGAAAGACATTTCAGACTATGTGTGTATACGTTTTGCCATTACATTCAAATCTTCCGTAAGATATTATCTAGGCATATACAATGAACGATCAAAAGTGTCATAACATGATTTGCTGGTCGCGATGACGGACGTCAGGAAAAAAGAGACGTAAGCTGTTCAGACGTATTACTACTGTAGACAGAATCTACAGTAGACTTTTTCATCTAAAAGTGTTACGAGATGCATAAGATTTTTTGTCTCATTTTGTCTCTGAGAAAGCACTGTAGACTGTAATATTTGAATGAGAAAGAGATTGCGTGCACGTAAACAGGTCATGTAGACATGAGTTAATTATGCAGGCGTATCCCATGTGTGAGGTCATTAGATAAATTCATATTTTGTTTAGTATAATGATTTAGCCAAAAAGTTAAGTCACATTCGTATAAATCGCACATTTTCTGCACTGTCACTACATCCATAATATTATATATGGGACTGAAAGTAACTGTTCAGATATGTGTTACAATTCTAAGAGCTAATGTATGTAGTGCATATCTTACCTCATGTCTCCGTAGACCAGAACACGATCCCTAGTACAAGCAGCCTTCCAGCCGCCGCCACCTGGCCCGAGAGTGTCCCCGCCGGCTCCCTGCTGTTCACCTTGACCACGGTGGACCCAGATGGCGCAGATCAGCACTCGCAGCGCTTTACCTGCAGTCCGGCTTCCGGGGATAGCATGTTT
Organism: Sinonovacula constricta; assembly: GCA_007844125.1. Lineage (NCBI taxonomy): Eukaryota > Metazoa > Mollusca > Bivalvia > Cardiida > Solecurtidae > Sinonovacula > Sinonovacula constricta. The sequence goes on along the minus strand of CM017564.1, from coordinate 50,055,039 downwards.
ACCCTGGATACAGGTGAATAGGTACCAATTAAGTCTAAACAAGAAAAGGTGTTTGACTATTTTGGATCACTAGACAATATTTAACATTAGCCGCTGTTAAAAATTAAAAAGATATATCGAAAGTTTGTAGGTAAGTAATATTCTTTCCAACTGCACTTTATCTGTTGGACCTTATCGGTCAATAACCAACTAGTTTACAATAGGTTCCGAAAGCATATATAGTTATTCAAGACATATTAACTTCTTCATGCAGCATTTAAGCTTTAATAAAACTGACAAACCAGAAAATACATCATGTGAAGTGTACATCAGAATATTTAACGCTCACATCAACTATCAGCACGCCCGTGCATGTATCTGATCTGTCCTTAATTCAGCTGGGAAATTCAAACTCGCCACTGGAAAGAAGTTAAACTACGAGTATGTGACGTCATACAACTGCTCATTCTACATCAGTGACGGCAAGCACGAGGGTGGACCATTCATCTACCACCTGACGGTGGGGAACGTCAATGAAGTACCGACGTTTTCACGACCAACATACTACGCTTCCGTAACGGAGGGATCGGTTAGTGATTGGTATTTGCAAATTGTATTTGTACGATAAGTTGTTTTATTTTATTATTTTAATATCATAACGGCCTCCTTAATGTTGCAGATTAGGAAGCCCGATTCTTATCATCAACTTAGCAAAATAAGCTTGTAACGATTAATATCTGATCACAACACAGATTACCAATCATATTAAACAAAGTGTGTTGACATGATATAGGTTTTGCTTTCTCATTTTGTCTTCATCCTTCGCAAATGTGCTGTACCTGATGCAAAATTACAATATTTCTCCTCGACTTCTGACAAGATTCACTGCCTTAAGGACAGATGTCTGCGTAAACTGACACTTTTACACAAAGCTTCAATTTCCAAGATTATCAGGTGTAAATCACTAGGTACCTGTCTATGATTACATTTCAAACGACAACAATAAATAATTAAATAAAATCTACTCAGGACTGGAAAGAAATTGTAATAAAGCCTAGCAACGCATGCTAAGTGCACAGATGATTAAATATTGTGGAAGAAAACATTTGGATAAATTTTAGGTATTTAATGTGAATAACTCTTTTTGTGTTTTATGTTGAACTTCTTATGTAACTGCCGTTTTAAAGCACAAATTATGTTCATAGTTGTAATACAGTTCTTGAAACACATTTATTTTTGTACTGAAATAACTTGTACTGTGATGCCACTTTGATAATTGAAACACAATTAAATATGCTCATATGCATCCGTGGTTAGTTTATAGTTATAACAGTACAAATAAAAGCAATGTTACTTACTTTGTCATACATGTTTGGCGATGGTCTTAACTGATTAAACTTGTCCAGTTTGAAGATTTCAACTGCGGATGATTTTCTCGAAATCCATATCTTCACTAAAATCACTCACGACGCATTGGAGTCCTGTTCAGTCCGCTCTGTGTGCGGTTGTTTTGTGGCTATTTCGGACAATGTAAAATACAAAACCGGAAGTGATGTCAATCTGTGCAGCGTTAGGTTAGCTTATAAATCGGGGAACATTTCCAGTCAATGAATGAACAAGAGTTGTTGTTTTTTTTTAATGTTGCCAAGGTCACATTTTGATTTTTATGTAATCATTATGGAAATGTTTTAGGTGTTTTTTTCATACTTTTCATGTTAACAATACTTTATGTTGTCAACGCATTTTCTGAAAAGAGGGTCTTAATAAAATGTTAGGGAAACGAAAGGCTGATTGCTGCAGAATAATCCGAATGTTCGAATCAGAGTAGGATGAAAATATCTCTTCTGTATCAATGTTTTAAACAATTTGAAAAAAAACACATTGACCTCTGGACACTCGACATAGTCAAACGTCAAAGAAACTAATTAGATTTTAAGCATCATATGCGTTTCTAAATCTGTATAACTAACGCTATCGGGTGATCTCGATGCAAAATTTATTATTTTCCTTACGTTCATTTGATACCCTTCAATGCCAATGGCGGAAGGAAAAAGTATAAAATATAAAAGATAATGGCTTTCTGATAGGGTAGGATTTATAATCATGATATATAATTTAGAACTTATTTAATTGATAATGTTCAAAATATGTAATTTCCTATCATCAGGTATTGAAGTTGTAGTGCTTGATGTAGTCTTAGTTGTTGTCGTAGATGTAGTTGTAATAGTAGCAGTTATTTACTAATCATTGATGTTCTGGTCAATAAAAGGAATGAGGTAAAATTTCAATAAGGATGTCTACAAAATTGTGTGGTGTCTGTAATCGAGCCGTTTGAGTCACCGACTTACTAACTAACCCCCAAGTCCTTTGCCGTGTGAATCTCAGTCAGGGCGAGAACTTTCGTGTATGGTGATCTTTTTGTTGACTTTCTGCGCGCGGGTAGTTTTACTCAGACTTATGTTTAGAATCTTCCTCTGCATATAATAGCTTGGCGTTGCAAAAGCATGTTGCTTCAAAGTTTCAACATATTATTTTGATTATTTAAAGAATATTTGATAAGACATCAACTTTTTGATCGTTAAATACTTTGTATGTCCCTATTTGACACGGTAAGGCGGATATTTATTCTATTTATTGTGAATTTTCTTCGTTTTTCCTTTAATATGAACAAATAGAATAATTTCATTTGTTTGACGCTATGGCCAATCGAAATGTATTTGGATGTGTAAAATTGTAATTTTAATATGTTTGGTAGTTATTGTTCATCTTACTTAAATTCTAACGAATATACATTTCCGCTTTACCACATCCGTCCTTCTATTAAGTTTCTTCTCTTCTTGTTTGTGGCCGTAAGATAAAGGTTTTCTCTCTTCCGACCTCCGTTGGTTGCCATTGTTGACACAGAAGATCAAGGCCACAAGAAATTCACCACAAGTCATTGCTCTTGGAAATTCCCTGGCTAGTCCGACCGGTCGCTGTTTCATGGATTTATATTTATCCTTGGACAAACAGCCATAAAATATGATGTATAAAATAGAAACGAAATATGGTTATAACGTGTTTTGATAATAACGCTCGCCCCATATCACTTTAAATGAGCAAAATACGGTTGAGTTTGTTTCTAATGAATGATTTCTATTTAGAGCACAGTCCACTAACTACATTGAACACGTATCAGGCGAAATTATGTAAAAGTGTGTCACGAAGTGCTCAAGGTACCCTGTTTGGAATAGTTTGGTTTAGGTGTGTATGTATGTCGTTATTAGTCCCCTACCGGTGTTTACACCGGAGGGGACTATAGGTTTACCCTCCGTCCGTCATTCCGTCTGTCTGTCTGTCTGTCTGTCTGTCTGTCTGTCTGTCTGTCTGTCTGTCTGTCTGTCTGTCTGTCTGTCTGTCTGTCTGTCTGTCTGTCTGTCTGTCCTTCTGTCTGTCTGTCTGTCTGTCCGCTAAAAATCTGGATCCTTTGATAACTTAAAAACTATTAAAGCTAGGCGCATGAAACTTGGTATGTTAATAGGTAGCAATGAGTACAATATGCACGCGCAACATTTGGGTCGCTACCTTGAAGGTCAAGGTCACAGCATGACCTTGAAGCAAAATTGTGTCCGGCCCATAACTTCATTATTTGAAGTCGGATTTTAAAACTATTTCACAGAAATGATCACCATATTGAGATGATGTGTCGTGAGCAAGATTAGGGTCGCTACCTTGAAGGTCAAGGTCACAGCATGACCTTGATGCAAAATCGTGTCCGACCCGTAACTTCGTTATTTGAAGTCAGATTTTAAAACTATTTCACAGAAATGATCACCATATTGAGATGACGTGTCGCGAGCAAGATTTGGGTCGCTACCTTGAAGGTCAAGGTCACAGCATGACCTTGCAGCAAAATCGTGTCCGCCCCATAACTTTGTTATTTGAAGTCTGATTTTACAACTATTTCACAGAAATGATCACCATATTGAGATGACGTGTCGCGAACAACATTTGGGTCGATACCTTGAAGGTCAAGGTCACAGCATTACCTTGCAGCAAAATCGTGTCCGCATAAATTTGTTATTTGAAGTCAGATTTTATAACTATTTCACAGAAATAATCACCATATTGAGATGACGAGCCGCGAACAACATTTGGGTCGATACCTTGAAGGTCAAGGTCACAGCATGACCTTGGAGCAAAATCATGTCCACCCCATAAATTTGTTATTTGAAGTCAGATTTTATAACTATTTCACAGAAATAATCACCATATTGAGATGACGTGTCGCGAACAACATTTGGGTCGATACCTTGAAGGTCAATGTCACAGCATGACATTGCAGCAAAATCGTGTCCGGGCCATAACTTTTGGATGACCGGTAGGGGACTACTGTATTGCCCGCAACACTATTAAATGCTTGTTAAAATTCCCTTTCCGCAAGTAAAATGTACGCCTAACTACTAAACATTGCCGGTTATTATCATATTTGAAATGGATTCACGTTGTATGGTCGGTTTATGGATGTTAAAGTCCAACTTTTGCTCATTAATTTGAAAGTTTAAATTTATTTATTCTGTGTATGTTATTTACTACATTTACATATATATCGCCATTGAATTATTTGTGTGTGTGTTTGTGTGTGTGTTTTAAGCAAACTTTTCAATTTTTCAATACAATATAATTTCAGTTATTATTCCTATTAAATGTCAGCATTGTCTTAAATTACATTTAAGTGTTTGAAATATTTTGCAATGTTGAATGTATTTTGACTGAATTGTGTAAAAAAAAAAGTTTTAAACATGTCTAGACTCATTGACATGTTTCATTATTGTATAATTTGCTTTGCTGCTATCATCTCAACAATTCACCAAAGCTCTTTCAGTCACCCGTCTCTGAAACAGTAGAGATATTGTTGGAAATTTCCGCATTCAATTTGCCTTGATAAGCGACGTGGTAAATTGTTTTGTCTACGTATGCATACACCATTATATATTATCCATATATTTACCATTCTAAACCCAAATCTACGTTGATTATTAAGCGGATGTTATAAAACTTAATGAAAGGCAGATCCAAGTTTTGAAACTATGTTTGTGACTTTCGATTAAAGGCAAATTGTATTTAGTGTTTGTATCGTGAAGTATTAGTGCCAGAAAAAACGATCGTGCACTGATATCGTGTTCATTCATTTCTAATAAACTGTAAATGGCACCATCTTTTGAGAAAAACAAACATAAAGTTGAAAAGTACAAACTGTATAAACCGGGTTCAGTCTTTTTATCACAAACCCACTATAAGAATAAATTAGATTCTGTGTTGGGTCGAGTCCAAATGATCAATAATTATTATATTCGGGTCATTTCTGTTAATAATAATGATATTTATTATAATAATAATAATTATATTATTATTATTATTATTATTATTATTATTATTATTATTATTATTATTATTATTATTATAATATTATTATTATTATTATTATTATTATTATTATTATAACTATTATCATTAGTAGAAGTAGAAGTAGTAGTAGTAGAATAGAAGTAGTAGTAGTAGTATAGTAGTAGTAGTAGTAGTAGTATTAGTAGTCGGTAGTAGTACGAAGTCTAGAGTAGTCGTAGTAGATCGTATATAGTAGTCGTGTCGTTCGTCGTCGTCGTCGTCTTCGTCGTCGCCGTCGTCGTCGTCGTCGTCGTCGTCGTCGTCGTCGTCGTCTTCCGTCGTCGTCGCCGTCGTCGTCTCGTCGTCGTCGTCGTCGTCGTCGTCGTCGTCCGTCGTCGTCGTCGTCGTCCGTCGTCTCGTCGTCTTCGTCGTCGTCGTCGTCGTCGTCGTGTCGTCGTCGTCGCGTCGTCGTCGTTGCCTCCCTCCTTCTCTTTCCTCTTCTCTGTCTCCTGCTCTGCTGGTTTAGCTGTGCCCCGCAATTTACAAAGTGTTGCTGACGGGCACTTTTAAGTTGCCTGTTTGGGGTTTGTAACTTCCCTTGTCTCCACCACATATTTAATGCATCATCAACAAACAGATTTTCACCGATATGCAATCAAATCTATAAATGTTTCATTAAGTAAATAAACAAACTACAATGATTTTGATCAATGCGACCTCAATGCCATACTACTCGAGATCTTCCCTATATCCTATTATTTAATGTTAATGACTACTATTACTTTGCGTACTTACATCATCTAATAAAGCATAAAACGTAGAATTTACGTCAACACATTCCATGCCTTTAGGATATCCTTGGATGTTGCCCTTGACATTGCCCTTACTGGTAGTGTTACTGGTTTTAGACAAAGCCGTTGAGATGACTCATTTGATTACATCACTATTATAAGAAGTACAGACAAGCCTTAGTGCGAAAGAAATTCAAAAGTATATGGACTTTCCGTCACTTTTACACTTATATTATTGTCCGTCGTTTTTCGTAATCGACATTATGTTACTGTCTGTAATAGATTTTTTATCGGTTCCTGAAATAGGCAATTTCCTACCTTTCTCGCAATCAAAACTATATTTTTGTCAAAGCCTCGAGTGATAAAATGGTTCAGTTGCTTCTAGTAGGAGTATTTACAATAAGAAAACAAGATAAGAACTACCACAAATCTGAACTACCTCTGGACAAATGCATACAAGAAAAAACAACAGTTACAGCCTCGGAACTGTCAATAGGCAATAAGACCGACTTGGGTGCTTAAACCTGGTTTATAAAGCTCCTTCTAACAAATAATATAAATAGAAATATTCTATCAAAGTGAAACAACTAACGTCAAGTACCTGTATTGACATTTAAAACTTATAAAAGAATATTATATAATATAAATATCATTAAATAGGCAAATATGAAAATAATGACTACTACAGATATTTCAAACTGAACTACATCTAGACTAATGCATAATATGTAAATGTGATCAAAGACAAAGAGACGAGATATTACAAACAGACACACACACACGCGCATGCACACACACGCGCGCGCACACACACACAAACAGTTACCGCCTTGGGACGTTCAGTCAGCAAAAGGACAGACTAAGGTGCTTAAACCTCGTTTATGGAGTGCTCACACCTCCCACTTCCTCCATTGTTTTGCTGACAAAAAGTGTAAACAGTGATAAAAGCAAGTAAAGCAACTCATTTTATAGTCAACATATGTACAGTATGTATAAAATGTACCGGCTATAAAAATCTCGGCAGCCTGCATGTCCAAAACGAGAGAGCTGTTTAAAATAAAACAAAGGGATGATGTATAATTAGAACGATTTAATTACGTCATACGATAAAAACGCAGTGGCGTCATATGTCAGCGTTAAGATGTGAAATTCAATTTTAAAAAGTAATTTGGTGTTAAACCAACTTAACAAATTGTACGGTAAAGCATTGTTGTGTTTGTATTCAGACGACGGTCTCCGCATTGCTACATAAACTACTACTCAAAGTGGTCCAGTCACTAGGAAATTCTAAAATACCGACAATGTGGCAATCTTAGTTTTATTGCAATCGCATAAGGTTTAACAGAAAATATGATAAACGGATAACAGAAAACATAAATAGATTTTAATATTTTCACACGTATATAGCAAAATCACTCATGTTGTTACTCATTTTTGTATTTGTTTCGGATACAATAGCATTCAGAAGTATGTGTTGTTTTCATAATGGCATGTTATCTGTCTTGCATTATTTAATATCACGCGTATGTTTTCGATGTAGATTCTTTAAATATATAAGATAGAAAAATCTTAATATGATATATGTTAGAAAGCAGAATCAAGTGGTAATTCTTTATTCTGTCTGTAACGCCTGTAACACCTGTCAGTGAGTGCATCATATACAAGGTGATATGATAGATACATGATAGATACATGTTGGTCGGGCATTAATCAGTATTTGCAAGCATTTTACTGTAGACTCATGTACAGGCCTGTTGAAAGGTCTGTAAGTACATGGTGTAGTGTGCATATATATTAAAAGGACACTTAAGAGAGTTCAAAGTGAATAGGAGTATCTTTTAAATCATAAATCTATTTTTTCAGTTATAATTTATTTCCGTTTGAAAAAAAACCTGCCAAATACTATAACCATAATCCCAACCTATTTCTATTTTACAGTTCTAATTTAATTAGACTGTAAAACTACTTTAAACTGTATATTTGTTATTTATTTTGATGGCCATTCATGTGTCAAGAAAAGTATAAGCATAAATTAGGTTAGAATAATAAAAACAGCCCTCACACTCTTGCATGCGATTCCTAAAATATTGCATATACCAAAACTCATACAAGCAAATCGTAATTTTATTGTAGTAGAGTAAACATTTGGTGTACTTTCAAAACTATTTGTTATCAAGCACCGTTGTTGTATGCATTATTTCAGGAGAGCAATAACTGGGGTTTTGGCACGTGTGTTTCACCCCGTTGTTAATGTATTATGTGAATATTATTTTTCGATGTTGATGCTGATTTTTAAACATTATTACGATAAATATTTGCTGGAAATTCGTTTAGAATAAAAAGGAATAAAGTTTTTTATTTTGAAAACTATTTGTCACTTATTTTTTTTTAGTCTGCTTGCATCTACATACAATACTTGGTTTTATGTAAGGACAATTTACAACACCGTGTAAGATTACAAGCTCATGACTCAAAGCGCGACATTTTGATTTTTAATGGTTATCTGAACGGTGTGTTGGACTTTTAGGACTACTCTAGATTTTTGGTTACACTACCTAAAACATAGAAATCAGAAACTACTAGCAAATTCAATTTAAAACATGTAATGAACAGCGCAACACACGTTTCTTAGTATGCGTGGTTTGTGTCAAACCTAACTTGATTTCTTAATTTATGGCATCAAAAGACACATAACAACGTCCACTATTTGACGACTTCAAAATATTGAATTGGAGTAATACCAGCATTTGCTTTTATTTTATCTCAGCTGGTTAAAAATTCTGTTTTCGACAAAATCTAACAGTACATTTTATCATTGTAATTTATGACAAATATTAGTTAAAATAAATGGTCACGATATGCGCTATGTGAAATAAACATAACCCTGATTCTAATTTTATATTGCATATTTTAATACATATGAGTCTGAACACATTTTACGATATTTAGGCATTATATTAGTATAGTATACATTTGTGGATTAATGTCTAAGTTGCACTGGCATCGGACTCCAAATGTAGTTTGACGGGTTTTGTACAGTATGCAGAGTAAATAAAAAGTATTTTATTGACGAATAACACTAAGAGTCAAAGTTGCAAATTGTTGTCAACACAAATGGAATAAACTTAAGCATAATCTTAATGATTGATACAAAAACTATAATATATAACAAGTTAAAATCGGTGACAGTGAATTATAGGGGATAACTCCTGTACCCAAAAAGAAGATTAACTGTACTCCTCAACAACCTTTTGTACCCGTTAACATCCTTACTAGCCACACATGGTGTCAGTATCATAACTTTCTAATTTTCCGAACCCTCAAAATGAACAAAGTAACAATGCTTCGATGTAAAATAATTCAGCAGCTCCTCCAAAATCAAAATGATTTGAGAAACAATAATGTTGATGCGAAAACCTTTAAGATTAGTTTACACTGTTATAACCTTTAAGATTATTTTACACTGTTATAACCTTTAAGATTAGTTTACACTGTTATAACCTTTAAGATTATTTTACACTGTTATAACCTTTAAGATTAGTTTACACTGTTATAACCTTTAAGATTAGTTTACACTGTTATAACCTTTAAGATTAGTTTACACTGTTATAACCTTTAAGATTAGTTTACACTGTTATAACCTTTAAGATTAGTTTACACTGTTATAACCTTTAAGATTAGTTTACACTGTTATAACCTTTAAGATTAGTTTACACTGTTATAACCTTTAAGATTAGTTTACACTGTTATAACCTTTAAGATTATTTTACACTGTTATAACCTTTAAGATTATTTTACACTGTTATTTTACACTGTTATAACCTTTAAGATTATTTCACACTGTTATAACCTTTAAGATTATTTTACACTGTTATAACCTTTAAGATTATTTTACACTGTTATAACCTTTAAGATTATTTTACACTGTTATAACCTTTAAGATTATTTTACACTGTTATAACCTTTAAGATTATTTTACACTGTTATAACCTTTAAGATTATTTTACACTGTTATAACCTTTAAGATTATTTTACACTGTTATAACCTTTAAGATTATTTCACACTGTTATAACCTTTAAGATTATTTTACACTGTTATTTTACACTGTTATAACCTTTAAGATTAGTTTACACTGTTATAACCTTTAAGATTAGTTTACACTGTTATAACCTTTAAGATTATTTTACACTGTTATAACCTTTAAGATTATTTTACACTGTTATAACCTTTAAGATTAGTTTACACTGTTATAACCTTTAAGATTAGTTTACACTGTTATAACCTTTAAGATTAGTTTACACTGTTATAACCTTTAAGATTATTTTACACTGTTATAACCTTTAAGATTATTTTACACTGTTATTTTACACTGTTATTTTACACTGTTATTTTACACTGTTATAACCTTTAAGATTATTTTACACTGTTATAACCTTTAAGATTATTTTACACTGTTATAACCTTTAAGATTATTTTACACTGTTATAACCTTTAAGATTATTTTACACTGTTATAACCTTTAAGATTATTTTACACTGTTATAACCTTTAAGATTAGTTTACACTGTTATAACCTTTAAGATTAGTTTACACTGTTATAACCTTTAAGATTATTTTACACTGTTATAACCTTTAAGATTATTTTACACTGTTATAACCTTTAAGATTATTTTACACTGTTATAACCTTTAAGATTAGTTTACACTGTTATAACCTTTAAGATTAGTTTACACTGTTATAACCTTTAAGATTAGTTTACACTGTTATAACCTTTAAGATTATTTTACACTGTTATTTTACACTGTTATACCTTTAAGATTATTTTACACTGTTATAACCTTTAAGATTAGTTTACACTGTTATAACCTTAAGATTAGTTTACACTGTTATACCTTTGATTAGTTTACACTGTTATAACCTTTAAGATTAGTTTACACTGTTATAACCTTTAAGATTATTTTACACTGTTATAACCTTTAAGATTATTTTACACTGTTATTTTACACTGTTATAACCTTTAAGATTATTTTACACTGTTATAACCTTTAAGATTATTTTACACTGTTATAACCTTTAAGATTATTTTACACTGTTATTTTACACTGTTATTTTACACTGTTATAACCTTTAAGATTATTTTACACTGTTATTTTACACTGTTATAACCTTTAAGATTATTTTACACTGTTATAACCTTTAAGATTATTTTACACTGTTATAACCTTTAAGATTATTTTACACTGTTATTTTACACTGTTATAACCTTTAAGATTATTTTACACTGTTATAACCTTTAAGATTATTTTACACTGTTATAACCTTTAAGATTATTTTACACTGTTATAACCTTTAAGATTATTTTACACTGTTATAACCTTTAAGATTATTTTACACTGTTATAACCTTTAAGATTAGTTTACACTGTTATAACCTTTAAGATTATTTTACACTGTTATAACCTTTAAGACTATTTTACACTGTTATTTTACACTGTTATAACCTTTAAGATTATTTTACACTGTTATAACCTTTAAGATTAGTTTACACTGTTATAACCTTTAAGATTAGTTTACACTGTTATAACCTTTAAGATTATTTTACACTGTTATAACCTTTAAGATTATTTTACACTGTTATAACCTTTAAGATTATTTTACACTGTTATAACCTTTAAGATTATTTTACACTGTTATAACCTTTAAGATTATTTTACACTGTTATAACCTTTAAGATTAGTTTACACTGTTATAACCTTTAAGATTAGTTTACACTGTTATAACCTTTAAGATTATTTTACACTGTTATAACCTTTAAGATTATTTTACACTGTTATAACCTTTAAGATTAGTTTACACTGTTATAACCTTTAAGATTAGTTTACACTGTTATAACCTTTAAGATTAGTTTACACTGTTATAACCTTTAAGATTATTTTACACTGTTATAACCTTTAAGATTATTTTACACTGTTATAACCTTTAAGATTAGTTTACACTGTTATAACCTTTAAGATTATTTTACACTGTTATTTTACACTGTTATTTTACACTGTTATTTTACACTGTTATAACCTTTAAGATTATTTTACACTGTTATAACCTTTAAGATTAGTTTACACTGTTATAACCTTTAAGATTATTTTACACTGTTATAACCTTTAAGATTATTTTACACTGTTATAACCTTTAAGATTAGTTTACACTGTTATAACCTTTAAGATTAGTTTACACTGTTATAACCTTTAAGATTATTTTACACTGTTATAACCTTTAAGATTATTTTACACTGTTATTTTACACTGTTATTTTACACTGTTATAACCTTTAAGATTAGTTTACACTGTTATAACCTTTAAGATTATTTTACACTGTTATAACCTTTAAGATTATTTTACACTGTTATAACCTTTAAGATTATTTTACACTGTTATAACCTTTAAGATTAGTTTACACTGTTATAACCTTTAAGATTATTTTACACTGTTATAACCTTTAAGATTAGTTTACACTGTTATAACCTTTAAGATTAGTTTACACTGTTATAACCTTTAAGATTAGTTTACACTGTTATAACCTTTAAGATTAGTTTACACTGTTATAACCTTTAAGATTATTTTACACTGTTATAACCTTTAAGATTATTTTACACTGTTATAACCTTTAAGATTAGTTTACACTGTTATAACCTTTAAGATTAGTTTACACTGTTATATCCTTTAAGATTATTTTACACTGTTATTTTACACTGTTATAACCTTTAAGATTAGTTTACACTGTTATAACCTTTAAGATTAGTTTACACTGTTATAACCTTTAAGATTATTTTACACTGTTATTTTGTGTGACTTTTCGACTTATGTTGAAAGTATCAATGACACAGTCCTCGGTAAAACACACACCTAAACCCGAAGTTAATGGAAAAATAAAACTTAATTAACTACATTAACTATGTACAAATTCATAGATTACATCAGTGTGTTTATTTTTACAAGGTCCATCTGTTAACATAGGGACTAATAAATAAATAAAATAGTTTAATATAACCTGAAAAAAAACGTGTATTCTTCAAATCTCATTACAACAGTGAAGTACTTCAAGGTCACTGGTATTAATCAAGTTAAAAATATTGCAGTTATGGATAAGATTCAAAGGCACGATTACAATCCAGCAATTGCTCATCGAAAATAATTTCAGAGTTCTTTAGCGCAAACGATTTTAATGGATTTCTTATATTTCACGATCAAATACAATAAATATCACTTTGTAAATAACACTGCAAAAAGTTAATTAATATAAACGAAAGATTTCAAATCGCCCGAATAATTTCGTAATAATGTTAATTGCTTCATTTAAAAGTCATGCATTCGAGACAAGTTGCATATTTCTTTTATAATAAATAGGTTCTTTAAAATATTTTGTCATGGCACTATGATAAAACGTAATCGGCCAGGACAAATGTTTACTTGCCAGCAATATGTAAATATGACATTGAAATCCCAATGACGAGAGGAGAGTTTTAAGCGATACAGGATGTTTTAACGTTAATTGTAGTAAGGCCTTATTGATTGAACCAGCAGACTGTATTTTAATTTCACATAACCAGATATTTGCCATTAACAAAGACATACAATACTCTTATTTCGATCGTTTTATTTACCGAAGACAAGTAAATGGATTTGTTCCTGAACAGCCCGCATACAAGCATTACAGTATATATATATATGTATGTATGTATGTATGCTTCTTATGCCTAAACTAATTCTCGAGAATGTGCATAACCACATTTACGGTTACAAGACAAAGCTATCCAAACAGTTATTAATTTAAAATTATTGATCCTTATAATTTTCTGAAAGGTTGCATGAAAAACTGATATAACTGAATGGATTTCGGCTTGTCTTCTGGATTTTTGCAGTTATATAATTTTCGAACTTTGTTCATAGCACGGCTGATTCGTTAAACCTTTTAAGATAAACGAACGGATCTCGTAAGATTTGAATGCCCATATAAATCGCATATCGGTTTTTATGTATTTTTCACACACAATGAACATGTTTTTCTACAAAATGCGTATTTAATAAATCCGTTATTTGATCAACTTTGTTATCAAAATTTTTACACAAACTGAAAATAGTCTACGTGATTTACATAAAAAATGTTTACACTATAATATTACAAAAGGTATTACATACAATCGTAAAATTGAATTCCTGTTTTCTGTTTTTCTTATTTGGGAAAGAAACAAAAGACGACACATAATGATACTCGTTTATGCTTTTTCTTAATGAAAAATGTATAACATTTTGTAAAACCTTAATTTAAACTTTAAACAATTGAATTGTTTATATATGAAAGGAGGATAAGTGCATTCGCAACAAACTATGAAAACTGGAAGATATTTGTTTGTTTGCTACTGCAACACAGTTTTACAGTTGTCAGATAATGTTGTGTTGTTTTGTTATTGTTATTGTTGTTGTGTGTTTGTATGTGTGTGTGTATATTGTTTTCTGTGCTGGTTCCCGTATTATTTGTTTGTTTTTAAAGCTGATCCGGCATTATAACTGGGTCTACTTTTGTACATTTGTTTATATGTCATTATCAGAAAACTTGTAAATGTTGCAAAAACAGGCTCTACATGTCTGATTTATTTGTCAACGATCATGTAATGGTTATTATATAACAATGACAAACCTGTCCTTTCCACAGCAGTCCAGCACGACCTTCGACCCTGGCGTGACGTGTACTGACCCGGATGTTGGCGACACAACCATGTACTCAATGGAACCATCAACTAACGGAAACAGGTGGAGGATTCTCCCCAGCGGCCTGGTGACGTTTAACGTCGATTATGACGTAGACGGCATGAACATGCCGACGTCAGTGACGCTATCGATATATTGCGTAGACTCTGGCACGATAGACGGGACCGTGCTGACTGGCACAGCGCAGCTGCTGATAACGATAACGGTACGGGTGGGCTTTACACAGCCACATACATTCATGCGCGAAAGAAAAAGTAAACGAAAGCATACGCACACGCAGCCATACGTAAAACATAAACAAACGCTCACATACACACACACGCAGAAAAGCACCCAGGCAACAAACATAAACAGGCATGCCCAAGTCCAGGTAAAACATAAACGCAAGCGCACGCAATCACCGCAAGCACATTTACACCCGCACCCAAACTAAAGCAAATGTTTTGCCTGAGAGGCTATGTAGCTTGATGCCCGATGGGTTATGATGCACAATGCCCGAGAGATTATAGTGCTAGATGCCCGAGAGGTGTGGTGCTTGGTGCCCAAAAGGTTATGGTTCTTGATGCCCAAGGGGTTGTGGTGTTTGATGCCCGAGGTGTTATGGTGCTCGATACCCGAGCGGTTATGGTGCTTGATGCCCGAGGGCTTATGGTGTTTGATGCCCGAGGGCTTATGGTGTTTGATGCCCGAGCGGTCATGGTGCTCGTTACCCGAGGGGTTTTTGGTGCTTGATGCCCGTGAGCTTATGGTGCTTGATGCCCGAGGGCTTATGGTGCTTGATGCCCGAGGGCTTATGGTGTTTGATGCCCGAGTGGTCATGGTGCTCGATACCCGAGCAGTTATGGTGCTCGTTACCCTAGAGATTATGGTGCTTGATGCCCGAGGGCTTAGGGTGTTTGATGCCCGAGCGGCCATGGTGCTCGTTACCCGAGGGCTTATGGTGCTTGATGCCCGAGGTGTTATGATGCTCGTTACCCGAGGGGTTATGGTGCCAGATGCCCGAGGTGTTATGATGCTCGTTACCCGAGGGCTTATGGTGCTTGATGCCCGAGGTGTTATGATGCTCGTTACCCGAGGGGTTATGGTGCCAGATGCCTGAGGAGTTATGATGCTCGTTACCCGAGGGGTTATGGTGCCAGATGCCTGAGGAGTTATGATGCTCGTTACCCGAGGGGTTATGGTGCTTTATGCCCAAGGTGTTATGATGCTCGTTACCCGAGGGGTTATGGTGCTTTATGCCCAAGGTGTTATGATGCTCGTTACCCGAGGGGTTATGGTGCTTTATGCCCGAGGTGTTATGATGCTCGTTACCCGAGGGGTTATGGTGCTTTATACCCAAGGTGTTATGATGCTCGTTACCCGAGGGGTTATAGGGGTTATGGTGCTTTATGCCCAAGGTGTTATGATGCTCGTTACCCGAGGGGTTATGGTGCTTTATGCCCGAGGTGTTATGATGCTCGTTACCCGAGGGGTTATGGTGCTTTATACCCAAGGTGTTATGATGCTCGTTACCCGAGGGGTTATAGGGGTTATGGTGCTTTATGCCCGAGGTGTTATGATGCTCGTTATCCGAGGGGTTATGGTGCTTTATACCCAAGGTGTTATGATGCTCGTTACCCGAGGGGTTATGGTGCTTTATGCCCGAGGTGTTATGATGCTCGTTACCCGAGGGGTTATGGTGCTTTATGCCCGAGGTGTTATGATGCTCGTTACCCGAGGGGTTATGGTGCTTTATACCCGAGGTGTTATGATGCTCGTTACCCGAGGGGTTATGGTGCTTTATACCCGAGGTGTTATGATGCTCGTTACCCGAGGGGTTATGGTGCTCGATACCCGAGGGGTTATGGTGCTTTATACCCGAGGTGTTATGATGCTCGTTACCCGAGGGGTTATGGTGCTTTATGCCCGAGGTGTTATGATGCTCGTTACCCGAGGGGTTATGGTGCTTTATGCCCGAGGTGTTATGATGCTCGTTACCCGAGGGGTTATGGTGCTTTATACCCGAGGTGTTATGATGCTCGTTACCCGAGGGGTTATGGTGCTTTATACCCAAGGTGTTATGATGCTCGTTACCCGAGGGGTTATGGTGCTCGATACCCGAGGGGTTATGGTGCTTTATACCCAAGGTGTTATGATGCTCGTTACCCGAGGGGTTATGGTGCTTTATACCCAAGGTGTTATGATGCTCGTTACCCGAGGGGTTATGGTGCTTTATGCCCAAGGTGTTATGATGCTCGTTACCCGAGGGGTTATGGTGCTTTATGCCCAAGGTGTTATGATGCTCGTTACCCGAGGGGTTATGGTGCTTTATGCCCAAGGTGTTATGATGCTCGTTACCCGAGGGGTTATGGTGCTTTATGCCCAAGGTGTTATGATGCTCGTTACCCGAGGGGTTATGGTACTTTATGCCCAAGGTGTTATGATGCTCGTTACCCGAGGGGTTATGGTGCTTTATGCCCAAGGTGTTATGATGCTCGTTACCCGAGGGGTTATGGTGCTTTATGCCCAAGGTGTTATGATGCTCGTTACCCGAGGGGTTATGGTGCTTTATGCCCAAGGTGTTATGATGCTCGTTACCCGAGGGGTTATGGTGCTTTAAACCCAAGGTGTTATGATGCTCGTTACCCGAGGGGTTATGGTGCTTTATACCCAAGGTGTTATGATGCTCGTTACCCGAGGGGTTATGGTGCTTTATGCCCGAGGTGTTATGATGCTCGTTACCCGAGGGGTTATGGTGCTCGATACCCGAGGGGTTATGATGCTCGTTGCCCGAGGGGTTATGGTGCTTTATGCCCGAGGGGTTATGATGCTCGTTACCCGAGGGGTTATGGTGCTTTATACCCGAGGGGTTATGGTGCTTTATGCCCAATGTTTTATGATGCTCGTTACCCGAGGGGTTATGGTGCTTTATGCCCGAGGTGTTATGATGCTCGTTACCCGAGGGGTTATGGTGCTTTATGCCCAAGGTGTTATGATGCTCGTTACCCGAGGGGTTATGGTGCTTTATGCCCGAGGTGTTATGATGCTCGTTACCCGAGGGGTAATGGTGCTTAATGCCCGAGGTGTTATGATGCTCGTTACCCGAGGGGTTATGGTGCTCGATACCCGAGGGGTTATGATGCTCGTTACCCGAGGGGTTATGGTGCTTGATAACCGAGGGGTTATGGTGCTCCATACCCGAGGGGTTATGGTGCTCCATACCCGAGGGGTTATGGTGCTCGATAACCGAGGAGTTATGGTGCTCCATACCCGAGGTGTTATGTTGCTTTATGCCCGAGGTGTTATGGTGCTCGATACCCGAGGGGTTATGGTGCTTTATACCCGGGGTGTTAGGATGCTCGATACCCGAGGGGTTATGATGCTCTATACCCGAGGGGTTATGGTGTTTGATGCCCAATGGGTATTGATTCTTGATGTCCGAAGAGTTTAAGGTACTTGATGCCAGAGAGGATATGGTGCTCGATGTCCGAGGTATTATGGTGCCTTATCCCCGATAAGTTATTTGTTAAGGGCACTCGATGTACGAAGGGTTATGGTGCTTGATGCAAGAGGAGTTATGGCGCTCGAGGCCCGAGGGCTTATGATGCTCGATGCCTGGGGGTTTATGGTGCTTGATGCCCGTAGGCTTATGGTGCTTGATGCTCGATGGGTTATGATGCTTGATACCAGAGGGCTTATGGTGCTCGATGCCTTAGGGCTTATGGTGCCCGAAGGCAAACGTGCTTGATACCCGGTGGCTTAAGGTACATGATGCCCGAGCGGTTATGGTGCTTGATGCCCGAGGGGCTAAAGTACTTGATGCCCGAGGGCTTATGGTGCTTGATGCCCAAGCGGTTATGGTGCTTGATGCCTAAGGGATTATGCTGCTCAATGCATGAGGAGTTATGGTGCTAGATGCCTGGGGAGTTATGGTGCTTGATGCCAGAGGAGTTATGGTGCTCGATGCCTGAGGAGTTGTGGTGCTCGATGCCAGAGGAGTTATGGTGCTCGATGCCTGAGGAGTTATAGCGCTCGTTGCTTGAGGTGTTATGGTGCTCGATGAATGAGGAGTTATGGTGCTCGATGCGTGAGGAGTTATGGTGCTAGATGCCTAAGGAGTTATGGTGCTCGATGCCAGAGGAGTTATAGCGCTCGTTGCTTGAGGTATTATGGTGCTCGATGCCTGAGGAGTTATGATGCTCGATGCCTGAGGAGTTATGGTGCTTGATGACAGAGGAGTTATAGTGCTAGATGCCTGAGGGGTTATGGTGCTCGATGCCTGAGGAGTTATGGTGCTCGGTGCCTGAGGAGTTTTGGTGCTCGATGCCTGAGGAGTTATGGTGCTCGATGTCTGAGGAGTTAGAGTACTCGATGCCTAAGGAGTTATGGTGCTAGATGCCTAAGGAGTTATGGTGCTAGATGCCAGAGGAGTTATGCTGCTCGATGCCTGAGGAGTTATGTTGCTCGATGCCTGAGGAGTTATGGTGCTAGATGCCTGAGGAGTTAGGGTGCTCGATGCCTAAGGAGTTATGGTGCTAGATGCCTAAGGAGTTATGGTGCTAGATGCCAGAGGAGTTATGGTGCTCAATGCCTGAGAAGTTATGGTGCTCGATGCGTGAGGAGTTATGGTGCTCGATGCCTGAGGAGTTATGCTGCTCGATGCGTGAGGAGTTATGGTGCTCGATGCCTGAGGAGTTTTGCTGCTCGATGCCAGAAGAGTTAAGGTGCTCAATGCCTGAGAAGTTATGGTGCTCGGTGCCTGGAGTTATGGTGCTCGATGCCTGAGGAGTTATGGTGCTCGATGCATCAGGAGTTATGGTGCTAGATGCCAGAGGAGTTATGGTGCTCGATGCATGAGGATTTATGGTGCTCGATGCCAGAGGAGTTATGGTGCTCGATGCCTGAGGCGTTATGTTGCTCGATGCCAGAGGAGTTATGGTGCTCGATGCCTAAGGAGTTATGGTGCTCGATGCCTGAGAAGTTATGGTGCTCGATGCCTGGAGTTATGGTGCTCGATGCCTCAGGAGTTATGGTGCTCGATGCCTCAGGAGTTATGGTGCTCGATGCCTGAGGAGTTATGGTGCTCGATGCATGAGGAGTTATGGTGCTCGATGCCTGAGGAGTTATGGTGCTCGATGCCAGAGGAGTTATGGTGCTCGATGCATGAGGATTTATGGTGCTCGATGCCAGAGGAGTTATGGTGCTCGATGCCTGAGGAGTTATGGTGCTCGATGCCAGAGGAGTTATGGTGCTCGATGCCTAAGGAGTTATGGTGCTCGATGTCTGAGACATTATGGTGCCAGATGAGTTATGGTGCTCGATGCATGATGAGTTATACTGCTCGATGCCTGAGGAGTTATGGTGCTCGATGCCTGAGACATTATGGTGCCAGAGGAGTTATGGTGCTCGATGCCTGAGACATTATGGTGCCAGAGGAGTTATGGTGCTCGATGCCTAAGGGCTTATGGTGCTCGATGTCTGAGACATTATGGTGCCAGATGAGTTATGGTGCTCGATGCCTAAGGGCTTATGGTGCTCGATGCCTAAGGGCTTATGGTGCTCGATGCCTAAGGGCTTATGGTGCTCGATGCCTGAGACATTATGGTGCCAGAGGAGTTATGATGCTCGATGCCTAAGGGCTTATGGTGCTCGATGCCTAAGGGCTTATGGTGCTCGATGCCAGAGGAGTTATGGTGCTAGATGCAAAATGAGTTATACTGCTCGATGCCAGAGGAGTTATGGTGCTCGATGCCTGAGACATTATGGTGCCAGAGGAGTTATGGTGCTCGATGCCTAAGGGCTTATGGTGCTCGATGTCTGAGACATTATGGTGCCAGAGGAGTTATGGTGCTGGATGCCTAGGGGCTTATGGTGCTCGATGTCTGAGACATTATGGTGCCAGATGAGTTATGGTGCTCGATGCCTAAGGGCTTATGGCGCTCGATGCCTAAGGGCTTATGGTGCTCGATGCCTAAGGGCTTATGGTGCTCGATGCCTGAGACATTATGGTGCCAGAGGAGTTATGGTGCTCGATGCCTAAGGGCTTATGGTGCTCGATGCCTAAGTGCTTATGGTGCTCGATGCCAGAGGAGTTATGGTGCTAGATGCTCGATGCCTGAGGAGTTATGGTGCTCGATGCCTGAGACATTATGGTGCCAGAGGAGTTATGGTGCTCGATGCCTGAGACATTATGGTGCCAGAGGAGTTATGGTGCTCGATGCCTAAGGGCTTATGGTGCTCGATGTCAGAAGAGTTTTGGTGTTTGATTCCCGAGCGGGTATGGTGCTTGATGCCTGTTTACCTTTATTACTGAGATTGCTGGCACGAATTACATGTTTTTATGATTCTGACTTCTCTTGCTAAAATTTTTGTCATTAGGTTTGCTTTTACTCGTTTTGCTTGATAAAAAGCCTAAATTGATTTGACGATGTAGAGAGCAATGCTTACTTGTATCATTTTCAGGACAGTAACGACAACTCGCCCGTGTTTCCCGCCACTGCCTATTCTATCATTGTGACGCCTGCTGCAGAGCCTGTAGATATAACCCGAGGGGTTATGGTGCTTTATGCCCAAGGTGTTATGATGCTCGTTACCCGAGGGGTTATGGTGCCAGATGCCTGAGGAGTTATGATGCTCGTTACCCGAGGGGTTATGGTACTTTATGCCCAAGGTGTTATGATGCTCGTTACCCGAGGGGTTATGGTGCTTTATGCCCAAGGTGTTATGATGCTCGTTACCCGAGGGGTTATGGTGCTTTATGCCCAAGGTGTTATGATGCTCGTTACCCGAGGGGTTATGGTGCTTTAAACCCAAGGTGTTATGATGCTCGTTACCCGAGGGGTTATGGTGCTTTATACCCAAGGTGTTATGATGCTCGTTACCCGAGGGGTTATGGTGCTTTATGCCCGAGGTGTTATGATGCTCGTTACCCGAGGGGTTATGGTGCTCGATACCCGAGGGGTTATGATGCTCGTTGCCCGAGGGGTTATGGTGCTTTATGCCCGAGGGGTTATGATGCTCGTTACCCGAGGGGTTATGGTGCTTTATACCCGAGGGGTTATGGTGCTTTATGCCCAATGTTTTATGATGCTCGTTACCCGAGGGGTTATGGTGCTTTATGCCCGAGGTGTTATGATGCTCGTTACCCGAGGGGTTATGGTGCTTTATGCCCAAGGTGTTATGATGCTCGTTACCCGAGGGGTTATGGTGCTTTATGCCCGAGGTGTTATGATGCTCGTTACCCGAGGGGTAATGGTGCTTAATGCCCGAGGTGTTATGATGCTCGTTACCCGAGGGGTTATGGTGCTCGATACCCGAGGGGTTATGATGCTCGTTACCCGAGGGGTTATGGTGCTTGATAACCGAGGGGTTATGGTGCTCCATACCCGAGGGGTTATGGTGCTCCATACCCGAGGGGTTATGGTGCTCGATAACCGAGGAGTTATGGTGCTCCATACCCGAGGTGTTATGTTGCTTTATGCCCGAGGTGTTATGGTGCTCGATACCCGAGGGGTTATGTTGCTTTATACCCGGGGTGTTAGGATGCTCGATACCCGAGGGGTTATGATGCTCTATACCCGAGGGGTTATGGTGTTTGATGCCCAATGGGTATTGATTCTTGATGTCCGAAGAGTTTAAGGTACTTGATGCCAGAGAGGATATGGTGCTCGATGTCCGAGGTATTATGGTGCCTTATCCCCGATAAGTTATTTGTTAAGGGCACTCGATGTACGAAGGGTTATGGTGCTTGATGCAAGAGGAGTTATGGCGCTCGAGGCCCGAGGGCTTATGATGCTCGATGCCTGGGGGTTTATGGTGCTTGATGCCCGTAGGCTTATGGTGCTTGATGCTCGATGGGTTATGATGCTTGATACCAGAGGGCTTATGGTGCTCGATGCCTTAGGGCTTATGGTGCCCGAAGGCAAACGTGCTTGATACCCGGTGGCTTAAGGTACATGATGCCCGAGCGGTTATGGTGCTTGATGCCCGAGGGGCTAAAGTACTTGATGCCCGAGGGCTTATGGTGCTTGATGCCCAAGCGGTTATGGTGCTTGATGCCTAAGGGATTATGCTGCTCAATGCATGAGGAGTTATGGTGCTAGATGCCTGGGGAGTTATGGTGCTTGATGCCAGAGGAGTTATGGTGCTCGATGCCTGAGGAGTTGTGGTGCTCGATGCCAGAGGAGTTATGGTGCTCGATGCCTGAGGAGTTATAGCGCTCGTTGCTTGAGGTGTTATGGTGCTCGATGAATGAGGAGTTATGGTGCTCGATGCGTGAGGAGTTATGGTGCTAGATGCCTAAGGAGTTATGGTGCTCGATGCCAGAGGAGTTATAGCGCTCGTTGCTTGAGGTATTATGGTGCTCGATGCCTGAGGAGTTATGATGCTCGATGCCTGAGGAGTTATGGTGCTTGATGACAGAGGAGTTATAGTGCTAGATGCCTGAGGGGTTATGGTGCTCGATGCCTGAGGAGTTATGGTGCTCGGTGCCTGAGGAGTTTTGGTGCTCGATGCCTGAGGAGTTATGGTGCTCGATGTCTGAGGAGTTAGAGTACTCGATGCCTAAGGAGTTATGGTGCTAGATGCCTAAGGAGTTATGGTGCTAGATGCCAGAGGAGTTATGCTGCTCGATGCCTGAGGAGTTATGTTGCTCGATGCCTGAGGAGTTATGGTGCTAGATGCCTGAGGAGTTAGGGTGCTCGATGCCTAAGGAGTTATGGTGCTAGATGCCTAAGGAGTTATGGTGCTAGATGCCAGAGGAGTTATGGTGCTCAATGCCTGAGAAGTTATGGTGCTCGATGCGTGAGGAGTTATGGTGCTCGATGCCTGAGGAGTTATGCTGCTCGATGCGTGAGGAGTTATGGTGCTCGATGCCTGAGGAGTTTTGCTGCTCGATGCCAGAAGAGTTAAGGTGCTCAATGCCTGAGAAGTTATGGTGCTCGGTGCCTGGAGTTATGGTGCTCGATGCCTGAGGAGTTATGGTGCTCGATGCATCAGGAGTTATGGTGCTAGATGCCAGAGGAGTTATGGTGCTCGATGCATGAGGATTTATGGTGCTCGATGCCAGAGGAGTTATGGTGCTCGATGCCTGAGGCGTTATGTTGCTCGATGCCAGAGGAGTTATGGTGCTCGATGCCTAAGGAGTTATGGTGCTCGATGCCTGAGAAGTTATGGTGCTCGATGCCTGGAGTTATGGTGCTCGATGCCTCAGGAGTTATGGTGCTCGATGCCTCAGGAGTTATGGTGCTCGATGCCTGAGGAGTTATGGTGCTCGATGCATGAGGAGTTATGGTGCTCGATGCCTGAGGAGTTATGGTGCTCGATGCCAGAGGAGTTATGGTGCTCGATGCATGAGGATTTATGGTGCTCGATGCCAGAGGAGTTATGGTGCTCGATGCCTGAGGAGTTATGGTGCTCGATGCCAGAGGAGTTATGGTGCTCGATGCCTAAGGAGTTATGGTGCTCGATGCCAGAGGAGTTATGGTGCTAGATGCATGATGAGTTATACTGCTCGATGCCTGAGGAGTTATGGTGCTCGATGCCTGAGACATTATGGTGCCAGAGGAGTTATGGTGCTCGATGCCTGAGACATTATGGTGCCAGAGGAGTTATGGTGCTCGATGCCTAAGGGCTTATGGTGCTCGATGTCTGAGACATTATGGTGCCAGATGAGTTATGGTGCTCGATGCCTAAGGGCTTATGGTGCTCGATGCCTAAGGGCTTATGGTGCTCGATGCCTAAGGGCTTATGGTGCTCGATGCCTGAGACATTATGGTGCCAGAGGAGTTATGATGCTCGATGCCTAAGGGCTTATGGTGCTCGATGCCTAAGGGCTTATGGTGCTCGATGCCAGAGGAGTTATGGTGCTAGATGCATAATGAGTTATACTGCTCGATGCCAGAGGAGTTATGGTGCTCGATGCCTGAGACATTATGGTGCCAGAGGAGTTATGGTGCTCGATGCCTAAGGGCTTATGGTGCTCGATGTCTGAGACATTATGGTGCCAGAGGAGTTATGGTGCTGGATGCCTAGGGGCTTATGGTGCTCGATGTCTGAGACATTATGGTGCCAGATGAGTTATGGTGCTCGATGCCTAAGGGCTTATGGCGCTCGATGCCTAAGGGCTTATGGTGCTCGATGCCTAAGGGCTTATGGTGCTCGATGCCTGAGACATTATGGTGCCAGAGGAGTTATGGTGCTCGATGCCTAAGGGCTTATGGTGCTCGATGCCTAAGTGCTTATGGTGCTCGATGCCAGAGGAGTTATGGTGCTAGATGCTCGATGCCTGAGGAGTTATGGTGCTCGATGCCTGAGACATTATGGTGCCAGAGGAGTTATGGTGCTCGATGCCTGAGACATTATGGTGCCAGAGGAGTTATGGTGCTCGATGCCTAAGGGCTTATGGTGCTCGATGTCAGAAGAGTTTTGGTGTTTGATTCCCGAGCGGGTATGGTGCTTGATGCCTGTTTACCTTTATTACTGAGATTGCTGGCACGAATTACATGTTTTTATGATTCTGACTTCTCTTGCTAAAATTTTTGTCATTAGGTTTGCTTTTACTCGTTTTGCTTGATAAAAAGCCTAAATTGATTTGACGATGTAGAGAGCAATGCTTACTTGTATCATTTTCAGGACAGTAACGACAACTCGCCCGTGTTTCCCGCCACTGCCTATTCTATCATTGTGACGCCTGCTGCAGAGCCTGTAGATATAACCCGAGGGGTTATGGTGCTTTATGCCCAAGGTGTTATGATGCTCGTTACCCGAGGGGTTATGGTGCCAGATGCCTGAGGAGTTATGATGCTCGTTACCCGAGGGGTTATGGTACTTTATGCCCAAGGTGTTATGATGCTCGTTACCCGAGGGGTTATGGTGCTTTATGCCCAAGGTGTTATGATGCTCGTTACCCGAGGGGTTATGGTGCTTTATGCCCAAGGTGTTATGATGCTCGTTACCCGAGGGGTTATGGTGCTTTAAACCCAAGGTGTTATGATGCTCGTTACCCGAGGGGTTATGGTGCTTTATACCCAAGGTGTTATGATGCTCGTTACCCGAGGGGTTATGGTGCTTTATGCCCGAGGTGTTATGATGCTCGTTACCCGAGGGGTTATGGTGCTCGATACCCGAGGGGTTATGATGCTCGTTGCCCGAGGGGTTATGGTGCTTTATGCCCGAGGGGTTATGATGCTCGTTACCCGAGGGGTTATGGTGCTTTATACCCGAGGGGTTATGGTGCTTTATGCCCAATGTTTTATGATGCTCGTTACCCGAGGGGTTATGGTGCTTTATGCCCGAGGTGTTATGATGCTCGTTACCCGAGGGGTTATGGTGCTTTATGCCCAAGGTGTTATGATGCTCGTTACCCGAGGGGTTATGGTGCTTTATGCCCGAGGTGTTATGATGCTCGTTACCCGAGGGGTAATGGTGCTTAATGCCCGAGGTGTTATGATGCTCGTTACCCGAGGGGTTATGGTGCTCGATACCCGAGGGGTTATGATGCTCGTTACCCGAGGGGTTATGGTGCTTGATAACCGAGGGGTTATGGTGCTCCATACCCGAGGGGTTATGGTGCTCCATACCCGAGGGGTTATGGTGCTCGATAACCGAGGAGTTATGGTGCTCCATACCCGAGGTGTTATGTTGCTTTATGCCCGAGGTGTTATGGTGCTCGATACCCGAGGGGTTATGTTGCTTTATACCCGGGGTGTTAGGATGCTCGATACCCGAGGGGTTATGATGCTCTATACCCGAGGGGTTATGGTGTTTGATGCCCAATGGGTATTGATTCTTGATGTCCGAAGAGTTTAAGGTACTTGATGCCAGAGAGGATATGGTGCTCGATGTCCGAGGTATTATGGTGCCTTATCCCCGATAAGTTATTTGTTAAGGGCACTCGATGTACGAAGGGTTATGGTGCTTGATGCAAGAGGAGTTATGGCGCTCGAGGCCCGAGGGCTTATGATGCTCGATGCCTGGGGGTTTATGGTGCTTGATGCCCGTAGGCTTATGGTGCTTGATGCTCGATGGGTTATGATGCTTGATACCAGAGGGCTTATGGTGCTCGATGCCTTAGGGCTTATGGTGCCCGAAGGCAAACGTGCTTGATACCCGGTGGCTTAAGGTACATGATGCCCGAGCGGTTATGGTGCTTGATGCCCGAGGGGCTAAAGTACTTGATGCCCGAGGGCTTATGGTGCTTGATGCCCAAGCGGTTATGGTGCTTGATGCCTAAGGGATTATGCTGCTCAATGCATGAGGAGTTATGGTGCTAGATGCCTGGGGAGTTATGGTGCTTGATGCCAGAGGAGTTATGGTGCTCGATGCCTGAGGAGTTGTGGTGCTCGATGCCAGAGGAGTTATGGTGCTCGATGCCTGAGGAGTTATAGCGCTCGTTGCTTGAGGTGTTATGGTGCTCGATGAATGAGGAGTTATGGTGCTCGATGCGTGAGGAGTTATGGTGCTAGATGCCTAAGGAGTTATGGTGCTCGATGCCAGAGGAGTTATAGCGCTCGTTGCTTGAGGTATTATGGTGCTCGATGCCTGAGGAGTTATGATGCTCGATGCCTGAGGAGTTATGGTGCTTGATGACAGAGGAGTTATAGTGCTAGATGCCTGAGGGGTTATGGTGCTCGATGCCTGAGGAGTTATGGTGCTCGGTGCCTGAGGAGTTTTGGTGCTCGATGCCTGAGGAGTTATGGTGCTCGATGTCTGAGGAGTTAGAGTACTCGATGCCTAAGGAGTTATGGTGCTAGATGCCTAAGGAGTTATGGTGCTAGATGCCAGAGGAGTTATGCTGCTCGATGCCTGAGGAGTTATGTTGCTCGATGCCTGAGGAGTTATGGTGCTAGATGCCTGAGGAGTTAGGGTGCTCGATGCCTAAGGAGTTATGGTGCTAGATGCCTAAGGAGTTATGGTGCTAGATGCCAGAGGAGTTATGGTGCTCAATGCCTGAGAAGTTATGGTGCTCGATGCGTGAGGAGTTATGGTGCTCGATGCCTGAGGAGTTATGCTGCTCGATGCGTGAGGAGTTATGGTGCTCGATGCCTGAGGAGTTTTGCTGCTCGATGCCAGAAGAGTTAAGGTGCTCAATGCCTGAGAAGTTATGGTGCTCGGTGCCTGGAGTTATGGTGCTCGATGCCTGAGGAGTTATGGTGCTCGATGCATCAGGAGTTATGGTGCTAGATGCCAGAGGAGTTATGGTGCTCGATGCATGAGGATTTATGGTGCTCGATGCCAGAGGAGTTATGGTGCTCGATGCCTGAGGCGTTATGTTGCTCGATGCCAGAGGAGTTATGGTGCTCGATGCCTAAGGAGTTATGGTGCTCGATGCCTGAGAAGTTATGGTGCTCGATGCCTGGAGTTATGGTGCTCGATGCCTCAGGAGTTATGGTGCTCGATGCCTCAGGAGTTATGGTGCTCGATGCCTGAGGAGTTATGGTGCTCGATGCATGAGGAGTTATGGTGCTCGATGCCTGAGGAGTTATGGTGCTCGATGCCAGAGGAGTTATGGTGCTCGATGCATGAGGATTTATGGTGCTCGATGCCAGAGGAGTTATGGTGCTCGATGCCTGAGGAGTTATGGTGCTCGATGCCAGAGGAGTTATGGTGCTCGATGCCTAAGGAGTTATGGTGCTCGATGCCAGAGGAGTTATGGTGCTAGATGCATGATGAGTTATACTGCTCGATGCCTGAGGAGTTATGGTGCTCGATGCCTGAGACATTATGGTGCCAGAGGAGTTATGGTGCTCGATGCCTGAGACATTATGGTGCCAGAGGAGTTATGGTGCTCGATGCCTAAGGGCTTATGGTGCTCGATGTCTGAGACATTATGGTGCCAGATGAGTTATGGTGCTCGATGCCTAAGGGCTTATGGTGCTCGATGCCTAAGGGCTTATGGTGCTCGATGCCTAAGGGCTTATGGTGCTCGATGCCTGAGACATTATGGTGCCAGAGGAGTTATGATGCTCGATGCCTAAGGGCTTATGGTGCTCGATGCCTAAGGGCTTATGGTGCTCGATGCCAGAGGAGTTATGGTGCTAGATGCATAATGAGTTATACTGCTCGATCCCAGAGGAGTTATGGTGCTCGATGCCTGAGACATTATGGTGCCAGAGGAGTTATGGTGCTCGATGCCTAAGGGCT
This sequence comes from Sinonovacula constricta, assembly GCA_007844125.1. Taxonomy (NCBI): domain Eukaryota; kingdom Metazoa; phylum Mollusca; class Bivalvia; order Cardiida; family Solecurtidae; genus Sinonovacula; species Sinonovacula constricta. Next base: position 50,026,020 of record CM017564.1, on the reverse strand, counting down.
TATGGTGCTCGATGTCTGAGACATTATGGTGCCAGAGGAGTTATGGTGCTGGATGCCTAGGGGCTTATGGTGCTCGATGTCTGAGACATTATGGTGCCAGATGAGTTATGGTGCTCGATGCCTAAGGGCTTATGGCGCTCGATGCCTAAGGGCTTATGGTGCTCGATGCCTAAGGGCTTATGGTGCTCGATGCCTGAGACATTATGGTGCCAGAGGAGTTATGGTGCTCGATGCCTAAGGGCTTATGGTGCTCGATGCCTAAGTGCTTATGGTGCTCGATGCCAGAGGAGTTATGGTGCTAGATGCTCGATGCCTGAGGAGTTATGGTGCTCGATGCCTGAGACATTATGGTGCCAGAGGAGTTATGGTGCTCGATGCCTGAGACATTATGGTGCCAGAGGAGTTATGGTGCTCGATGCCTAAGGGCTTATGGTGCTCGATGTCAGAAGAGTTTTGGTGTTTGATTCCCGAGCGGGTATGGTGCTTGATGCCTGTTTACCTTTATTACTGAGATTGCTGGCACGAATTACATGTTTTTATGATTCTGACTTCTCTTGCTAAAATTTTTGTCATTAGGTTTGCTTTTACTCGTTTTGCTTGATAAAAAGCCTAAATTGATTTGACGATGTAGAGAGCAATGCTTACTTGTATCATTTTCAGGACAGTAACGACAACTCGCCCGTGTTTCCCGCCACTGCCTATTCTATCATTGTGACGCCTGCTGCAGAGCCTGTAGATATAACCCGAGGGGTTATGGTGCTTTATGCCCAAGGTGTTATGATGCTCGTTACCCGAGGGGTTATGGTGCCAGATGCCTGAGGAGTTATGATGCTCGTTACCCGAGGGGTTATGGTACTTTATGCCCAAGGTGTTATGATGCTCGTTACCCGAGGGGTTATGGTGCTTTATGCCCAAGGTGTTATGATGCTCGTTACCCGAGGGGTTATGGTGCTTTATGCCCAAGGTGTTATGATGCTCGTTACCCGAGGGGTTATGGTGCTTTAAACCCAAGGTGTTATGATGCTCGTTACCCGAGGGGTTATGGTGCTTTATACCCAAGGTGTTATGATGCTCGTTACCCGAGGGGTTATGGTGCTTTATGCCCGAGGTGTTATGATGCTCGTTACCCGAGGGGTTATGGTGCTCGATACCCGAGGGGTTATGATGCTCGTTGCCCGAGGGGTTATGGTGCTTTATGCCCGAGGGGTTATGATGCTCGTTACCCGAGGGGTTATGGTGCTTTATACCCGAGGGGTTATGGTGCTTTATGCCCAATGTTTTATGATGCTCGTTACCCGAGGGGTTATGGTGCTTTATGCCCGAGGTGTTATGATGCTCGTTACCCGAGGGGTTATGGTGCTTTATGCCCGAGGTGTTATGATGCTCGTTACCCGAGGGGTTATGGTGCTTTATGCCCGAGGTGTTATGATGCTCGTTACCCGAGGGGTAATGGTGCTTAATGCCCGAGGTGTTATGATGCTCGTTACCCGAGGGGTTATGGTGCTCGATACCCGAGGGGTTATGATGCTCGTTACCCGAGGGGTTATGGTGCTTGATAACCGAGGGGTTATGGTGCTCCATACCCGAGGGGTTATGGTGCTCCATACCCGAGGGGTTATGGTGCTCGATAACCGAGGAGTTATGGTGCTCCATACCCGAGGTGTTATGTTGCTTTATGCCCGAGGTGTTATGGTGCTCGATACCCGAGGGGTTATGTTGCTTTATACCCGGGGTGTTAGGATGCTCGATACCCGAGGGGTTATGATGCTCTATACCCGAGGGGTTATGGTGTTTGATGCCCAATGGGTATTGATTCTTGATGTCCGAAGAGTTTAAGGTACTTGATGCCAGAGAGGATATGGTGCTCGATGTCCGAGGTATTATGGTGCCTTATCCCCGATAAGTTATTTGTTAAGGGCACTCGATGTACGAAGGGTTATGGTGCTTGATGCAAGAGGAGTTATGGCGCTCGAGGCCCGAGGGCTTATGATGCTCGATGCCTGGGGGTTTATGGTGCTTGATGCCCGTAGGCTTATGGTGCTTGATGCTCGATGGGTTATGATGCTTGATACCAGAGGGCTTATGGTGCTCGATGCCTTAGGGCTTATGGTGCCCGAAGGCAAACGTGCTTGATACCCGGTGGCTTAAGGTACATGATGCCCGAGCGGTTATGGTGCTTGATGCCCGAGGGGCTAAAGTACTTGATGCCCGAGGGCTTATGGTGCTTGATGCCCAAGCGGTTATGGTGCTTGATGCCTAAGGGATTATGCTGCTCAATGCATGAGGAGTTATGGTGCTAGATGCCTGAGGAGTTATGGTGCTTGATGCCAGAGGAGTTATGGTGCTCGATGCCTGAGGAGTTGTGGTGCTCGATGCCAGAGGAGTTATGGTGCTCGATGCCTGAGGAGTTATAGCGCTCGTTGCTTGAGGTGTTATGGTGCTCGATGAATGAGGAGTTATGGTGCTCGATGCGTGAGGAGTTATGGTGCTAGATGCCTAAGGAGTTATGGTGCTCGATGCCAGAGGAGTTATAGCGCTCGTTGCTTGAGGTATTATGGTGCTCGATGCCTGAGGAGTTATGATGCTCGATGCCTGAGGAGTTATGGTGCTTGATGACAGAGGAGTTATAGTGCTAGATGCCTGAGGGGTTATGGTGCTCGATGCCTGAGGAGTTATGGTGCTCGGTGCCTGAGGAGTTTTGGTGCTCGATGCCTGAGGAGTTATGGTGCTCGATGTCTGAGGAGTTAGAGTACTCGATGCCTAAGGAGTTATGGTGCTAGATGCCTAAGGAGTTATGGTGCTAGATGCCAGAGGAGTTATGCTGCTCGATGCCTGAGGAGTTATGTTGCTCGATGCCTGAGGAGTTATGGTGCTAGATGCCTGAGGAGTTAGGGTGCTCGATGCCTAAGGAGTTATGGTGCTAGATGCCTAAGGAGTTATGGTGCTAGATGCCAGAGGAGTTATGGTGCTCAATGCCTGAGAAGTTATGGTGCTCGATGCGTGAGGAGTTATGGTGCTCGATGCCTGAGGAGTTATGCTGCTCGATGCGTGAGGAGTTATGGTGCTCGATGCCTGAGGAGTTTTGCTGCTCGATGCCAGAAGAGTTAAGGTGCTCAATGCCTGAGAAGTTATGGTGCTCGGTGCCTGGAGTTATGGTGCTCGATGCCTGAGGAGTTATGGTGCTCGATGCATCAGGAGTTATGGTGCTAGATGCCAGAGGAGTTATGGTGCTCGATGCATGAGGATTTATGGTGCTCGATGCCAGAGGAGTTATGGTGCTCGATGCCTTAGGCGTTATGTTGCTCGATGCCAGAGGAGTTATGGTGCTCGATGCCTTAGGAGTTATGTTGCTCGATGCCTGAGAAGTTATGGTGCTCGATGCCTGGAGTTATGGTGCTCGATGCCTCAGGAGTTATGGTGCTCGATGCCTCAGGAGTTATGGTGCTCGATGCCTGAGGAGTTATGGTGCTCGATGCATGAGGAGTTATGGTGCTCGATGCCTGAGGAGTTATGGTGCTCGATGTCTGAGGAGTTAGAGTACTCGATGCCTAAGGAGTTATGGTGCTAGATGCCTAAGGAGTTATGGTGCTAGATGCCAGAGGAGTTATGCTGCTCGATGCCTGAGGAGTTATGTTGCTCGATGCCTGAGGAGTTATGGTGCTAGATGCCTGAGGAGTTAGGGTGCTCGATGCCTAAGGAGTTATGGTGCTAGATGCCTAAGGAGTTATGGTGCTAGATGCCAGAGGAGTTATGGTGCTCAATGCCTGAGAAGTTATGGTGCTCGATGCGTGAGGAGTTATGGTGCTCGATGCCTGAGGAGTTATGCTGCTCGATGCGTGAGGAGTTATGGTGCTCGATGCCTGAGGAGTTTTGCTGCTCGATGCCAGAAGAGTTAAGGTGCTCAATGCCTGAGAAGTTATGGTGCTCGGTGCCTGGAGTTATGGTGCTCGATGCCTGAGGAGTTATGGTGCTCGATGCATCAGGAGTTATGGTGCTAGATGCCAGAGGAGTTATGGTGCTCGATGCATGAGGATTTATGGTGCTCGATGCCAGAGGAGTTATGGTGCTCGATGCCTTAGGCGTTATGTTGCTCGATGCCAGAGGAGTTATGGTGCTCGATGCCTAAGGAGTTATGTTGCTCGATGCCTGAGAAGTTATGGTGCTCGATGCCTGGAGTTATGGTGCTCGATGCCTCAGGAGTTATGGTGCTCGATGCCTCAGGAGTTATGGTGCTCGATGCCTGAGGAGTTATGGTGCTCGATGCATGAGGAGTTATGGTGCTCGATGCCTGAGGAGTTATGGTGCTCGATGCCAGAGGAGTTATGGTGCTCGATGCATGAGGATTTATGGTGCTCGATGCCAGAGGAGTTATGGTGCTCGATGCCTGAGGAGTTATGGTGCTCGATGCCAGAGGAGTTATGGTGCTCGATGCCTAAGGAGTTATGGTGCTCGATGCCAGAGGAGTTATGGTGCTAGATGCATGATGAGTTATACTGCTCGATGCCTGAGGAGTTATGGTGCTCGATGCCTGAGACATTATGGTGCCAGAGGAGTTATGGTGCTCGATGCCTGAGACATTATGGTGCCAGAGGAGTTATGGTGCTCGATGCCTAAGGGCTTATGGTGCTCGATGTCTGAGACATTATGGTGCCAGATGAGTTATGGTGCTCGATGCCTAAGGCCTTATGGTGCTCGATGCCTAAGGGCTTATGGTGCTCGATGCCTAAGGGCTTATGGTGCTCGATGCCTGAGACATTATGGTGCCAGAGGAGTTATGATGCTCGATGCCTAAGGGCTTATGGTGCTCGATGCCTAAGGGCTTATGGTGCTCGATGCCAGAGGAGTTATGGTGCTAGATGCATAATGAGTTATACTGCTCGATGCCTGAGGAGTTATGGTGCTCGATGCCTGAGACATTATGGTGCCAGAGGAGTTATGGTGCTCGATGCCTGAGACATTATGGTGCCAGAGGAGTTATGGTGCTCGATGCCTAAGGGCTTATGGTGCTCGATGTCTGAGACATTATGGTGCCAGATGAGTTATGGTGCTCGATGCCTAAGGCCTTATGGTGCTCGATGCCTAAGGGCTTATGGTGCTCGATGCCTAAGGGCTTATGGTGCTCGATGCCTGAGACATTATGGTGCCAGAGGAGTTATGATGCTCGATGCCTAAGGGCTTATGGTGCTCGATGCCTAAGGGCTTATGGTGCTCGATGCCAGAGGAGTTATGGTGCTAGATGCATAATGAGTTATACTGCTCGATGCCAGAGGAGTTATGGTGCTCGATGCCTGAGACATTATGGTGCCAGAGGAGTTATGGTGCTCGATGCCTAAGGGCTTATGGTGCTCGATGTCTGAGACATTATGGTGCCAGAGGAGTTATGGTGCTGGATGCCTAGGGGCTTATGGTGCTCGATGTCTGAGACATTATGGTGCCAGATGAGTTATGGTGCTCGATGCCTAAGGGCTTATGGCGCTCGATGCCTAAGGGCTTATGGTGCTCGATGCCTAAGGGCTTATGGTGCTCGATGCCTGAGACATTATGGTGCCAGAGGAGTTATGGTGCTCGATGCCTAAGGGCTTATGGTGCTCGATGCCTAAGTGCTTATGGTGCTCGATGCCAGAGGAGTTATGGTGCTAGATGCTCGATGCCTGAGGAGTTATGGTGCTCGATGCCTGAGACATTATGGTGCCAGAGGAGTTATGGTGCTCGATGCCTGAGACATTATGGTGCCAGAGGAGTTATGGTGCTCGATGCCTAAGGGCTTATGGTGCTCGATGTCAGAAGAGTTTTGGTGTTTGATTCCCGAGCGGGTATGGTGCTTGATGCCTGTTTACCTTTATTACTGAGATTGCTGGCACGAATTACATGTTTTTATGATTCTGACTTCTCTTGCTAAAATTTTTGTCATTAGGTTTGCTTTTACTCGTTTTGCTTGATAAAAAGCCTAAATTGATTTGACGATGTAGAGAGCAATGCTTACTTGTATCATTTTCAGGACAGTAACGACAACTCGCCCGTGTTTCCCGCCACTGCCTATTCTATCATTGTGACGCCTGCTGCAGAGCCTGTAGATATAACCCGAGGGGTTATGGTGCTTTATGCCCAAGGTGTTATGATGCTCGTTACCCGAGGGGTTATGGTGCCAGATGCCTGAGGAGTTATGATGCTCGTTACCCGAGGGGTTATGGTACTTTATGCCCAAGGTGTTATGATGCTCGTTACCCGAGGGGTTATGGTGCTTTATGCCCAAGGTGTTATGATGCTCGTTACCCGAGGGGTTATGGTGCTTTATGCCCAAGGTGTTATGATGCTCGTTACCCGAGGGGTTATGGTGCTTTAAACCCAAGGTGTTATGATGCTCGTTACCCGAGGGGTTATGGTGCTTTATACCCAAGGTGTTATGATGCTCGTTACCCGAGGGGTTATGGTGCTTTATGCCCGAGGTGTTATGATGCTCGTTACCCGAGGGGTTATGGTGCTCGATACCCGAGGGGTTATGATGCTCGTTGCCCGAGGGGTTATGGTGCTTTATGCCCGAGGGGTTATGATGCTCGTTACCCGAGGGGTTATGGTGCTTTATACCCGAGGGGTTATGGTGCTTTATGCCCAATGTTTTATGATGCTCGTTACCCGAGGGGTTATGGTGCTTTATGCCCGAGGTGTTATGATGCTCGTTACCCGAGGGGTTATGGTGCTTTATGCCCGAGGTGTTATGATGCTCGTTACCCGAGGGGTTATGGTGCTTTATGCCCGAGGTGTTATGATGCTCGTTACCCGAGGGGTAATGGTGCTTAATGCCCGAGGTGTTATGATGCTCGTTACCCGAGGGGTTATGGTGCTCGATACCCGAGGGGTTATGATGCTCGTTACCCGAGGGGTTATGGTGCTTGATAACCGAGGGGTTATGGTGCTCCATACCCGAGGGGTTATGGTGCTCCATACCCGAGGGGTTATGGTGCTCGATAACCGAGGAGTTATGGTGCTCCATACCCGAGGTGTTATGTTGCTTTATGCCCGAGGTGTTATGGTGCTCGATACCCGAGGGGTTATGTTGCTTTATACCCGGGGTGTTAGGATGCTCGATACCCGAGGGGTTATGATGCTCTATACCCGAGGGGTTATGGTGTTTGATGCCCAATGGGTATTGATTCTTGATGTCCGAAGAGTTTAAGGTACTTGATGCCAGAGAGGATATGGTGCTCGATGTCCGAGGTATTATGGTGCCTTATCCCCGATAAGTTATTTGTTAAGGGCACTCGATGTACGAAGGGTTATGGTGCTTGATGCAAGAGGAGTTATGGCGCTCGAGGCCCGAGGGCTTATGATGCTCGATGCCTGGGGGTTTATGGTGCTTGATGCCCGTAGGCTTATGGTGCTTGATGCTCGATGGGTTATGATGCTTGATACCAGAGGGCTTATGGTGCTCGATGCCTTAGGGCTTATGGTGCCCGAAGGCAAACGTGCTTGATACCCGGTGGCTTAAGGTACATGATGCCCGAGCGGTTATGGTGCTTGATGCCCGAGGGGCTAAAGTACTTGATGCCCGAGGGCTTATGGTGCTTGATGCCCAAGCGGTTATGGTGCTTGATGCCTAAGGGATTATGCTGCTCAATGCATGAGGAGTTATGGTGCTAGATGCCTGAGGAGTTATGGTGCTTGATGCCAGAGGAGTTATGGTGCTCGATGCCTGAGGAGTTGTGGTGCTCGATGCCAGAGGAGTTATGGTGCTCGATGCCTGAGGAGTTATAGCGCTCGTTGCTTGAGGTGTTATGGTGCTCGATGAATGAGGAGTTATGGTGCTCGATGCGTGAGGAGTTATGGTGCTAGATGCCTAAGGAGTTATGGTGCTCGATGCCAGAGGAGTTATAGCGCTCGTTGCTTGAGGTATTATGGTGCTCGATGCCTGAGGAGTTATGATGCTCGATGCCTGAGGAGTTATGGTGCTTGATGACAGAGGAGTTATAGTGCTAGATGCCTGAGGGGTTATGGTGCTCGATGCCTGAGGAGTTATGGTGCTCGGTGCCTGAGGAGTTTTGGTGCTCGATGCCTGAGGAGTTATGGTGCTCGATGTCTGAGGAGTTAGAGTACTCGATGCCTAAGGAGTTATGGTGCTAGATGCCTAAGGAGTTATGGTGCTAGATGCCAGAGGAGTTATGCTGCTCGATGCCTGAGGAGTTATGTTGCTCGATGCCTGAGGAGTTATGGTGCTAGATGCCTGAGGAGTTAGGGTGCTCGATGCCTAAGGAGTTATGGTGCTAGATGCCTAAGGAGTTATGGTGCTAGATGCCAGAGGAGTTATGGTGCTCAATGCCTGAGAAGTTATGGTGCTCGATGCGTGAGGAGTTATGGTGCTCGATGCCTGAGGAGTTATGCTGCTCGATGCGTGAGGAGTTATGGTGCTCGATGCCTGAGGAGTTTTGCTGCTCGATGCCAGAAGAGTTAAGGTGCTCAATGCCTGAGAAGTTATGGTGCTCGGTGCCTGGAGTTATGGTGCTCGATGCCTGAGGAGTTATGGTGCTCGATGCATCAGGAGTTATGGTGCTAGATGCCAGAGGAGTTATGGTGCTCGATGCATGAGGATTTATGGTGCTCGATGCCAGAGGAGTTATGGTGCTCGATGCCTTAGGCGTTATGTTGCTCGATGCCAGAGGAGTTATGGTGCTCGATGCCTTAGGAGTTATGTTGCTCGATGCCTGAGAAGTTATGGTGCTCGATGCCTGGAGTTATGGTGCTCGATGCCTCAGGAGTTATGGTGCTCGATGCCTCAGGAGTTATGGTGCTCGATGCCTGAGGAGTTATGGTGCTCGATGCATGAGGAGTTATGGTGCTCGATGCCTGAGGAGTTATGGTGCTCGATGTCTGAGGAGTTAGAGTACTCGATGCCTAAGGAGTTATGGTGCTAGATGCCTAAGGAGTTATGGTGCTAGATGCCAGAGGAGTTATGCTGCTCGATGCCTGAGGAGTTATGTTGCTCGATGCCTGAGGAGTTATGGTGCTAGATGCCTGAGGAGTTAGGGTGCTCGATGCCTAAGGAGTTATGGTGCTAGATGCCTAAGGAGTTATGGTGCTAGATGCCAGAGGAGTTATGGTGCTCAATGCCTGAGAAGTTATGGTGCTCGATGCGTGAGGAGTTATGGTGCTCGATGCCTGAGGAGTTATGCTGCTCGATGCGTGAGGAGTTATGGTGCTCGATGCCTGAGGAGTTTTGCTGCTCGATGCCAGAAGAGTTAAGGTGCTCAATGCCTGAGAAGTTATGGTGCTCGGTGCCTGGAGTTATGGTGCTCGATGCCTGAGGAGTTATGGTGCTCGATGCATCAGGAGTTATGGTGCTAGATGCCAGAGGAGTTATGGTGCTCGATGCATGAGGATTTATGGTGCTCGATGCCAGAGGAGTTATGGTGCTCGATGCCTTAGGCGTTATGTTGCTCGATGCCAGAGGAGTTATGGTGCTCGATGCCTAAGGAGTTATGTTGCTCGATGCCTGAGAAGTTATGGTGCTCGATGCCTGGAGTTATGGTGCTCGATGCCTCAGGAGTTATGGTGCTCGATGCCTCAGGAGTTATGGTGCTCGATGCCTGAGGAGTTATGGTGCTCGATGCATGAGGAGTTATGGTGCTCGATGCCTGAGGAGTTATGGTGCTCGATGCCAGAGGAGTTATGGTGCTCGATGCATGAGGATTTATGGTGCTCGATGCCAGAGGAGTTATGGTGCTCGATGCCTGAGGAGTTATGGTGCTCGATGCCAGAGGAGTTATGGTGCTCGATGCCTAAGGAGTTATGGTGCTCGATGCCAGAGGAGTTATGGTGCTAGATGCATGATGAGTTATACTGCTCGATGCCTGAGGAGTTATGGTGCTCGATGCCTGAGACATTATGGTGCCAGAGGAGTTATGGTGCTCGATGCCTGAGACATTATGGTGCCAGAGGAGTTATGGTGCTCGATGCCTAAGGGCTTATGGTGCTCGATGTCTGAGACATTATGGTGCCAGATGAGTTATGGTGCTCGATGCCTAAGGCCTTATGGTGCTCGATGCCTAAGGGCTTATGGTGCTCGATGCCTAAGGGCTTATGGTGCTCGATGCCTGAGACATTATGGTGCCAGAGGAGTTATGATGCTCGATGCCTAAGGGCTTATGGTGCTCGATGCCTAAGGGCTTATGGTGCTCGATGCCAGAGGAGTTATGGTGCTAGATGCATAATGAGTTATACTGCTCGATGCCAGAGGAGTTATGGTGCTCGATGCCTGAGACATTATGGTGCCAGAGGAGTTATGGTGCTCGATGCCTAAGGGCTTATGGTGCTCGATGTCTGAGACATTATGGTGCCAGAGGAGTTATGGTGCTGGATGCCTAGGGGCTTATGGTGCTCGATGTCTGAGACATTATGGTGCCAGATGAGTTATGGTGCTCGATGCCTAAGGGCTTATGGCGCTCGATGCCTTAGGGCTTATGGTGCTCGATGCCTAAGGGCTTATGGTGCTCGATGCCTGAGACATTATGGTGCCAGAGGAGTTATGGTGCTCGATGCCTAAGGGCTTATGGTGCTCGATGCCTAAGTGCTTATGGTGCTCGATGCCAGAGGAGTTATGGTGCTAGATGCTCGATGCCTGAGGAGTTATGGTGCTCGATGCCTGAGACATTATGGTGCCAGAGGAGTTATGGTGCTCGATGCCTGAGACATTATGGTGCCAGAGGAGTTATGGTGCTCGATGCCTAAGGGCTTATGGTGCTCGATGTCAGAAGAGTTTTGGTGTTTGATTCCCGAGCGGGTATGGTGCTTGATGCCTGTTTACCTTTATTACTGAGATTGCTGGCACGAATTACATGTTTTTATGATTCTGACTTCTCTTGCTAAAATTTTTGTCATTAGGTTTGCTTTTACTCGTTTTGCTTGATAAAAAGCCTAAATTGATTTGACGATGTAGAGAGCAATGCTTACTTGTATCATTTTCAGGACAGTAACGACAACTCGCCCGTGTTTCCCGCCACTGCCTATTCTATCATTGTGACGCCTGCTGCAGAGCCTGTAGATATAACCCGAGGGGTTATGGTGCTTTATGCCCAAGGTGTTATGATGCTCGTTACCCGAGGGGTTATGGTGCCAGATGCCTGAGGAGTTATGATGCTCGTTACCCGAGGGGTTATGGTACTTTATGCCCAAGGTGTTATGATGCTCGTTACCCGAGGGGTTATGGTGCTTTATGCCCAAGGTGTTATGATGCTCGTTACCCGAGGGGTTATGGTGCTTTATGCCCAAGGTGTTATGATGCTCGTTACCCGAGGGGTTATGGTGCTTTAAACCCAAGGTGTTATGATGCTCGTTACCCGAGGGGTTATGGTGCTTTATACCCAAGGTGTTATGATGCTCGTTACCCGAGGGGTTATGGTGCTTTATGCCCGAGGTGTTATGATGCTCGTTACCCGAGGGGTTATGGTGCTCGATACCCGAGGGGTTATGATGCTCGTTGCCCGAGGGGTTATGGTGCTTTATGCCCGAGGGGTTATGATGCTCGTTACCCGAGGGGTTATGGTGCTTTATACCCGAGGGGTTATGGTGCTTTATGCCCAATGTTTTATGATGCTCGTTACCCGAGGGGTTATGGTGCTTTATGCCCGAGGTGTTATGATGCTCGTTACCCGAGGGGTTATGGTGCTTTATGCCCGAGGTGTTATGATGCTCGTTACCCGAGGGGTTATGGTGCTTTATGCCCGAGGTGTTATGATGCTCGTTACCCGAGGGGTAATGGTGCTTAATGCCCGAGGTGTTATGATGCTCGTTACCCGAGGGGTTATGGTGCTCGATACCCGAGGGGTTATGATGCTCGTTACCCGAGGGGTTATGGTGCTTGATAACCGAGGGGTTATGGTGCTCCATACCCGAGGGGTTATGGTGCTCCATACCCGAGGGGTTATGGTGCTCGATAACCGAGGAGTTATGGTGCTCCATACCCGAGGTGTTATGTTGCTTTATGCCCGAGGTGTTATGGTGCTCGATACCCGAGGGGTTATGGTGCTTTATACCCGGGGTGTTAGGATGCTCGATACCCGAGGGGTTATGATGCTCTATACCCGAGGGGTTATGGTGTTTGATGCCCAATGGGTATTGATTCTTGATGTCCGAAGAGTTTAAGGTACTTGATGCCAGAGAGGATATGGTGCTCGATGTCCGAGGTATTATGGTGCCTTATCCCCGATAAGTTATTTGTTAAGGGCACTCGATGTACGAAGGGTTATGGTGCTTGATGCAAGAGGAGTTATGGCGCTCGAGGCCCGAGGGCTTATGATGCTCGATGCCTGGGGGTTTATGGTGCTTGATGCCCGTAGGCTTATGGTGCTTGATGCTCGATGGGTTATGATGCTTGATACCAGAGGGCTTATGGTGCTCGATGCCTTAGGGCTTATGGTGCCCGAAGGCAAACGTGCTTGATACCCGGTGGCTTAAGGTACATGATGCCCGAGCGGTTATGGTGCTTGATGCCCGAGGGGCTAAAGTACTTGATGCCCGAGGGCTTATGGTGCTTGATGCCCAAGCGGTTATGGTGCTTGATGCCTAAGGGATTATGCTGCTCAATGCATGAGGAGTTATGGTGCTAGATGCCTGAGGAGTTATGGTGCTTGATGCCAGAGGAGTTATGGTGCTCGATGCCTGAGGAGTTGTGGTGCTCGATGCCAGAGGAGTTATGGTGCTCGATGCCTGAGGAGTTATAGCGCTCGTTGCTTGAGGTGTTATGGTGCTCGATGAATGAGGAGTTATGGTGCTCGATGCGTGAGGAGTTATGGTGCTAGATGCCTAAGGAGTTATGGTGCTCGATGCCAGAGGAGTTATAGCGCTCGTTGCTTGAGGTATTATGGTGCTCGATGCCTGAGGAGTTATGATGCTCGATGCCTGAGGAGTTATGGTGCTTGATGACAGAGGAGTTATAGTGCTAGATGCCTGAGGGGTTATGGTGCTCGATGCCTGAGGAGTTATGGTGCTCGGTGCCTGAGGAGTTTTGGTGCTCGATGCCTGAGGAGTTATGGTGCTCGATGTCTGAGGAGTTAGAGTACTCGATGCCTAAGGAGTTATGGTGCTAGATGCCTAAGGAGTTATGGTGCTAGATGCCAGAGGAGTTATGCTGCTCGATGCCTGAGGAGTTATGTTGCTCGATGCCTGAGGAGTTATGGTGCTAGATGCCTGAGGAGTTAGGGTGCTCGATGCCTAAGGAGTTATGGTGCTAGATGCCTAAGGAGTTATGGTGCTAGATGCCAGAGGAGTTATGGTGCTCAATGCCTGAGAAGTTATGGTGCTCGATGCGTGAGGAGTTATGGTGCTCGATGCCTGAGGAGTTATGCTGCTCGATGCGTGAGGAGTTATGGTGCTCGATGCCTGAGGAGTTTTGCTGCTCGATGCCAGAAGAGTTAAGGTGCTCAATGCCTGAGAAGTTATGGTGCTCGGTGCCTGGAGTTATGGTGCTCGATGCCTGAGGAGTTATGGTGCTCGATGCATCAGGAGTTATGGTGCTAGATGCCAGAGGAGTTATGGTGCTCGATGCATGAGGATTTATGGTGCTCGATGCCAGAGGAGTTATGGTGCTCGATGCCTTAGGCGTTATGTTGCTCGATGCCAGAGGAGTTATGGTGCTCGATGCCTAAGGAGTTATGTTGCTCGATGCCTGAGAAGTTATGGTGCTCGATGCCTGGAGTTATGGTGCTCGATGCCTCAGGAGTTATGGTGCTCGATGCCTCAGGAGTTATGGTGCTCGATGCCTGAGGAGTTATGGTGCTCGATGCATGAGGAGTTATGGTGCTCGATGCCTGAGGAGTTATGGTGCTCGATGCCAGAGGAGTTATGGTGCTCGATGCATGAGGATTTATGGTGCTCGATGCCAGAGGAGTTATGGTGCTCGATGCCTGAGGAGTTATGGTGCTCGATGCCAGAGGAGTTATGGTGCTCGATGCCTAAGGAGTTATGGTGCTCGATGCCAGAGGAGTTATGGTGCTAGATGCATGATGAGTTATACTGCTCGATGCCTGAGGAGTTATGGTGCTCGATGCCTGAGACATTATGGTGCCAGAGGAGTTATGGTGCTCGATGCCTGAGACATTATGGTGCCAGAGGAGTTATGGTGCTCGATGCCTAAGGGCTTATGGTGCTCGATGTCTGAGACATTATGGTGCCAGATGAGTTATGGTGCTCGATGCCTAAGGCCTTATGGTGCTCGATGCCTAAGGGCTTATGGTGCTCGATGCCTAAGGGCTTATGGTGCTCGATGCCTGAGACATTATGGTGCCAGAGGAGTTATGATGCTCGATGCCTAAGGGCTTATGGTGCTCGATGCCTAAGGGCTTATGGTGCTCGATGCCAGAGGAGTTATGGTGCTAGATGCATAATGAGTTATACTGCTCGATGCCAGAGGAGTTATGGTGCTCGATGCCTGAGACATTATGGTGCCAGAGGAGTTATGGTGCTCGATGCCTAAGGGCTTATGGTGCTCGATGTCTGAGACATTATGGTGCCAGAGGAGTTATGGTGCTGGATGCCTAGGGGCTTATGGTGCTCGATGTCTGAGACATTATGGTGCCAGATGAGTTATGGTGCTCGATGCCTAAGGGCTTATGGCGCTCGATGCCTAAGGGCTTATGGTGCTCGATGCCTAAGGGCTTATGGTGCTCGATGCCTGAGACATTATGGTGCCAGAGGAGTTATGGTGCTCGATGCCTAAGGGCTTATGGTGCTCGATGCCTAAGTGCTTATGGTGCTCGATGCCAGAGGAGTTATGGTGCTAGATGCTCGATGCCTGAGGAGTTATGGTGCTCGATGCCTGAGACATTATGGTGCCAGAGGAGTTATGGTGCTCGATGCCTGAGACATTATGGTGCCAGAGGAGTTATGGTGCTCGATGCCTAAGGGCTTATGGTGCTCGATGTCAGAAGAGTTTTGGTGTTTGATTCCCGAGCGGGTATGGTGCTTGATGCCTGTTTACCTTTATTACTGAGATTGCTGGCACGAATTACATGTTTTTATGATTCTGACTTCTCTTGCTAAAATTTTTGTCATTAGGTTTGCTTTTACTCGTTTTGCTTGATAAAAAGCCTAAATTGATTTGACGATGTAGAGAGCAATGCTTACTTGTATCATTTTCAGGACAGTAACGACAACTCGCCCGTGTTTCCCGCCACTGCCTATTCTATCATTGTGACGCCTGCTGCAGAGCCTGGAGATATTATTGGTAAGGTTCTTGTAATCTTGTTAATACTGTGACGATTCTCGACGTTGTAAATGTTATTTTTGGCTCTTCTTGTTGTCATAATTGTTGTTTAGTATTTGATAATGTCGTACATCATTTTCGTGAAAGGAACTATAACTCCAACTGATGCAGACAGTGGGAATAATGGTGACGTCACATGCTCTGGCAGCTCTACTTCCGCCTACAGCGCTTACTTTGCAGTGGGTTTCAACTGTCACGTGTATCTTACGAGGGCGATCGACTTCGAGTCTGGCACATATACCAGGTATCGTATTGTCGGTTTTCACATTGTGTAAAGTGAGAGTCAGAAAGAATTTGTTTAAACTTGATGGACATGAGCTTACTGCACTACCATTTGTCAGCAGAAGACTCGTATCCATAATGTTGACATATTCCAATATTTACTGCCTTTGAGACAACAATATTTACGACTAGATTTTTATTTTATTATTACCTTCCGAGTGGTGATTGTGCCGGGGTGGGGGGGTACCAGGATAGACCTAAGACACAAACTTAGACTGCACCAGCCTCAGGGTCAAGTGATAGGTCATCTAAATAAGGGCGTTCATCTGATTCATATTGGCCCGGTGGTAGTACAGTTAACATATGTGCCTCAAATGTGACTCTTTGATAGCACACACACACACACATACACACGCGCACACACACACGCGTGCACACACACGCACGCGCACACACACGCATACACACGCGTGCACACACGCATACACACGCGTGCACACACGCATACACACGCGTGCATACACACGCGCGCACATACACACGCGCACACACGCATACACACGCGTGCATACACACGCATACACACGCGTGCATACACACGCATACACACGCGCACACACACGCATACACACGCGTGCATACACACGCGCGCACATACACACGCGCACATACACACGCGCGCACATACACACGCATTCACACGCGCAAACCCACGCAGACACACGCGTGCACACACGCGCGCACACACGCACAACACTTTGCGACACACATGTATACAATGTATGCAGTAATTGTTTTTTTACAGTTCCATCTGTGATCTTCCACATGGTGTTAGTGTTATCTTATGGTTGAGGCCACTTTCAAGATGCCGGTCTAAATAATGCCCATTTAAAATTACTTTTCTGGTTTAGCAACACTACTATACAATGCTACAAGTGTTAACAACGTACAGTAATCGCATACAATTATTTTCTTGCGCCGTTTTCACTACGTTTAATAGATGCCCCTTTCAACAGTCTTACATGTACACTATTTCAGAATTACCGCCTATGCTGTCGACAATGGCATACCACAACGTACGGGCACTACCGGTATTGACATTTTCTTTTCTGGCACCACGACCATTGCCACCACAACCACTACATCCTATAATTTCTTTGATCACGGTGAGAACGTCGCATTATTTGTCATCACGCTGCTGATGGCGCTAGGGCTTATAGGGCTGATCGCGTGGTGTATCGTGACGCGTGTGTGTCACGTGGCAGTCTGTGATGGGCTGGACAGGATCTGTCGATGTACAACCAGGTGCGCTCTGTAGGTTCATGCATCGAGATTTAGTGTGTACTGTCTGCTGTGTTTTTATATATTTTATATGTTTTCGAAATGATTCCTCATAGGTCATTTTAACATTGGCGTCCTGTTATAAAATGTGGTGACCATATTTGAACGGAAAGAGTATATTCTATGTTTCCTGTCAACCTACTCGTTAACCCTAGAATCAATTGTAACTGTCTTTATGTGACATGTACATTTTTATTAACGCATCATATAACTTAATAACAAAGTCTTTAGATATCAAATCGCAGAAAATAATGAAATAAATATTTACGTTAAGTATTTATAAACAAATAAATTTGTTATTATTTTAACCGTTTTTTTTAAGTGTATACAATGCGCCTAGGTTTTTCAAAATTTATGACAGACATAAGAATCTATTTTAAAGATTAAATAAATATGTGAAAACTAACAAAAATTTAGATATTAACAATTTGGCTACATACAAACACCAATGGAAATGCATTTGTGATAAGAGGAATGAGCAAAAAAAAGTCATAATTTTAAACGATCAATATTGTATAACCTCATACATGTATTATTAGTTGTGTTAAATTTTTGACAATTGTAATAAATTTATTTTTATTTCAGTTCATCGCAATGATCTTTCGACCGTATTGTAAGACCAGTAAAACAACACTTTAAATTATTTATTTTGATTGCATCTCAAATTTGTTAAGTTTTCATGTAAGTGCGAATCAGACCTTAAACGTTAAAAACTAGTCGAGTGGAAAAGACCTCTGTACCCCTACAAACCTATGCCTCTTAGATCAGTACTCTCCGAAATATAAGAAAACCTCCTGATTAAGATTCATCTTGTAATTGCGAGTGTAAAAGTCAATTATTTTGACGTAACATATCATTAAAAGTGAAGGCAAATCCCAATCCTACATTTAATGTTAACACTTTTTGTGCCACCCTTGTAACAATATCGTATTAAGTCGGGCATCAATCGTCAAGACTATGCACCAAATTGTCAAACGTTTAAGTAGTTCCCTTTTAACTAGGGTCTTGTTTTAATTAACATTACAACAATGTGCACATTTAAGCCTCACAAAATAGTAGAATGTACCCCTTGGACGCGGGAAACCCTCTGGTTTTTATTTTTAAATAGTAAATAAAGACAAGAAACACATTTCATTCGCTATGTTTGACATAAGTATAGAATGGTATTTCTGCAAAGGAAAATGCATTATGCTTCGTGATAATGCTAGTATGCTTTGTGACAATTGCATCATGCTTTGTGACAATGCGATTATGCTATGTGACAATTGCATCATACTTTGTGACAATGTCATTATGCCATGTGGCACTTGTTTCATTTCTGATTGCAATGCCATTGTGCCGCGTGGCAATGCCATTATGCTTTGTGACAATGTCATTATGCCATGTGGCACTTGCTTCATGCCTGATTGCAATGCCATTGTGCCGCGTGGCAATGCCATTATGCTTTGTGACAATGTCACTATGCTTTATGACAATGCCATTATGCTTTGTGACAATTGCATCATGCTTTGTGACAATGCCATTATGCTTTGTGACAATGTCATTATGCTTTATGACAATGTCATTATGCTATGTGACAATGACATCATGCTTTTTGACAATGCCATTATGCCATGTGGTTCTAGCATCATGCTTTGTGACAATGCCATTGTGCTATGTGACAATTGCATCATGCTTTGTGACAATGCCATTATGCTTTGTGACAATTGCATCATGCTTTGTGACAATGTCATTATGCTATGTGACAATTGCATCATGCTTTGTGACAATGCCATTGTGCTATGTGACAATTGCATCATGCTTTGTGACAATGCCATTGTGCTATGTGACAATTGCATCATGCTTTGTGACAATGCCATTATGCTTTGTGACAATTGCATCATGCTTTGTGACAATGCCATTGTGCTATGTGACAATTGCATCATGCTTTGTGACAATGCCATTGTGCTATGTGACAATTGCATCATGCTTTGTGACAATGCCATTGTGCTATGTGACAATTGCATCATGCTTTGTGACAATGCCATTATGCTTTGTGACAATTGCATCATGCTTTGTGACAATGCCATAATGCCAAGTGGCACTTGCATCATGCTTTGTGACAATGCCATAATGCCATGTGGCACTTGCATCATGCTTTGTGACAATGCCATTATGCCATGTGGCACTTGCTTCATGCCTGATTGCAATGCCATGGTGCCGCGTGGCAATGTCATTCTCCTTTTTGGCAAGTGGCATAACATTGTTCTTTCTGCATGGTCGGTAGATCTATTTTTAATTTTATATACTTGATAGTAGTTGACGTTCTCTGTACAGTTCATCGAACTTATAACTTACGCTACTCGCGCCCATAATGCGATGACGAATGCAGGCAAGACGTAAGGCTAGTCACTAAGCACAAAGCAATGAATAAAGTTGCAAATCAAATTATGTTGCGCTGCATTATCAGAAGAAATACATGTTTCCAGTATACACGGTTACCCCTCTTTGTGAAATGTGTTCGGCGGAAAAACATCAGAAATATACGTTTTAAAAAAATATTGATGTATTTCAGTAGAAAAATGCACAACAGCAATTTGGTTTATTTATTCTTAAACATTTAATTACTTTACTTACATTTCTGACCCCTTGCAGTCGAGCAAGGGGAAGTAACCGTGTAAACTGGAAACATGTATCTCTTCCGCTAGCTGGATTGACGTTAAGAACAAGACACAGAATGATTCCAGATAAATACAAGAAAAGTCATTGATGCGAAGCATCAAAGGCGACGCAAACGCTGAAACCGATAAAATGTTAAAGCAATATGAGGGCAAGTAGAAAGATAGATTTGAAAAGTTATGGTTTGATTGGATAGTTTTCATAAACTACGCATCACAGAAAAGTATTCATAATGTATAGCGATGTCAACGAATACCGTTTTTTTTTCAATCCGGATACCCGTAAACACTATCCGGATAGTATCCGGTTACCGGATATTACGGCTGCATAAACATGTTTACGACGATATAAAATGACGAAATGCAAGATTCCCATCACAATAATCTCCCTTGCTTGACAAATCAAATTTAAAAACGATGCAATATAAAAAAAAAAATAAGAAAAATAAAATAAATCGAAATTGAA
Source organism: Sinonovacula constricta (assembly GCA_007844125.1). Lineage (NCBI taxonomy): Eukaryota > Metazoa > Mollusca > Bivalvia > Cardiida > Solecurtidae > Sinonovacula > Sinonovacula constricta. Next base: position 50,006,084 of record CM017564.1, on the reverse strand, counting down.
CATATTTGACTTTCATCATTATCTGACGACAGTTTTTTATTGTGACAATCACGACAGCTTTTGATGTGACGCTGGATTTTTAGACTAAGATTAGATTATTGCTTGATGATGAGCCGTATTTCTGATTACCGCTTAGATCCTATCGGTGAACATCCTGGTCACATGACTCTCCAGTGGCAGTCAGCAAACATGATCCCAGTTGACTCCGCGCTTCAGCGCGTCGTCAACAACTATGCAATATGTCCATGCACAGAGAACAATGTCATTGTCACATGCAACAAAGCAGATTGATATTACCATAGGGCATTATAAAATTCTAATCAATCACGATGTTATTGCAACAAAGCATAATGGCTTTCACAAAGCGTGATATCATTGCCATAAAGCATGATGTTATTATCACAAAACATAATGCATTTTTGCAGAAATACCATTCCATACATAAGTACGTCAATTTTACAAAAAATAAAGCAAATACAGTACAATCATTTCTTTACGTTACTTCTTCTTCAATTTTCCAAACTTGGATTTTGTGGGATATTTTAACTTGGTAAAAAAAAGATGTATCATAGTTGAAAAATTACGTGATTTTCATTTCTGATATACGTATTATTGTTATCACAACAGTATCGCAAAACAAAAGATAATCGAATAAATTTGGGGAAAATCAGAAAGCCAATTTATGAGAAGAATACTGTAGCTTTTGCAAGAAATCTATAACCATTTATACAAAACACATATATACGTGTGTATACGTTAAATATGAAAATGAACATGTACCGTCCATGGTGCTACGTTAAACATGAAGTTTAACTAGTACATGTTGCTACGTTAAATATGAAGCTTATCATAATTGGCCCATGTTACTACTTGCTGTGTTGCAATCAAACGTGTCTATCACTCTGTTACAGGAGTAAACCCGGAAGGTCTGTGATGCCACAACGGTGAGTAAGCCTTTTTGTCTTTTATGATGGGACATTACTCTAACTAGTCAAATGGTATCGTGTTATCTCCCTTGTAGTTGGTTCGTGCCATGCACACTATGGTAGTTTGTATATAGTTCCTGTAGAACGATTATAGCATTTTTAATTATCAACTTTTAAAAAGGCTTCAGACTGTGCCGACACATTATAATATATTGCGGAATAAGTTAATCTGCTTGTAAATGTATTTGAGCAAAATGAAAAACTATAGCCAAAGCTTTCTCATTATAACAAGATTTATAACAACATTTGAAACTAGTCTCGGTACAATTGAAGAAACAATGATGTATTGATTTGACCCATTTAAACATTTTACTCTTTGAAAATTCATTTATACCATCTCTTATGATCTTTAGAACAGCCCCGCGCCATAATTAAAGGTGACATGCGACAGTTTCTTAACCTCAAACAACCAAATGTATTATTGTTACATGAAAATATACCATGTAATGCTGTCACTGATATTCTACTTACATTTAAAAATTGAATCATAAAACCGACTAGTAATTACAAACATACATTTCCTTTCTGAGCCACGCTGCACAGACTCAATTTTTAAACTATGAAAACCACGTGGCCACTTACTTTCAGATCATGTTATATAATCTTTTTGGTAAGCCTGATATCGATAAAGATATATATTTTGGCATAAACCCGCATCGTGCTTATTTTAGGATTTGGACCGAAGGATCCTTTAGAGCCATTAATTTATCTAACAACTGAGGTAGTTTTCAAAACCGTCTTTAAATTCGAAATTTTGTAGAAATTATCCATCAGTTCCCCAAACCAGTGACAAATATTGCTATATGCATATAATAGGCAAACTGGCGGACAACACCTTCAAGCAATGTTCCATCGATATTTGCTTAAAAAGTCAGATGCTGTGTAACATATTTGAAAAGCACACGAAGGTAATTACGCTTTCTATAGTTACCACACACACACTCCTCCAAGACTGTTTTTCTTTGACATCAAAATGTTGGTTAAAATGCACTCAAATAATATGACAATAGGCGCTGCCTAATTCGGGGAAAGCCCAAATATTTTCTGAATATAATAAACTTTATAGTCATTGATAGATCAAATATCAATGAGCATACGATTTTTTTGGACTCACTAAAAAGCGTTACAATAAAAAATAGAACAGAAATAATATATGTTTATCATAAGTTCCATGTTTTAAAGAAAGCATGCAAGACAATGTGTATGTAAGAATATAAACATGTTCTCTAACATCACAATGGCTGGCTTTGCGACAAAAAGGCTAGTTCTAAAATAATATATACATATTAATTTATGTAAGTCACAAATCACAACAGCACGCATTTCAACACTGATGAAGGTTGATGAGTCATTTTTTGTTCAAGTATAGAGTTAAAACTATTTGAAGGTATATTTTTTCATCATTTTGAATGTTTTTCTTTTGTTATAAATTTTTCTTTCTCAGGGATCAATACTTCTTTACATAACAGATTTGTTAAAAGAAAGTGATGCATTGATTTGTCTATTTCAGTATGCACATATGTTTAGAATAGGAATGATTTCAACAGATTTTTAACAAAAGTTGAGGTCTATTGAAAAGCTGTAATGATCAATTTGTTTAATTATTATATAAATAAGTATGTAACTATTGATCACACTCAAAATTATTTGAAATTTAAAATATCTGCTTTAATATAAGGTATTCACCAAAATGTGTATGGTTCTGTCCATTCTTTGTATAGAAACATGTCATCCCATGGGATTTCGGCAAAATTGAGTTCTGTTTGCTTCAAAGATATGATCTATCCCAGTTCACCTAAAACACGATTTTTTTTAAATATCAAGTTCTTCATCTCGATATCAGATTGTTTAAAACCTTTTAAAAGACAAAAATTCAGTTCTATAATGCACCTTATTAGCTTTTATATAAACAACTACTACTTTATATAGATAAGGACATTCATACATTTATGTTGTATTTCAATAGATGGATAATGTAAATATATTCAACTTACAAGATTCTACCTGTAGTAGCAGTCAGTCATAATAAAAATACTGACAAGATTATACCGGGTGTACGAGTCTTACATTCATATTCATCAACTGACAGTATTCTACCTGTTGTAGCAGTCTGACAGTCATAATTATCAGCTGACAGGATTGTAGCCGGGGTACCAGTCTTACAGCCATATTCATCAACTGACAGGATTCTACCTGTTGTAGCTGTCTGACAGTCATAATTATCAGCTGACAGGATTGTAGCCGGGGTACCAGTCTTACAGCCATATTCATCAACTGACAGGATTCTACCTGTTGTAGCAGTCTGACAGTCATAATTATCAGCTGACAGGATTGTAGCCGGGGTACCAGTCTTACAGCCATATTCATCAACTGACAGGATTCTACCTGTTGTAGCAGTCTGACAGTCATAATTATCAGCTGACAGGATTGTAGCCGGGGTACCAGTCTTACAGCCATATTCATCAACTGACAGGATTCTACCTGTTGTAGCTGTCTGACAGTCATAATTATCAGCTGACAGGATTGTAGCCAGGGTACCAGTCTTACAGCCATAATCATCAACTGACAGGATTCTACCTGTTGTAGCTGTCTGACAGTCATAATCTAGAACTGACGAGATTGAACCTGATGTACCAGTCAGTCATGAACATCAACTGACAGGATTCTACCTGTTGTAGCAGTCTGACAGTCATAATCTAAAACTGACGAGATTGAACCTGATGTACAGTCAGTCATGAACATCAACTGACAAGATTCTACCTGTTGTAGCAGTCTAACAGTCATAATCTAGAACTGACGAGATTGAACCTGATGTACAGTCAGTCATGAACATCAACTGACAAGATTCTACCTGTTGTAGCAGTCTGACAGTCATAATTATCAGCTGACAAGATTGTAGCCAGGGTACCAGTCTTACAGCCATAATCATCAACTGACAGGATTCTACCTGTTGTAGCAGTCTGAAGTCATAATTATCTGCTGACAAGATTGTAGCCAGGGTACCAGTCTTACAGCCATAATCATCAACTGACAGGATTCTACCTGTTGTAGCAGTCTGAAGTCATAATTATCTGCTGACAGGATTGTAGCCAGGGTACCAGTCCTACAGCCATAATCATCAACTGACAGGATTCTACCTGTTGTAGCTGTCTGACAGTCATAATTATCAGCTGACAGGATTGTAGCCGGGGTACCAGTCTTACAGCCATAATCATCAACTGACAGGATTCTACCTGTTGTAGCTGTCTGAAGTCATAATTATCAGCTGACAAGATTGTAGCCAGGGTACCAGTCTTACAGCCATAATCATCAACTGACAGGATTCTACCTGTTGTAGCTGTCTGACAGTCATAATTATCAGCTGACAAGATTGTAGCCAGGGTACCAGTCTTACAGCCATAATCATCAACTGACAGGATTCTACCTGTTGTAGCTGTCTGACAGTCATAATTATCAGCTGACAGGATTGTAGCCGAGGTACCAGTCTTACAGCCATAATCATCAACTAACAGGATTCTACCTGTTGTATCTGTCTGACAGTCATAATCATCAACTGGCAAGATTCTGCCTGGTGTACCAGTCTAACAGTCTTAATCTACAACTGACGAGATTGAACCTGATGTACCAGTCAGTCATGAACATCAACTGGCAAGATTCTGCCTGGTGTACCAGTCTAACAGTCTTAATCTACAACTGACGAGATTGAACCTGATGTACCAGTCAGTCATGAACATCAACTGGCAAGATTCTGCCTGGTGTACCAGTCTAACAGTCTTAATCTACAACTGACGAGATTGAATCTGATGTACCAGTCAGTCATGAACATCAACTGGCAAGATTCTGCCTGGTGTACCAGTCTAACAGTCTTAATCTACAACTGACGAGATTGAACCTGATGTACCAGTCAGTCATGAACATCAACTGGCAAGATTCTGCCTGGTGTACCAGTCTAACAGTCTTAATCTACAACTGACGAGATTGAACCTGATGTACCAGTCAGTCATGAACATCAACTGGCAAGATTCTGCCTGGTGTACCAGTCTAACAGTCTTAATCTACAACTGACGAGATTGAACCTGATGTACAGTCAGTCATGAACATCAACTGGCAAGATTCTGCCTGGTGTACCAGTCTAACAGTCTTAATCTACAACTGACGAGATTGAACCTGATGTACCAGTCAGTCATGAACATCAACTGGCAAGATTCTGCCTGGTGTACCAGTCTAACAGTCTTAATCTACAACTGACGAGATTGAACCTGATGTACCAGTCAGTCATGAACATCAACTGGCAAGATTCTGCCTGGTGTACCAGTCTAACAGTCTTAATCTACAACTGACGAGATTGAACCTGATGTACCAGTCAGTCATGAACATCAACTGACAAGATTCTACCTCTTGTAGCAGTCTGACAGTCATAATTATCTGCTGACAAGATTGTAGCCAGGGTACCAGTCTTACAGCCATAATCATCAACTGACAGGATTCTACCTGTTGTAGCAGTCTGACAGTCATAATTATCAGCTGACAAGATTATAGCCGGGGTACCAGTCTTACAGCCATAATCATCAACTGACAGGATTCTACCTGTTGTAGCTGTCCGACAGTCATAATTATCAGCTGACAAGATTGTAGCCGGGGTACCAGTCTTACAGCCATAATCATCAACTGACAGGATTCTACCTGTTGTAGCTGTCCGACAGTCATAATTATCAGCTGACAGGATTGTAGCCGGGGTACCAATCTTACAGCCATAATCATCAACTGACAGGATTCTACCTGTTGTAGCTGTCTGACAGTCATAATTATCAACTAACAACATTGTAGCCAGGGTACCAGTCTTACAGCCATAATCATCAACTGACAGGATTCTACCTCTTGTAGCTGTCTGACAGTCATAATTATCAGCTGACAAGATTGTAGCCGGGGTACCAGTTTTACAGCCATAATAATAAACTGACAGTATTCTACCTGTTGTAGTTGTCTGACATTCATAATTATCAGCTGACAGGATTGTAGCCGGGGTACCAATCTTACAGCCATAATCATCAACTGACAGTATTCTACCTGTTGTAGCTGTCTGACAATCATAATTATCAGCTGACAAGATTGTAGCCGGGGTACCAGTCTTACAGCCATAATCATCAACTGACAGGATTCTACCTGTTGTATCTGTTTGACAGTCATAATTATCAGCTGACAAGATTGTAGCCGTGGTACCAATCTTACAGCCATAATTATAAACTGACAGTATTCTACCTGTTGTAGCTGTCTGACAGTCATAATTATCAGCTGACAAGATTATAGCCGGGGTACCAGTCTTACAGCCATAATCATCAACTGACAGGATTCTACCTGTTGTATCTGTTTGACAGTCATAATTATCAGCTGACAGGATTGTAGCCGGGGTACCAGTCTTACAGCCATAATCATCAACTGACAGGATTCTACCTGTTGTATCTGTTTGACAGTCATAATTATCAGCTGACAGGATTGTAGCCGGGGTACCAGTCTTACAGCCATAATCATCGACTGACAGTATTCTACCTGTTGTAGCTGTTTGACAGTCATAATTATCAGCTGACAGGATTGTAGCCGGGGTACCAGTCTTACAGCCATATTCATCAACTGACAGGATTCTACCTGTTGTAGCTGTCTGACAGTCATAATTATCAGCTGACAAGATTATAGCCGGGGTACCAGTCTTACAGCCATAATCATCAACTGACAGTATTCTACCTGTTGTAGCTGTCCGACAGTCATAATTATCAGCTGACAAGATTGTAGCCGTGGTACCAGTATTACAGCCATAATCATCAACTGACAGTATTCTACCTGTTGTAGCTGTCCGACAGTCATAATTATCAGCTGACAAGATTGTAGCCGGGGTACCAGTTTTACAGCCATAATCATCAACTGACAGTATTCTACCTGTTGTAGCTGTCTGACAGTCATAATTATCAAACAAGATTGTAGCCAGGGTACCAGTCTTACAGCCATAATCATCAACTGACAGGATTCTACCTGTTGTATCTGTTTGACAGTCATAATTATCAGCTGACAGGATTCTACCTGTTGTAGCAGTCTGGCATTTATAATTATCAGCTGACAAGATTGTAGCCGGGGTACCAGTCTTACAGCCATAATCATCAACTGACAGGATTCTACCTCTTGTAGCAGTCTTACAGCCATAATCATCAACTGACAGTATTCTACTAGTTGTAATAGTCTGACAGTCCTGATCACTTTTATAGTCCATATCACCTTCATAGTCCAGATCACCTTTCTTAAAAGATATCTTGAATAAGCCTGATTTACTTGCCGTCGATGATGTCTTTTCAAATCATTGTTTTTCACGCCAAGACTCGTAAATATTGTTTACCTGATTATCAATGCAGTCCAACAACCGATTCTGTGGACGGATCCCCACACTTAACCCGTTGTGTTCTCTTTTTCAGCTCTCCTCGCCAAAAGAGTAAGTTCAGTCGGTTCTGTTTATTAAAGTAGCCAGATATACTGATTTGTCTAAACAAGACATAAGGCCAGATGTTAGAAGTGAATATTCCTTGTTATCCACAGGGCTAGTAATAATAACTTTAATAAGGTTGACACTAAGAACAATGTAAAAGAAGAACTCCAATATGATGAATAACTGACAGAGCCAAAGAGCATATTAAGGCTATGCATGGTGTAAACATTATTTTCTAACGCTTGAGGTTATGTAAGAACTACAGCTACATAAACGATTATAATTATAAATATTTATAAACAAAGGTATGTCTAAATATCTTACAAAAATGTTTTGTCTGAATAAAACTGTTGTTTATATAACCCATCTGATAAATACGCGACTGTAAACGATGAATGTTCTGTTACCAGACAGAGACAGACCAATGGAGGAAGTCTGGGGAGACACTTACGACGACAGAGCCCATTCTAAACCTGCCATGATTAAACCACAACCGGCCTCTATCGAATACTGGTAAATCATCGTCTTATCGGCCTCCTCGTATTCATCGACATTATTATCATCATTATCACCACCACTAACACCACCATCAACACCGGCATTATTAAGTAACTAAGTTTCTACCAAAGTACCAAAGGTGCAATTGACAAATCGACTGGTGTCTTCTTGTCTTCCTGGTGCTGTCCTATGCATTCAATGATGTTTTTCTTTATACGTGTTGCTTCTGTTTCCAGACGAGGTCCTATAGTATGCAATGAACCTACAGCTTTTATTGTAAAAACGTATTACTAAGTCCAGGCGCAGCACAATTGTTCGATCTATGCCTAGCATTTATCGGTTTGTTTTACTTGTATTAGTGGGTTGCTGGAATTAGCATATATCCTTTTCTATACTTATATGTATGTTTCCAGGCGTGGCCCTATTGTTCGACCGGTTCCAGGCATCCACAGCTTCCCTGGATTCCAGGCTACCCCACAGCTACCCGGCTTTTACCGATAACAAGAGTCAGACAGCAGCCAGTGGGGCAGCAGACAGACGGACAACAAACAGTACAACGGCAGACAGACGGACAACAGCAGAGCGTCGGACAGTAGACAGTCGGACAGCAGACAGTCGGGCAGCAAACAGTACAACGGCAGACAGACGGACAGCAGCAGAGCGTCGGACAGTAGACAGTCGGACAGCAGACAGACGGACAACAAACAGTATAACGGCAGACAGACGGACAGCCGAGCGTCGGACAGTAGACAGTCGGACAGCAGACAGTTGGACAACAGACAGTTGGGCAGCAGCAGACCGACAACAGATAGACGGATAGCAGACACAATTGGACAGCAGACACAGTCGGACAGCAGACACAGTTGGACAGCAGACAATCGGATAGCAGGCTGGCTGGCCTGATTGGATTTACTAATCCTTTGTAAATCATTGTATCCGGCACTTTACCCGCAACTATATCTGTACGTGTGCAAATGATGACTTGTTTTATCCTGTTTTTATTAATTACGACATCAGTTTTCTAATGGAAAGACTAATGGAAGTGAATATAATGGAATATTTCGTGTATCTTTCCATATTTCTTTTTACACAAGGTGAAAATATATTTTTAATGAAGGATTTTACAAACATGCATTATCTTTCTTCCATTGGAATTAATATAGTAACGGATCCGTCTATATCGTCGCAACTTACTAATCAGTTATCGTAAAAAACGTATGTCATTTTCGTGTTAGTTAGATACACTGAAAGATCATGCAGTTTTCATAATATCAAAAAATACTACCGTAACATGATTATGAGCGCGTAAGTATTTTATATCGAAATCGCACGATATCTCAGAATATTTTTTTTATATATATATATAAACTGTTTTCATCAAGGAAAAAATGCTTCAAAGACTCCTCTTTTCTGAAATTATATTTTATATTTAGACACTGTAGCGGCCAAACTCGCCCACTGGCTGATAAGCCCCGCGCGGCTAAGCCCGCCCATTGGCTGATAAGCCCCGCCTCTCTAATCATATAAGATTATTGTAGGCATGTATTGAAGGGGAGTTGTTGTCGGAGAATGTATGTATGAGCATCTGAATAAAAGTGTAAACCATCCTTCGGGTCTTGTATTACCATCCCTTAAGGGTCTGTATATAAACAACAACAACATTACAGACACCCTCTGTCAATGTCCATTTCATTACCCAGGTTGTTGCTGAAAAGAAAATTGAATATCGTTAACAAATGTTTATTTAGTAAGTTGTATCGTTCAAAGTTAACCTGTAACATGTGACGTAAAATGACAAACAAGCAAACTTTCCAGATATTACATTTATTGAACATCATGACAAATTAAATAAAGTTTCGTGATACCTGATAAATACACCGAAGATTTCAGACAATTTCGAGAACATTTTATCAAAATTTCATGAGACTACTATAGGTATTAAATAGATTGCAGTAACATGCAGTATGATATATGGCCACAATTGACTGTACGTTGGCTATGTATAATTCATATACACAGACCAACTCCACCAACTAACTGTTGTCAACGACCACTGACACTCCAGTTTAAAACTTCAACACGTAACTTTAAGTATGATGTTTCTCATACAGACCAAATCCTTATATGACGATTGTTTGTGTCCCTTTTATAACCAAGTGTCCAAATCTCTTGCAGACAACAGGACAGGGGTTCACGTCTTCGCATTAAATTGCATAAATATGCACTTTTAACATAACTATGTACAAAAGATTTAAACATAATAATCTGGTCATCATAGTGTTTCAATGAATTAGAACAACACTCAACAACTTTTCTATGTGACCACTTCACTAATCGTTAGTTTTATACCAAAATGAAGAGAAAAACTAGTGCTTAGGAAGCCTTGGTAGAACAATGTATTTTCTTTTAAAAAAATTATAAATTTATATAAATTGGCAAAATAAAAGACATATGTGTGCTGATATGTTGATAGCCTCGGTGTAACAAGTCCCACAAAAATATCTTGTATGTCCACCCTCTGCTGCGATAACTGTATGTCAACCCTCTGCTGCGATAACTGTATGTCCACCCTCTGCTGCGATAACTGTATGTCCACCCTCTGCTGCGATAACTGTAAGTCCACCCTCTGCTGCGATAACTGTATGTCCACCCTCTGCTGCGATAACTGTATGTCCACCCTCTGCTGCGATAACTGTGTGTCCACCCTCTGCTGCGATAACTGTATGTCCACCCTCTGCTGCGATAACTGCATCTACAGTGACTAATTGACACAATATACTGGAAGATCAGATTCTGAGTTAAAAGTCCTCCATTCCTAAACACAAACTCTCCAAGTTCACGCAGGTTGCATGTCTGACGTCTTCTATAAAGTCGTTTAAGGACTTCCTACACAATTAAGCACACCTATTCAAATTGTTTAGAAATTTAAAAAATGTAGATTGGTACATTGTCACATAGCTGCCTTGCAAAGGTCCAGCAACCAACGTTCCGACGGCTTAATTTCTTTCAATTGTCAACTGTGCAATTTAAACATTTTACGGGCAACCGTGAGCGAAGCACGTGGACAAATCTTGCACTTGATTCCATTTACGAACCTGGCGCGCGTGCAAAAAGTCGAAAACCCTGAAACGAGGTCACGGTGCAATGCGTCGTTAAAATGCCTTTAAAACATTTAGGGTGTATTAAAACATATACTGTGAAAATTATGTTAATAAGTCAATTAACTAAAGAAATATTTAAATATTGAAAGTGGTCACTTAAGAATGTTTTTGAATGTATATACAAAAGTGTTCAGTGTATACAGCCGCTAGGAGTCACCACTGGTCTATCACAGATCCATTGGATACACGCTCTTCTAATGTACGTTGGTGTTGGTAGAACAGAGTAATTAAATGTAGTATTTTTATAATTATTTCTTACTTGTTAATGTAGAAACGAAGGTCTTTCGCTTTTAATGTAAACTCACTGTACACGTTTTATTGCCATGTGTTTTTGGTAACAATGTTATACAAGCGCTGTACTGCGTGTAATGTTTATATATGTCAATGTTTTATTGTTGCGTTGTTGTCTTAATAAGCGACATGCCACAGTTGGTCAGATTTGAAATGTTTTTTTTATTTAGAAGTAAAACTTGGTTTAACTTCACATATTAACATCACGTCAGTAAAGCTACAATAATCTATATGAATTCGATATCAATGTAAAACCTATAAACTTAGCAAGAGCATTTATTCATTTATTAAGTGTGGAATTCTGTTCTTTAGTGTTTCCAATGATCTATGTAAAATGTCCAGTACACACACGCACGAGTTTAGTCGTTGACTTCACTCGACTAATTCTCACTCACTCAAACATGAATTGTGTCCACACAATTCAATATATTCAGCTTTCAAAGCAAATTGGTCACATTTTTGCGTGTGTATATAGTGTATAGAACCACTCTATCCGCACTTTATATATTTTGAAAAAAAATGCGTCACTAATGATATTGCATTTCAGCGTATTGTTTATGGCTGACTTTTATACATGGCGTTCATATCGGCACCCGAAGTTAGATACAGTAAAGATCGTTGAGCTGAAAGCAGCAGCAATAGGATTAAAAGCGTCCCGACGATTTTTATTCTCCAAATACAAAGAAAAAGATAATAATTTGAAAGACGGCATTTTCACACATTGTCACTGAGTGATCAGAAATATAAATTTTATTCAACGTTATGTATTGTGTTTAACGGGGATTTGCTCTTCTGAGAAAATACATCCAAAATGCAGCTTTAACAACGTACCTTTTAATAATAATTTATTCACATCTGCACATTTAACATCCTGCGACATTAAAAAGGAGTATCGCATAAACGATGTCGCTATCGCAAAAGGTAGAAAAACTGCAGCACTGCGTCTATTATTTTGTCTAAAAGCTCGCAGGTCTAGTAAAAGATAACAATTTTGTGTTGTGTTTTGATTTTCGTTGATGTACATTTTTATTAAATAAATTGAAAGAATCTAAAAAAGAATGATTATTTATTTGTTGTGTAATGCCAATGACAATGTACATCTTATTGAACAGTGTTGTTTGTGTATCCGAGATGACAGGGCAATGGGTAGAGTCGCGGACTTCTTTGACTCCTTGTGTATCCGAGATGACAGGGCAATGGGTAGAGTCGCGGACTTCTTTGACTCAATGAACCGTGGTTTCGAGACCCTGTTTGAGTGAAGGACTTAATGTATCCTAACTGACTAAAGGTGCGCCGGTGGATCTACCCAGAAATTTGCCTCCGTCTTTGTCCACCGAAATAGATGGATGTCGTTTAAATGACTATATACTTATTTAGCTGCTGATGTTCTTAAATTGAAGTAAACGTCTCATAAAAGATCAATTGTCGACTAACCTCATTATAAACCGCGAATTCACATATTACTTCATATATATTATATATTCATAAGATTGTATATCATAAGTTATACTTACGAATAGCGTGCTACCATAAGAATGAGAAGTGTGGCGATTGTTTAAGCATACATAGACGATCTGACATGAATTGTTATTTAATAGAAACATTTATTAAACGAGTTCAGGCAAAATGATATTAAACAAGTTTAATATAATTTTTCCTGGACGAGTTTAATAAATGTTTGTATTAAATAACAACGAGTGTCAGATTCTTTTTATCACATGATTATTATCCTATCCTCTATTAGTAGAAACTAATACCCGTGTAGATTTACACGCCGGTTGAAAAATTAGAACGATATTGAGACGTAACCCCCTACATATTATGTATTGAAAAGACAAAGTTCACAATAAGCAGTAACTGTATTTCCTAGTATAAACACCTGGCGAAACTAATTAAAGTCATATCCATGTAGATCTTGTGAGTGCTATGGCCAGTTAATTTTATTCTGTTAGTAGTACGAACACTATCGGGGTGAATACTCAGGGTACGGTTCGTTTTTATATAACATAGGAATAAGACCTATTTTGTGTTCGAATTACATATCTGTAATATTATTCAAACAAAGTCGTAGTCATTTCCTTGGGGGAAAAAGGGTTTTAAAGAGTAATTGGTTACATATTTTTGCTAGCCTAATCACAAAACTGCCAATATTTTGAAGTACCACTTCCTCCAAGTCTTTTTTCGCCAGAGAAAGGACGAGGTGTTCCGAATGCTTAACAGACGATAGCGGCTAGGGATAGACTTTTTCGGTAAATTTACGACGCCACTGATTGACACTTATACTACTGCTGCGAAGGACTAATGAACCTCACAACCGAATTATGATAACCTCGTGTGCGAATGTCAATACACAACAAAGAAAATGAAAAATGTATTCCTTAGTTAATTTTCTTTAAAGACATGTTCGATATGTAACTCTCCGATGAAGATGAATAAGTGATGAAGAAAGTTCTAAAGGCGGATGATAATGTAGTATAAGAGGTGTCTATAAATGTACACTTGTATACGAATTTCATTTGTCCGCTAAAAACTTTATAAAATGCTAGGTGAATAGGCCCCCACCCCCACTCATCGAGTACCAATAGATAGTTTCCACATCAGTGAAGATCCCTTATCTTGGCAGCCATCTTTGATGGCAACTTCAAGTGATTTTCAGATGAATTTAATTGTATAGAAGCGTAAATTTTGTTTTCTTGTAATTTCTTCATTTGTGGTCTCAAAATTAAAAGCTATGGACCATTGGAAAGCTCTTGAAATATATATTTTTAGAATACAATAAAAGTGATAAATGCACAAAGAGTTAATACACAAAAATAAATAAAATAACTGGCTTATCCTTACACAAAATTAACAGATTAACTTTGTTGGTTGTATTTTGTTAACCGTTTAAACAATCAGAATATAGTTTTGATATTTAAAATACCTCATAAAAGCTTTTAAATTTGATATAAAATTCAGTAAAAAAGGCTGAAAAATGAAAACACAGTTGTAAGTTTTATACAGCTCATATTTCCAGATTTCGGCCAGCATAAGCATGAGAGAGAGAGACAGAGAGAGAGAGAGAGAGAGAGAGAGAGAGAGAGAGAGAGAGAGAGAGAGAGAGAGAGAGAGAGAGAGAGAGAGATTACACATATATATATATACACACACATACACTGGTCCTGAAACTAGTGTCAATTCCGTACTTGACAGATATTTAATTAGACACTGCCATAGGCTTGAGTAACAAATGTATCTGATTTAAGAAGTAAAGGTGGCAGCACACAAACAAAAGGTAAATCACTGACAATGAAATTGGACACCTTCTCCACGAACCGTTCATAACGGGAAGAGTCATGTGTAGTCTCTACAATCAGTGACTTAATTCTTGTGACTGACTTGGTCAACGCGAAACTACATTGAATCCATAACGAAAAACTGTATTAGAAATAGTGACTTGGTTCTTGTCGTGTTAAGCCTTATTTTGGAGTTGTTGTGCATGTTGATATTTTAGTTCAAAGGTTGTATTCTGTGCTGCAGTAACCCGTCGATAATGGTAAGTATTCTATTGTCTACACCTCTTAAATTAGAGCTGGTGTCGTATTTCATAATTTCGAATTTCTCGCGTTTGTGCTTCTTGAAATTTGACTGTTATACATTAACTGCAATTCAACCAACGTATTAGTACGACGTAGATCACAGGCAAGTAGTCGATAGTTTTGTAGCCATGACGACCACAGCCAAGCAGTCGATAGTTTTGCGACATGATGACTACAGCCAAGCAGTCGATAGTTTTGTAGCCATGACGACCACAGCCAAGCAGTCGATAGTTTTGCGACATAATGGCTACAGCAAAGCAGTCGATAGTTTGGTATACAGGATGACTACAGCCAAGCGGTCGATAGTTTGGTATACAGGATGACTACAGCCAAGCAGTCGATAATTTTGTAGACAGGATGACTACAGCCAAGCGGTCGATAGTTTGGTATACAGGATGACTACAGCCAAGCAGTCGATAATTTTGTAGACAGGATGACTACAGCCAAGCGGTCGATAGTTTGGTATACAGGATGACTACAGCCAAGCAGTCGATAGTTTGGTATACAGGATGACTACAGCCAAGCAGTCGATAGTTTTGTAGACAGGACGACTACAGCCAAGCGGTCGATAGTTTGGTATACAGGATGACTACAGCCAAGCAGTCGATAATTTTGTAGACAGGATGACTACAGCCAAGCAGTCGATAGTTTGGTATACAGGATGACTACAGCCAAGCGGTCGATAGTTTGGTATACAGGATGACTACAGCCAAGCAGTCGATAGTTTGGTATACAGGATGACTACAGCCAAGCAGTCGATAGTTTTGTAGACAGGACAACTACAGCCAAGCGGTCGATAGTTTGGTATACAGGATGACTACAGCCAAGCAGTCGATAGTTTGGTATACAGGATGACTACAGCCAAGCAGTCGATAATTTTGTAGACAGGATGACTACAGCCAAGCAGTCGATAATTTTGTAGACAGGATGACTACAGCCAAGCAGTCGATAATTTTGTAGACAGGATGACTACAGCCAAGCAGTCAATAATTTTGTAGACAGGATGACTACAGCCAAGCAGTCGATAATTTTGTAGACAGGATGACTACAGCCAAGCAGTCAATACTTTTGTAGACAGGACGACTACAGCCAAGCAGGCAATAATTTTGTGTACATGATGACTACGGGCAAGCAGTCAGTAGTTTTGTAGACATGACGACTACAGCCAAGCAATCAAATTTTGTAGACAGGATGACTACAGCCAAGCAGTCAATACTTCTGTAGACAGGACCACTACAGCCAAGCAGGCAATACTTTTGTGTACATGATGACTACGGGCAAGCAGTCGACAGTTTTGTAGACAGAACGACTACAGCCAAGCAGTCGATAATTTTGTATACATGACGACCACAGCCAACCTGTCAATAGTTTTGTAGACCGGAAGACCACAGCCAAGCAGTCGATAGTTTTGTAGACATAACGACCACAGTCAAGCAGTCGATAGTTTTGTAGACAGGACGACTACAGCCAAGCAGTCGATAGTTTTGTAGACAGAACGACTACAGCCAAGCAGTCGATAGTTTTGTAGACAGAACGACTACAGCCAAGCAGTCGATAATTTGTATACATGACGACCACAGCCAAGCAGTCGATAGTTTTGTAGACATGTCCCCCATATGTTTACTTTCGAAAATTTTTAACAATTGGAAGACAGCTTTTTACGGAATTACTTATATAACATGTACGTTTGGCATTTATGCATTGATATACACTGAATACACTGTTTGTGTTTTCTCCTACTTCCAGAAGTCATATGGAAACGGGCCATTTTCAAAGACGGCGGTCAGGTATGCGCTTAATTATTTTGAAAATACGTTAGCTGATGATACTTATGGTGATATGGTGATGATGATGATGATGATGATGATGATGATGATGATGATGATGGTGATAATTGAGGAAGAGGTGGAGGATTAGGATGTCAATGATTATGATGATAATAATGATCAGTGATGACGATGATGATGATGATGATGATGATGATGATGATGATGATGATGATGATGATAACGATCATGATCATGGTGTTCATGATGATCATGACCATGCTGATGATTGCAGGCCGATGACCAGTTCGAGCTATGATAGCGAGGACGAACAATCAGTACGCCTAACACGAGACCAGCACATCTGTATCCAGAATGTCGGCATGGCGGCTGCCTTCTTTCTACCCATCGGACTGGTAGGACATCATTATTGAGGCGCCTCTAGCCGGGCGCTTATTGTGTCGTCTTTCAATTTTATATCTGGTCATGACTTGATCAGAGCGACAATTAAAATTAAGATCCACCAACACACGCACAAGCGCGCACACAGTTACTTTTTGGATATAGATAGATGCTTAAAAGTTTCTGATGACAACATCTAACGTCTCTCTGTGTTTCAAGTCTCTGTTGGCCACATCTTATGCCCGTCTATGTTCCAGGCCTCTGCTGGCAACACCTACCATTTCTCTGTGTTTTAGGTTTCTGATGACAACTCTTAACATCTCTCCGTGCTTCAGGTCTCCGATGACAAAACCTTACATCTCTCCGTGCTTCAGGTTTCTGATGACAACACCTTACATCTCTCAGTGCTGGAGGTTTCTGATGACAACACCTTACATCTCTCAGTGCTGCAGGTTTCTGATGACAACACCTAACATCTCACAGTGCTCATGGTTTCTGATGACAAACTCTAACATCTCTCCGTGCTTCAGGTTTCTGATGACAACACCTAACATCTCTCAGTGCTTCAGGTTTCTGATGACAACTCATAACATCTGTTAGTGCTTCAGGTCTCTGATGACAACACCTAACATCTCTCAGTGCTTCAGGTCTCTGATGACAACACCTCACATCTCTCAGTGCTTCAGGTTTCGGATGACAACACCTAACATCTCTCAGTGCTTCAGGTTTCTGATAACAACACATTACATCTCTCCGTGCTTCAGGTTTCTGATGACAACACCTCACATCTCTCAGTGCTTCAGGTTTCTGATGACAACACGTCACATCTCTCAGTGCTTCAGGTTTCTGATAACAACACCTAACATCTCTCAGTGCTTCAGGTTTCTGATGACAACACCTAAAATCTCTCAGTGCTTCAGGTTTCTGATGACAACACCTAACATCTCACAGTGCTTTAGGTTTTTGGTGACAACACCTTACATCTCTCAGTGCTTCAGGTCTCTGATGACAACACCTCACATCTCTCAGTGCTTCAGGTTTCTGGTGACAACACCTAACATCTCTCAGTGCTTCAGGTTTCTGATGACAACACCTAACAACTCTCAGTGCTTCAGGTTTCTGATGACAATACATAAAATCTCTCTCTGTTTTTAGATCTCTGCTAGCAACTCCTAACATCTCTCAGTTCTTCAGGTTTCTGCTAGCAACACATTACATCTCTCATTGCTTTAGGTTTCTGATGACAACACCTTACATCTCACAGTGCTTCAGGTTTCTGATGACAACACCTAACATCTCTCAGTGCTTTAGGTTTCTGATGACAACACGTCACATCTCACAGTGCTTCAGATTTCTGATGACAACACCTCACATCTCTCAGTGCTTCAGGTTTCTGATGACAACACCTAACATCTCTCAGTGCTTCAGGTTTCTGATGACAACACCTCACATCTCTCAGTGCTTCAGGTTTCTGATGACAACACGTCACATCTCACAGTGCTTCAGGTTTCTGATGACAACACCTCACATCTCTCAGTGCTTCAGGTTTCTGATGACAACACCTCACATCTCTCAGTGCTTCAGGTTTCTGGTGACAACACCTAACATCTCTCAGTGCTTCAGGTTTCTGATGACAACACCTAACAACTCTCAGTGCTTCAGGTTTCTGATGACAATACATAAAATCTCTCTCTGTTTTTAGATCTCTGCTAGCAACTCCTAACATCTCTCAGTTCTTCAGGTTTCTGCTAGCAACACATTACATCTCTCATTGCTTTAGGTTTCTGATGACAACACCTAACATCTCTCAGTGCTTCAGGTTTCTGATGACAACACCTCACATCTCTCAGTGCTTCAGGTTTCTGATGACAACACGTCACATCTCTCAGTGCTCATGGTTTCTGATGACAACACGTCACATCTCACAGTGCTTCAGGTTTCTGATGACGACACCTAACATCTCTCAGTGCTTCAGGTTTCTGATGACAACACCTAACATTTCTCAGTGCTTTAGGTTTCTGATGACAACACCTAACATCTCTCAGTGCTTCAGGTCTCAGATGACAACACCTAACATCTCTCAGTGATTCAGGTATCTGATGACAACACCTAACATCTCTTAGTGCTTCAGGTTTCTGATGACAACACCTCACATCTCACAGTGCTTCAGGTTTCTGATGACAACACCTCACATCTCTCAGTGCTTCAGGTTTCTGATGACAACACCTCACATCTCTCAGTGCTTCAGGTTTCTGATGACAACACCTAACATCTCACAGTGCTTCAGGTTTCTGATGACAACACCTAACATCTCACAGTGCTTCAGGTTTCTGATGACAACACCTAACATCTCACAGTGCTTCAGGTTTCTGATGACAACACCTAACATCTCACAGTGCTTCAGGTTTCTGATGACAACACCTAACATCTCACAGTGCTTCAGGTCTCTAATAACAACACCTAATTCTCACAGTGCTTCAGGTTTCTGATGACAACACCTAACATCTCACAGTGCTTCAGGTTTCTGATGACAACACCTAACATCTCACAGTGCTTCAGGTTTCTGATGACAACACCTAACATCTCACAGTGCTTCAGGTTTCTGATGACAACACCTAACATCTCACAGTGCTTCAGGTTTCTGATGACAACACCTAACATCTCACAGTGCTTCAGGTTTCTGATGACAACACCTAACATCTCACAGTGCTTCAGGTCTCTAATAACAACACCTAATTCTCACAGTGCTTCAGGTTTCTGATGACAACACCTAACAACTCTCAGTGCTTCAGGTTTCTGATGACAATACATAAAATCTCTCTCTGTTTTTAGATCTCTGCTAGCAACTCCTAACATCTCTCAGTTCTTCAGGTTTCTGCTAGCAACACATTGCATCTCTCATTGCTTTAGGTTTCTGATGACAACACCTTACATCTCACAGTGCTTCAGGTTTCTGATGACAACACCTAACATCTCTCAGTGCTTTAGGTTTCTGATGACAACACGTCACATCTCACAGTGCTTCAGGTTTCTGATGACAACACCTCACATCTCTCAGTGCTTCAGGTTTCTGATGACAACACCTAACATCTCTCAGTGCTTCAGGTTTCTGATGACAACACCTCACATCTCTCAGTGCTTCAGGTTTCTGATGACAACGCCTAACATCTCTCAGTGCTTCAGGTTTCTGATGACAACACCTCACATCTCTCAGTGCTTCAGGTTTCTGATGACAACACCTAACATCTCACAGTGCTTCAGGTTTCTGATGACAACACCTTACATCTCACAGTGCTTCAGGTTTCTGATGACAACACCTAACATCTCACAGTGCTTCAGGTTTCTGATGACAACACCTAACATCTGTCAGTGCTTCAGGTTTCTGATGACAACACATTACATCTCACAGTGCTTCAGGTTTCTGATGACAACACCTAACATCTTTCAGTGCTTCAGGTTTCTGATGACAACGCCTAACATCTCTCAGTGCTTCAGGTTTCTGATGACAACACGTCACATCTCACAGTGATTCAGGTTTCTGATGACAACACCTCACATCTCTCAGTGCCTCAGGTCTCAGATGACAACACCTAACATCTCTCCGTGCTTCAGGTTTCTGATAACAACACCTTAAATCTCTCAGTGCTTCAGGTTTCTGATGACAACACGTCACATCTCACAGTGCTTCAGGTTTCTGATGACAACACGTCACATCTCACAGTGCTTCAGGTTTCTGATGACAACACCTTACATCTCTCAGTGCTTCAGGTTTCAGATGACAGCACGTCACATCTCACAGTGCTTCAGGTTTCTGATGACAACACCTTACATCTCTCAGTGCTTCAGATTTCTGATGACAACACGTCACATCTCACAGTGCTTCAGGTTTCTGATGACAACACCTCACATCTCTCAGTGCTTCAGGTTTCTGATGACAACACCTCACATCTCTCAGTGCTTCAGGTTTCTGATGACAACATCTAATATCTCTCAGTGCTTCAGGTCTCTGATGACAACACCTAACATCTTTCAGTGCTTCAGGTTTCTGATGACAACACCTAACATCTCACAGTGCTTCAGGTTTCTGATGACAACACCTCACATCTCTCAGTGCCTCAGGTCTCAGATGACAACACCTAACATCTCTCCGTGCTTCAGGTTTCTGATGACAACACCTAACATCTCTCAGTGCTTTAGGTTTCTGATGACAACATCTAAAAATATCTCAGTGCTTTAGGTCTCTGATGACAACATCTAATATCTCTCAGTGCTTCAGGTATCTGATGACAACACCTAACATTTCTCAGTGCTTTAGGTTTCTGATGACAACACCTAACATCTCTCCGTGCTTCAGGTTTCTGATGACAACATCTAACATCTCTCAGTGCTTTAGGTTTCTGATGACAACATCTAATATCTCTCAGTGCTTCAGGTCTCTGATGACAACACCTATTATCTCTCAGTGCTTTAGGTTTCTGATGACAACACCTTACATCTCTCAGTGCTTCAGGTTTCTGATGACGACACCTAACATCTCTCAGTGCTTCAGGTTTCTGATGACAACACCTAACATTTCTCAGTGCTTTAGGTTTCTGATGACAACACCTAACATCTCTCAGTGCTTCAGGTCTCAGATGACAACACCTAACATCTCTCAGTGATTCAGGTATCTGATGACAACACCTAACATCTCTTAGTGCTTCAGGTTTCTGATGACAACACCTTACATCTCTCAGTGCTTCAGGTTTCGGATGACAACACCTAACATCTCTCAGTGCTTCAGGTTTCTGATGACAACACCTAACATCTCTCAGTGCTTCAGGTCTCAGATGACAACACCTAACATCTCTCAGTGATTCAGGTCTCTGATGACAACACCTAACATCTCTCAGTGCTTCAGGTTTCTGATGACAACACCTCACATCTCTCAGTGCTTCAGGTTTCTGATGACAACACCTTACATCTCACAGTGCTTCAGGTCTCTGATGACAACACATAACATCTCTCCGTGCTTCAGGTTTCTGATAACAACACATTACATCTCTCAGTGCTTCAGGTCTCTATTGACAACACCTAACATCTCTCCGTGCTTCAGATTTCTGATGACAACGCCTAACATCTCTCCGTGCTTCAGGTTTCTGGTGACAACACCTAACATCTCTCAGTGCTTCAGATTTCTGATGACAACGCCTAACATCTCTCCGTGCTTCAGGTTTCTGGTGACAACACCTAGCATCTCTCCGTGCTTCAGGTTTCTGGTGACAACACCTAACATCTCTCAGTGCTTCAGATTTCTGATGACAACGCCTAACATCTCTCCGTGCTTCAGGTTTCTGGTGACAACACCTAACATCTCTCAGTGCTTCAGATTTCTGATGACAACGCCTAACATCTCTCCGTGCTTCAGGTTTCTGGTGACAACACCTAACATCTCTCCGTGCTTCAGGTTTCTGGTGACAACACCTAACATCTCTCAGTGCTTCAGATTTCTGATGACAACGCCTAACATCTCTCCGTGCTTCAGGTTTCTGATGACAACACCTTACATCTCTTAGTGCTTCAGATTTCTGGTGACAACACCCTACATCTCTTAGTGCTTCAGGTTTCTGGTGACAACACCCTACATCTCTCCTCCGTGCTTCAGGTTTCTGGTGACAACACCTAACATCTCTCAGTGCTTCAGATTTCTGATGACAACGCCTAACATCTCTCCGTGCTTCAGGTTTCTGGTGACAACACCTAACATCTCTCCGTGCTTCAGGTTTCTGGTGACAACACCTAACATCTCTCCGTGCTTCAGGTTTCTGATGACAACACCTTACATCTCTTAGTGCTTCAGATTTCTGGTGACAACACCCTACATCTCTTAGTTCTTCAGGTTTCTGGTGACAACACCCTACATCTCTCCTCCGTGCTTCAGGTTTCTGGTGACAACACCTAACATCTCTCCGTGCTTCAGGTTTCTGGTGACAACACCCTACATCTCTTAGTGCTTCAGGTTTCTGGTGACAACACCCTACATCTCTCCTCCGTGCTTCAGGTTTCTGATGACAACACCTTACATCTCTCCGTGCTTCAGGTTTCTAATGACAACACCTAACATCTCTCCGTGCTTCAGGTTTCTGATGACAACACCCTACATCTCTTAGTGCTTCAGGTTTCTGGTGACAACACCCTACATCTCTCCTCCGTGCTTCAGGTTTCTGGTGACAACACCTAACATCTCTCCGTGCTTCAGGTTTCTAATGACAACACCTCACATCTCTCAGTGCTTCAGGTTTCTGGTGACAACACCTAACATCTCTCCGTGCTTCAGGTTTCTGATGACAACACCCTACATCTCTTAGTGCTTCAGGTTTCTGGTGACAACACCTAACATCTCTCAGTGCTTCAGGTTTCTGGTGACAACACCTAACATCTCTCCGTGCTTCAGGTTTCTGATGACAACACCTTACATCTCTCCGTGCTTCAGGTTTCTGGTGACAACACCTAACATCTCTCCGTGCTTCAGGTTTCTGATGACAACACCCTACATCTCTTAGTGCTTCAGGTTTCTGGTGACAACACCCTACATCTCTCCTCCGTGCTTCAGGTTTCTGGTGACAACACCTAACATCTCTCCGTGCTTCAGGTTTCTAATGACAACACCTCACATCTCTCAGTGCTTCAGATTTCTGATGACAACGCCTAACATCTCTCCGTGCTTCAGGTTTCTGATGACAACACCTTACATCTCTTAGTGCTTCAGGTTTCTGCTAGCAACACATTACATCTCACAGTGCTTCAGGTTTCTGATGACAACACCTCACATCTCTCAGTGCT
The DNA here is from genome assembly GCA_007844125.1 of Sinonovacula constricta. Lineage (NCBI taxonomy): Eukaryota > Metazoa > Mollusca > Bivalvia > Cardiida > Solecurtidae > Sinonovacula > Sinonovacula constricta. The sequence continues at coordinate 49,982,111 of CM017564.1, read as the reverse complement.
TCAGATTTCTGATGACAACGCCTAACATCTCTCCGTGCTTCAGGTTTCTGATGACAACACCTTACATCTTACAGTGCTTCAGGTTTCTGATGACAACACCTTACATCTCTCAGTGCTTCAGGTCTCTGATAACAACACCTAACATCTGTCAGTGCTTCATGTTTCTGATGACAACACCTAACAACTCTCAGTGCTTCAGATATCTGATGACAACACATAACATATCTCTCTGTTTCAGATCTCTGCTAGCAACTCCTAACATCTCTCAGTTCTTCAGGTTTCTGCTAGCAACACATTACATCTCTCATTGCTTTAGGTTTCTGATGACAACACCTCACATCTCTCCGTGCTGCAGGTTTCTGATGACAACACCTAACATTTCTCAGTGCTTCAGGTTTCTGATGACAACACCAAACATCTCTCAGTGCTTCAGGTCTTTGATAACAACACCTAACATCTGTCAGTGCTTCAGGTTTTTTATGACAACGCCTACCATCTCTCAGTGCTTCAGGTTTCTGATCACAACACATTACATCTCTCTCTGTTTCAGATCTCTGCTAGCAACTCCTAACATCTCTCAGTTCTTCAGGTTTCTGCTAGCAACACATTACATCTCTCAGTGCTTTAGGTGTCTGGTGACAACACTTAACATCTCTTAGTGCTTCAGGTTTCTGATGACAACACATTACATCTCTCCGTGCTGCAGGTTTCTGATGACAACACATTACATCTCTCCGTGTTTCAGGTTTCTGATGACAACACCTAACGCTTCTCTGTGTTTCAAGTCGCTTCTGACAAAACATAACGTCACTCTCTGTTTCAAGTCGCTTCTGACAAAACATAACGTCACTCTGTGTTTCAAGTCGTTTCTGACAAAACATAACGTCTTTCTGTGTTTCAAGTCGCTTCTGACAAAACATAACGTCACTCTGTGTTTCAAGTCGCTTCTGACAAAACATAACGTCACTCTCTGTTTCAAGTCGCTTCTGACAAAACATAACGTCACTCTGTGTTTCAAGTCGCTTCTGACAAAACATAACGTCACTCTCTGTTTCAAGTCGCTTCTGACAAAACATAACGTCACTCTGTGTTTCAGGTCGCTTCTGACAAAACATAACGTCACTCTGTGTTTCACGTCGCTTCTGACAAAACATAACGTCACTCTCTGTTTCAAGTCGCTTCTGACAAAACATAACGTCACTCTGTGTTTCAAGTCGCTTCTGACAAAACATAACGTCACTCTCTGTTTCAAGTCGCTTCTGACAAAACATAACGTCACTCTGTGTTTCAAGTCGCTTCTGACAAAACATAACGTCACTCTCTGTTTCAAGTCGCTTCTGACAAAACATAACGTCACTCTGTGTTTCAGGTCGCTTCTGACAAAACATAACGTCACTCTCTGTTTCAAGTCGCTTCTGACAAAACATAACGTCACTCTGTGTTTCAAGTCGCTTCTGACAAAACATAACGTCACTCTCTGTTTCAAGTCGCTTCTGACAAAACATAACGTCACTCTGTGTTTCAGGTCGCTTCTGACAAAACATAACGTCACTCTCTGTTTCAAGTCGCTTCTGACAAAACATAACGTCACTCTGTGTTTCAGGTCGCTTCTGACAAAACATAACGTCACTCTCTGTTTCAAGTCGCTTCTGACAAACATAACGTCACTCTGTGTTTCAAGTCGCTTCTGACAAAACATAACGTCACTCTGTGTTTCAAGTCGCTTCTGACAAAACATAACGTCACTCTCTGTTTCAAGTCGCTTCTGACAAAACATAACGTCACTCTGTGTTTCAAGTCGCTTCTGACAAAACATAACGTCACTCTCTGTTTCAAGTCGCTTCTGACAAAACATAACGTCACTCTGTGTTTCAGGTCGCTTCTGACAAAACATAACGTCACTCTGTGTTTCAAGTCGCTGCTGACAAAACATAACGTCACTCTGTGTTTCAAGTCGCTGCTGACAAAACATAACGTCACTCTGTGTTTCACGTCGCTTCTGACAAAACATAACGTCACTCTGTGTTTCAAGTCTTTGCTGACAAAACATAACGTCACTCTGTGCTTCAGGTCTCTGCTGACAAAACATAACGTCACTCTGTGTTTCAGGTCGCTTCTGACAAAACATAACGTCACTCTGTGTTTCAAGTCGCTGCTGACAAAACATAACGTCACTCTGTGTTTCAAGTCGCTGCTGACAAAACATAACGTCACTCTGTGTTTCAAGTCGCTGCTGACAAAACATAACGTCACTCTGTGTTTCAAGTCGCTGCTGACAAAACATAACGTCACTCTGTGCTTCAGGTCTCTGCTGACAAAACATAACGTCACTCTGTGTTTCAAGTCGCTGCTGACAAAACATAAAGTCACTCTGTGCTTCAGGTCTCTGCTGACAAAACATAACGTCACTCTGTGTTTCAAGTCGCTGCTGACAAAACATAACGTCACTCTGTGCTTCAGGTCTCTGCTGACAAAACATAACGTCACTCTGTGCTTCAGGTCTCTGCTGACAAAACATAACGTCACTCTGTGCTTCAGGTCTCTGCTGACAAAACATAACGTCACTCAGTGTTTCAAGTCGCTGCTGACAAAACATAACGTCACTCTGTGCTTCAGGTCTCTGCTGACAAAACATAACGTCACTCTGTGTTTCAAGTCGCTGCTGACAAAACATAACGTCACTCTGTGTTTCAAGTCGCTGCTGACAAAACATAACGTCACTCTGTGCTTCAGGTCTCTGCTGACAAAACATAACGTCACTCTGTGTTTCAAGTCGCTGCTGACAAAACATAACGTCACTCTGTGCTTCAGGTCTCTGCTGACAAAACATAACGTCACTCTGTGCTTCAGGTCTCTGCTGACAAAACATAACGTCACTCTGTGTTTCAAGTCGTTGCTGACAAAACATAACGTCACTCTGTGCTTCAGGTCTCTGCTGACAAAACATAACGTCACTCTGTGCTTCAGGTCTCTGCTGACAAAACATAACGTCACTCTGTGCTTCAGGTCTCTGCTGACAAAACATAACGTCACTCTGTGTTTCAAGTCGCTGCTGACAAAACATAACGTCACTCTGTGCTTCAGGTCTCTGCTGACAAAACATAACGTCACTCTGTGTTTCAAGTCGCTGCTGACAAAACATAACGTCACTCTGTGCTTCAGGTCTCTGCTGACAAAACATAACGTCACTCTGTGTTTCAAGTCGCTGCTGACAAAACATAACGTCACTCTGTGTTTCAAGTCGCTGCTGACAAAACATAACGTCACTCTGTGCTTCAGGTCTCTGCTGACAAAACATAACGTCACTCTGTGCTTCAGGTCTCTGCTTGAGCGTAAATAAATTATCAAGATAATTTCGGAATCTATCCATTTCTAAAAAAAAGCAAGCATTTTCCTTTATATGTAATAAATATGTAAGTCTAAATAATTTGTTTACTAAGCTAAATATGTATCTAGATTGTACAAGACTAGTGTAATTAAAGTTTATCCATGTTTTAATTAATTCCACATAACAAGGTGGCATCCTACTTAAATATGTGCCTATTGATTTAAAAGAATCGATATTTATGATTAATATTAAAAAGTCAAATTGGTTAAAGAAGTTAGATGGTATTTTCTTCCAGTTTGTCTTTGTATAGGATTATGAGTATCTGATCCATTTCAGATTCATCGTTTTGGAGAAGTAATCAAAACATGTTTTTTCTAATGTCATGTTTCCAAAATATACATCTAAACATGTTACTGCTTCATTTGTGACTGTTATGCCGTAGGGATTAATTATGCTGTCTACTTTGAATCTTTAATGCCTAATCCAATCGTTTTTGAAATGGTAAATCTGAGACCTAATGAGTCTACAAATTCATTAAAAATTGATAAAATAACAGGAATGTCTTTTTCGTGCTTTTAGGGAAAGTGTTGTGTCGTCTGCTAATTGTGTTACCTTAAAAGTGTCGATGTTTAAACTAACTTCTTTAAATAGACGACATTTACGTTATTGTGTGGACTTCATTTGAGCAATTACAATAAAAATAAAAATTAAAGAGCTGATAGAGAACACCCTTAACGAATTTCCCGAGATATTGTAAAAGGATTAGATACCCAGCCATTATTTGTGTTGCACACATTGGCATTTTCAGTATAATGCTTAATCTATTTAATTGAAATTTCCTTTAAACACACAAGTCTTCAGCATAAGTGACCATTCAATAGTATCAAAAGCTTTTTTTTTAAGTCTAATACGAGAAGTTTCCGTTCGTCGTCTGTCTCAGACATATTAATAGCATCGATAATATATCGATTTGTCAAATGTTAAAACATTATTATATATCTCTTAAGTAGCCTTGTTGATCTAGACTTATTATGTCTGGTAGAGCCGTTTGTAAACATTTGGAGTGTATTTCTTATAATCAAGGATTGATATAGGCCTTAATTATAATCAAGGATTGATATAGGCCTTAGTTATAATCAAGGATTGATATATGCCTTAATTATAATCAAGGATTGATATAGGCCTTAATTATAATCAAGGATTGATATAGGCCTTAATTATAATCAAGGATTGATATAGGCCTTAATTATAATGTACGTCCTTTTGAAACAATAGACTGAAAATGCTTTGTATTTGTGTGTAAGAAAGTTCTAGCATTGAAACCTTCGCTAAGTGAATTAACTACTCATTGCCCCAGCAAATGCCAAAATAGTGACAAAGCTTCATGTTTCTAGGTCTCTGATGATGGAACTTAACGACTCTCTGCGATTTGGGTCGCTGATAACAAAGCCCGTCGTCTCTCTGTGTTTTAACATTGTGTTACATCCGGCTAATGTTTTTCTGTGTTTTATGCTGCCGATGATGAAACTTAACTTGTCTCTCAGGTCGTTCTGTGTTTCAGGTTGCTCCTTGCTCCTTACAAAACCTTTCGTCTCTCTTTGCGTTTCAGGTTGCTGCTGGCAACACCAACAATCTCTGTACTTCAGGTCACTGTTGGCAAATCTAATGTTATTTTGATGACAAAGATTAATGTCTCTGTATTTTAGGTCGTTGATGTCAAAACCTAACGTGTTTCCGTGTTTCAGGTCGCCGCTGCTGTTGCTTTAGGCACTAACTACTGGTTTGACTACAAGGGAGACTACTACGGCCTATTCCGCTACTGCAACAATTGGACCCAACTATGTGGTTCCGTGGCGGACAAGTACAACAATAACAATTCAGAAAGTAAAATAATTAATCTCATTATTCGGCCATGTGTCACCGTCAAGTCGACCAAACGGCTCTGTCTACCAGTTTGACTTTATTTTAACAGTTCCGAAACATTTATAAACTGACAAGATAATCTTAATTTCGAGAAAAAAATGAGGCTTGAAAACAAAATAATTTTTTACTTAAAATAAAAAAGACATCCTATATAATGACAGTAAAACCCGAGACCCCAAGAATGCAAATTAAGCAACGTAGACAGATTGATAAAACTCGACAACTTTTGTTGAAAGTAACGTGCACAACGTTACTTTTATAACTTTAGGTCGACACTGACGCAGTAGATATCAGTAGATATCATCATTCCATCATGAAAAAAGAAATAAAACTACTTTCATTTTTGTGAAACCTTAAACTTAACTTAAACATAAAAATATGTCCAATTTAATTTCGCGTTAACATCTGATATGTACTTTTAGGCACATGTGCCTCGATTATGCAGTTTGGTTCCTACAGTCCATTGCAAAACCTCGTACCGTCCCATTAACGTGTTTCAGTGAAGCTGTACTGGCAGGTGGGGATGCCCCTCGAAGTCGTGGGTTCAGTCCTGTTGCTGATCAGCCTTGCCAGCCTGCTGTGCTACCCGTGCCACCGGAAAGTCAACTGCAGCAAAGTTGCGTGCTCCATCTTCATCGGGGCGGTACTTATGATTGGTTGTAAGTACATAAAAAGTATACGTTAACACTATTCTGTAATAAGACATAAAATATGTTGTACAAATATATTGCATTCCATGTACGTTCCATCGTTCAAGTGTACATGTTTATTTGGAATAAGTGACCATTAAATTATACGCATATATTTCCCAGGTACATATTCATTTATCATAGCTGCCCATGAAGACAGTGACGTTGCTTGTAATTTGTGCGTAAATAAACTTACGACAATGCCATCGAAATGGTATGAAAGCGTAAACTTGATTGGTTGGCAGATTCGCTGGATGGTCTCAAGCGAACCAATCGGATTGCGGCATTTCATAGTAAACAAAGCGACGAAATGAGTAGCAATTTGCCCACGGGTGATGAATGGAGAGTAACGTTATAGAATCAACCGTGGGTATCCGACGATGAGCTGACCACTCAAGTACATATATCTTTTCCCATGCACAGGTTTCACTATATAAGTACCCTTGTGTATATCCAGGGTCTCGCCGTTCAATTACGTAAATATGCGAATTTTAAATGTGTGCTAGTTTAATGTTGCCAAAAATACCGGTGTTAAATTCCCAGCTACCACGATTTAAGTGCAGTCAGAAGTTCCAACCTCCAAGTCTCACTATTTAGGTACAGTGTATATTTTCCAGGCAAAAACCACTTGAGTACAGTGTGTACTTCCCATGTCTCACCATTCAAGTACATGTTTACATTCCCCAGGCCTCACCATTCGTGTACACATGTATTTTCCCCAGTACACGTGTGAATGTCTCACCATTCAAGTACACATTTGTTTGTCACAGGTCCCACCATTCAAGTACACATACATGTGTATTTCACAAGTCTTACCATTCTACTACACGTGTGTATTCCCCAGGTCCTACCATTGCTACTTGTGTTTATTTCCAAAGTCTTACCATTGTAACGATCGAAGGGGTAAGAAATATAAGCGCTTCAAACCAGCCTCGCTGCTGGGTTAACTCTTTAGCGACGTGGTTTAAGCGGCTTCCCGATTTGCGCGGTTAAGCAACGGTTACCGTGGTCGGTGTACGGATGGGTGACCGTTGGGGAGCGCCGGCCTGCGTTACATTGGTGGCAGCGGTGGGATAGTCAACTGCCGGACTGGAGTTGCGTGCCCACGGAACTTCCCAGGCCAAGTCTCGGGACGAGACTTCTCGGAGAGGGGAGTAATGTAACGAACGCAGGGGTAGAAATATAAGCGCTTCAAACCAGCCTCGCTGCTGGGTTAACTCTTTAGCGACGTGGTTTAAGCGGCTTCCCGATTTGCGCGGTTAAGCAACGGTTACCGTGGTCGGTGTACGGATGGGTGACCGTTGGGGAGCGCCGGCCTGCGTTACACCATTCTAGTTCATGTGTATATTTCGCAGGTTCTACCATTCGAGTACCCATGTAAATTTCTTATGTCTTACCATTCTAGTTGTGTTTCTCCAGGTCTCACTATTTGAGTACACGTGTGTATTCCTAGATCCAAGTTCAAGAGCACGTGTATTCTTCAACATTAAAGTACACGTGTGTATTTCCCCAGCTCCAACATTAAAGTACACGTGCGTATTTCCCCAGCTCCCACATTAAAGTACACGTGTGTATTTCCCCAGCTCCCACATTAAAGTACACGTGTGTATTTCCCCAGCTCCCACATTAAAGTACACGTGTGTATTTCCCCAGCTTCCACATTAAAGTACACGTGTGTATTTCCCCAGATCCCACATTAGAGTACACGTGTGTATTTCCCCAGCTCCCACATTAAAGTACACGTGTCTATTTCCCCAGCTCCCACATTAAAGTACACGTGTGTATTTCCCCAGCTCCCACATTAGAGTACACGTGTGTATTTCCCCAGCTCCCACATTAAAGTACACGTGTCTATTTCCCCAGCACCCACATAAGAGTACACGTGTGTATTTCCCCAGCACCCACATTAGAGTACACGTGTGTATTTCCCCAGCTCCCACATTAAAGTACACGTGTGTATTTCCCCAGCACCCACATTAGAGTACACGTGTGTATTTCCCCAGCTCCCACATTAAAGTACACGTGTGTATTTCCCCAGCTCCCACATTAAAGTACACGTGTGTATTTCCCCAGCTCCCACATTAAAGTACACGTGTGTATTTCCCCAGCTTCCACATTAAAGTACACGTGTGTATTTCCCCAGCTCCCACATTAGAGAACACGTGTGTATTTCCCCAGCTCCCACATTAAAGTACACGTGTGTATTTCCCCAGCTCCCACATTAGAGAGCACGTGTGTATTTCCCCAGCTTCCACATTAAAGTACACGTGTGTATTTCCCCAGCTCCCACATTAAAGTACACGTGTGTATTTCCCCAGCTCCCACATTAGAGAACACGTGTGTATTTCCCCAGCTCCCACATTAAAGTACACGTGTGTATTTCCCCAGCTTCCACATAAAAGTACACGTGTGTATTTCCCCAGATCCCACATTAGAGTACACGTGTGTATTTCCCCAGCTCCCACATTAAAGTACATGTGTGTATTTCCCCAGCTACCACATTAAAGTACACGTGTGTATTTCCCCAGCTCCCACATTAGAGTACACGTATGTATTTCCCCAGCTCCCACATTAAAGTACACGTGTGTATTTCCCCAGCTCCCACATTAAAGTAAACGTGTGTATTTCCCCAGCTCTCACATTAAAGTACACGTGTATATTTCCCCAGCTCCCACATTAAAGTACACGTGTGTATAACCTCAGCTCCCACATTACAGTACACGTGTGTATTTCCCAAGCTCTCACATTAAAGTACACGTGTGTATTTTCCTAGCTCCCACATTAGAGTACACGTGTGTATTTCCCCAGCTTCCACATTAAATTACACGTGGGTATTTCCCTACCTACCACATTAAAGTACACGTGTGTATGTCCCCAGCTCCCACATTAAAGTACACGTGTGTATTCCTAGATCTCTGTTCAAGAGGCACGGGTATTTCCCCAGCTCCCATATTAAAGTACACGTGTGTATTTCCCCAGTTCCCACATTAGAGTACACGTGTATATTTCCCCAGCTCCCAAATTAAAGAACACGTGTGTATTCCCCCAGCTCCCACATTAAAGTACACGTGTATATTTCCCCAGCTCCCACATTAAAGTACACGTGTGTATTTCTCTAGTTCCAACATTAAAGTACACGTGTGTATTTCCCCAGCTCCCACATTAAAGTACACGAGAGTATTTCCCAAGCTCCCACATTGAAGTACGCTTGTGTATTTCCCCAGCTCCCACATTAGAGTACACGTGTGTATTTCCCCAGCTCCCATAAAAAAGTACACGTGTGTATTTCCCCACCTACCACATTAAAGTACACGTGTGCATTTCCCCAGCTCCCACATTAGAGATACGTGTGTATTTCCCAGCTCCCACATTAGAGTACACGTGTGTATTTCCCCAGCTCCCATAAAAAAGTACACGTGTGTATTTCCCCACCTACCACATTAAAGTACACGTGTGTATTTCCCCAGCTCCCACATTAAAGTACACGTGTGTATTTCCCCAGCTTCCACATTAAAGTACACGTGTGTATTTCCCCAGCTCCCACATAAAAGTACACGTGTGTATTTCCCCAGCTCCCACATTAGAGTACACGTGTGTATTTCCCAGCTCCCACATTAAAGTACACGTGTCTATTTCCCCAGCTCCCACATTAAAGTACACGTGTGTATTTCCCCAGCTCCCACATAAAAGTACACGTGTGTATTTCCACAGCTCCCACATTAGAGTACACGTGTGTATTTCCCAGCTCCCACATTAAAGTACACGTGTCTATTTCCCCAGCTCCCACATTAAAGTACACCTGAGTATTTCCCCAGCTCCCACATTAAAGTACATGAGTGTATTTCCACAGCTACCACATTAAAGTACACGTGTGTATTTTCCCAGCTCCCACATTAAAGTACACGTGAGTATTTCCCCAGCTCCCACATTAAAGTACACGTGTGTATTTCCCCAGCTTCCACATTAAAGTACACGTGTGTATTTCCCAAGCTTCCACATTAGAGTACACGTGTGTATTTCCCAGCTCCCACATTAAAGTACACGTGTCTATTTCCCCAGCTCCCACATTAAAGTACACGTGAGTATTTCCCCAGCTTCCACATTAAAGTACACGTGTGTATTTCCCCAGCTCCCACATTAAAGTACACGTGTGTATTTCCCAGCTCCCACATTAAAGTACACATGTGTATTTCCCCAGCTCCCACTGTAGAGTACACGTGTGTATTTCCCCAGCTCCCACATTAAAGTACACGTGTCTATTTCCCCAGCTCCCACATTAAAGTACACGCGTGTATTTCCCCAGCTACCACATTAGAGTACACGTGTGTATTTCCCAGCTCCCACATTAAAGTACACGTGTCTATTTCCCCAGCTCCCACATTAAAGTACACGCGTGTATTTCCCCAGCTACCACATTAAAGTACACGTGTGTATTTTCCCAGCTCCCACATTAAAGTACACGTGTGTATTCCTAGGTCTCACCATTCATGTACACAGGTGTTTCTTCAGGTCCAACCATTTTAGTACACCTGTGTTTCCCTAGGTCCCACCATTCAAGAGCAGGTATGTATATCCCAGACCCAGCTATTCGAGTGCACGGGTACATGGCTGCTGGGACTTCTCAGGTCCCACCATTCAAGTGCAGGTGTGTATATCCTAGCACCCGCCAATCGAGTTCATGTGTGTATTTCCCAGGTCCCACCAATCGAGTACACGTGTGTATTCCCTAGGTCTCACCATCCAAGTACACGTGTGTATTCCCAAGGTCCCTCCATTTGAGTACACATGTGTATTTCACAGGTTTCACCATTCAAGTTCATGTGTATATCCCCTGGTTTCACCATTCAAGTACATGTGTGTTTCTCTAGGTCCCACCATTTGAGTACACATGTGTATTTCACAGGTTTCACCATTCAAGTACATGTGAATATCCCCTGGTTTCACCATTCAAGTACATGTGTATATCCCCTTGTTTCACCATTCAAGTACATGTGAATAACCCCTGGTTTCACCATTCAAGTACATGTGTGTTTCTCTAGGTCCCACCATGTGAGTACACGTGTGTATTTCATATGTCTCACCATTCAAGCACACGTGTGTGTTCCCCAGGCCTACCATTCGAGTACACATGTGTATTACACAGGTTTCACCATTTGAGTACACGTGTGTGTTCCCCAGGCCCCACCATTCGAGTACACATGTGTATTACACAGGTTTCACCATTTGAGTACACGTGTGTGTTCCCCAGGTCCCACCATTCGAGTACACATGTGTATTACACAGGTCTCACCATTTGAGTACACGTGTGTGTTCACCAGGCCTCACCACTCGAGTACACATGTGTATAACACAGGTCTCACCATTTGAGTACACGTGTGTGTTCCCCAGGCCTCACCATTCGAGTACACATGTGTATTACACAGGTCTCACCATTTGAGTACACGTGTGTGTTCACCAGGCCCCACCACTCTAGTACACATGTGTATAACACAGGTCTCACCATTTGAGTACACGTGTGTGTTCACCAGGCCTCACCATTCGAGTACACATGTGTATTACACAGGTCTCACCATTTGAGTACACGTGTGTGTTCACCAGGCCCCACCATTCTTGTACACATGTGTATAACACAGGTCTCACCATTTGAGTACACGTGTGTTTCCACAGGTCCCACCTATTTGAGTATATGTGTGTTTCCTCAGGTCCACCATGTGAGTCGCCAGGTCCCGCCATTTGAGCACAGGTGTGTATTCGCAGGTTCCACCATTTGAGTATTACACAAGTATCACCATTCAAGTACACATGTGTTTCCCCAAGTCCCACCATTTGAGTATACATGAGGATTCTGCAGGTCACACCATTTGAGTATACATGAGGATTCCCCAGGTCCCACCGTTCGAGTACATGTGTGTATTCCCAGGTCTAACAATGCAAGTTCGAATGCCTTCATCCCAGATCTTATCATTCAACTACCCTTATGTATTTTCCCGGTTTTACGTCTTTATTTTCAATGTCTTACCATTTACACGTATAAATATACCACAACCACGCGTGTATATCTCAGGTCTCACCATCGCTTGTAAAATTCCATGAACTTTCAATCATGTGTTCATTTTTTATGTTCCAATAACGTGTGTATTTCCAAGACCTCACCGTCACGTGTGTATATCTTAGATCTCACTTCGATGTTTTCTCATCAACTAATTATATTCCAGGTCTAGCCATCCTTGGCGGGACTGCGCTGTTCACCATTTTCTCAGTGACAGAGACCCCAGAAATCAAGTGGTCGTTCTATGTGAACGCCGTGGGTGCGCTCTGTGCTCTAGTGGCCACCATCTTATTCTGGGTCCACATATGCTACACAGGCTGCTTCGACTACATTGATTGAGATCAGGAAGGGATACTGCCAAACATAAACACACGGAGATAGAAGAGGGGTACTGGGACTTTGACCGCTTATTTATTGTCGCCTGTATAAAGGCTTGACAACAGTTGGTCATTTTTATTTGCTTAAAGAAAAAAAATCTAAATAATATCAAATTTGATCTCAAGATAAAATAGATCATGTTGTTATTCGAGTATGTCATTTACATATGTGCTGATAGTGTGATTCTGTGTATGTATACACGCATGGTGACTATGAACGAATGCTCCTGATTGCACGAGGCAAATAAACCATCAACTGACAATCCAAACTAAATGCTGTTCACAGTTTTCCTTCTTCGCATTAACTGGTTATTAATTGTGTTGAGACAACCATAATTACAACTAAAATGCATCCATTTATGTTGACTAACTGATCGTCATTTTGGGTCGTCTTACAGAGCATCTTTTTATGTCGACTTACAGGGCATCTTTTATGTTGACTTACAGAGCATTATTTTGTGTCGACTAACTGAGCATCCTTTTGTGTCAGCAAACAGAGCACTTTTTCGTCGGCTAACAGAGCATTCTTTTACGTCAACTTAAAAAGCATTTTAGGTCGACAAATAGAGCATCTTTTTATATTGACTTACATAGCATTGTTGTCGATTTACAGAGCAACCTTTTGCGTCGACTAACTGAGCATCCTTGAATGTTGACTTACAAAGCATCTTTTTATGTTGAAAAACAAAGCACCCTTTTGTGTTGACTAACAGAGAATCGTTTTATGTCGACTTACTGACCATCCTTTTATGTTGACTTATAATCATTTTTTTGTGTCGACTTACAGAGCATTTGTTTGGTCGACTTACTGAGCATTCTTTTATGTCGACTAACTGAGCATTCTTTTATGCCGACTTACTGAGCATACTTTTTATGTCGACTTACTGAGCATCCTTTTATGTCGACTTACAGATCATCCTTTTATGTCGACTTACAGAGCATCCTTTTATGTCGACTTTCAGAGCATCCTTGTATATTGACTTACAGAGCATCCTTGTATATTGACTAACAGAGCATCCTTTTATGTCGACTTACAGATCATCCTTTTATGTCGACTTACAGATCATCCTTTTATGTCGACTTGCAGAACATCCTTTTATGTCGACTTACAGAGCATCCTTGTATATTGACTTACAGATCATCCTTGTATATTGACTTACAGAACATCCTTTTATGTTGACTTACAGAGCATCCTTGTATATTGACTTACAGAGCATCCTTGTATATTGACTTACAGAGCATCCTTTTATGTCGACTTTCAGAGCATCCTTTTATGTTGACTTACAGAGCATCCTTTTATGTTGACTTACAGAGCGTCCTTTTATGTTGACTTACAAAGCATTCTTTTATGTTGACTTACAGAGCGTCCTTTTATGTCGACTAGCAGAGAATCGTTGTACTTCGACTCACAGAAAAACATCCTTTTATGTTGACTAACAGAGCATCCTTTTATGTTGAATTACAAAGCATCCTTTTTTGTCGACTAACAAAGCAACCTTTTATGTCGAGAAACTGTACAGACGTTATTGTCGAGAAACAGTACATACTTTTTTATCGAGAAACAGAGCAGACGTTTTTGTCGACTAACAGAGCAAACTTTAATTCCGACTTACAGAGCAAACTTTAATTCCGACTTACAGAGCAAACTTTAATTCGAGCAAACTTTAATTCCGACTAACAGAGCAAACTTTAATTCCGACTGACAGAGCAAACTTTAATTCGGATTAGGCAAACTTTAATTCCGACTAACAGAGCAAACTTTAATTCCGACTTACAGAGCAAACATTAATTCCGACTAAGCAAACTTTAATTCCTACTAACAGAGCAAACTTTAATTCCGACTGACAGAGCAAACTTTAATTCCGACAAAAGCAAACTTTAATTCCGACTGACAGAGCAAACTTTTATTTCCATTTACAGAGCTTTTATGTCGACCTACATAGCAATTTTATGTCGATTTACAGAGCAGACTTAAGAGTGTTGTCCTGTTGCCTCAACATTATCAATAGGGTATTTGTAAGTTTACAACTTTACATCTAGATGTATGTTGAAATATTATATCATCTTCACGGAGATGAACATCAACTATCTTATCAGCTCCAAATCAACTGTCAACCCAATTGTCAATGATGTTCACATTTAAGTCAAATGATTTTTGTTTGCCTAAAACAAAGATGACAAAGTGTTTGGTTGTGCCGTGTTCTTGTAAATGCTGATTTCTTGTTATTGCCAGTGTTCACTTGTATGCTCCCTCTTATTACTTTTATCAAACCTTTTCATTGTTAAAGGTATGTTTTCATTTTTTGAATAAATAAATACTATACTATACAGTAAAACCTTGTTAGATTAAATAGCGCCACACGCGTGCCACATACAAACTTTATTCTCCAAACTTTGTGCTCATTTAAATCATATGAATACAAACAAATAAGAACAGAAGAAAGGAATGTTTGCAAATACATGTCAGGTTAACTTATTTTTAACCGATTTTTGTTTCAAAATTTTTAAAGTTTTTTCTGTATTGTAAGCTCAAGGCCTTTTTATAGTTTTGTCTGTAATGAAAGCTATAGGCCTTTCTCTTAGGATTTGTAGATAGTGTAAGCTATAGACCCCACCCATGGCTTTGTCTACAGTGTAAGTTAAAGGCCACACCCATGGTTTTGTCTACAGTGTCAGTTAAAGGTCCCTCCATGGTTTTGTCTATAGCGTAAGCTATAGGTCCTTCCATGGTTTTGTCAGTATTTTAAGCTAAAGGTCCTTCCATGGTTTTGTCAGTAGTGTAAGCTAAAGGTCCCTCCATGGTTTTGTCAGTAGTGTAAGCTAAAGGTCCCTCCATGGTTTTGTCAGTAGTGTAAGCTAAAGGTCCCTCCATGGTTTTGTCTATAGCGTAAGCTAAAGGTCCCTTCATGGTTTTGTCTACATTGTAAGCTTAAGGTCCCTCCGTGGTTTTGTCTGCAGTGTAAGCTAAAGGTCCCTCCATGGTTTTGTCTATAGCGTAAGCTAAAGGTCCTTCCATGGTTTTGTCAGTATTTTAAGCTAAAGGTCCCTCCATGGTTTTGTCAGTTGTAAGCTAAAGGTCCCTCCATGGTTTTGTCAGTAGTGTAAGCTAAAGGTCCCTCCATGGTTTTGTCTATAGCGTAAGCTAAAGGTCCCTTCATGGTTTTGTCTACATTGTAAGCTTAAGGTCCCTCCATGGTTTTGTCTGCAATGTAAGCTAAAGGTCCCTCCATGGTTTTGTCTGCAATGTAAGCTAAAGGTCCCTCCATGGTTTTGTCTGCAATGTAAGCTAAAGGTCCCTTCATGGTTTTGTCTACATTGTAAGCTTAAGGTCCCTCCATGGTTTTGTCTGCAATGTAAGCTAAAGGTCCCTCCGTGGTTTTGTCAGAAGTGTAAGCTAAAGGTCCCTCCGTAGTTTTGTCTATAGCGTAAGCTAAAGGCCACACCCATGGTTTTATCTTAAGCGTAAGCTAAAGGCCACATCCATGGTTCTGTCAATAGTGTAAGCTAAAGGTCCCTCCATGGCTTTGTCAGTAGTGTAAGCTAAAGGTCCATCCAAGGTTTTGTCTACAGTGTAAGCTAAAGGTCCATCCAAGGTTTTGTCTGCAGTGTAAGCTAAAGGTCCCTCCAAGGTTTTGTCTGCAGTGTAAGCTAAAGGTCCATCCAAGCTTTGTTTGCAGTGTAAGCTAAAGGTCCAATCAAGGTTTTGTCTGCAGTGTAAGCTAAAGGTCCCTTCATGGTTTTGCCTGCACTGTAAGCTAAATGTCCAATCAAGGTTTTGTCTGCAGTATAAGCTAAAGGTCCCTCCAAGGTTTTGTCTGCAGTGTAAGCTAAAGGTCCAATCAAGGTTTTGTCTGCAGTGTAAGCTAAAGGTCCATCCAAGGTTTTGTCTGCAGTGTCAGCTAAAGATCCAATCAAGGTTTTGTCTGCAATATAAGCTAAAGGTCCGTCCATGGTTTTGTCAGTAGTGTAAGCTGAAGGTCCCTCCATGGTTTTGTCTGCAGTGTAAGCTAAAGGTCCCTCCATGGTTTTGTCTACAGTGTAAGCTTAAGGTCCCTCCATGGGTTTGTCTTTAGTGTAAGCTAATGGCCCCTCCATGGTTTTGTCTGCAGTATAAGCTAAAGGTCCCTCCATGGTTTGGTCTGCAGTGTAAGCTAAAGGTCCATCCATGGTTTTGTCTGCAGTGTAAGCTAAAGGTCAATCCAAGGTTTTGTCTGCAGTATAAGCTTAAGGTCCCTCTATGGTTTTGTCTATAATGTAAGCTAAAGGTCCATCCAAGGTTTTGTCTGCAGTGTAAGCAAAAGGTCCCTCCATGGTTTTGTCTGCAGTGTAAGCTAAAGGTCCATCCATGGTTTTGTCTGCAATGTAAGCTAAAGGTCCCTCCATGGTTTTGTCTACAGTGTAAGCTAAAGGTCCATCCATGGTTTTGTCTGCAATGTAAGCTAAAGGTCCATCCATGGTTTTGTCTGCAGTGTAAGCTAAAGGTCCATCCATGGTTTTGTCTGCAGTGTAAGCTAAAGGTCCCTCCATGGTTTTGTCTACAGTGTAAGCTAAAGGTCCCTCCATGGTTTTGTCTATAGTGTAAGCTAAAGGTCCATCCATGGTTTTGTCTATAGTGTAAGCTAAAGGTCCCTCCATGGTTTTGCCTACAGTGTAAGCTAAAGGTCCCTCCATGGTTTTGTCTATAGTGTAAGCTGAAGGTCCCTCCATGGTTTTGTCTAAAGTGTAAGCTAAAAGTCCCTCCGTGTTTTGTTTTTTTCAGTATTGTAAGCTAAAGGTCCCTCTATGGTTTTGTCTATAGTGTAATCTAAAGGTCCCTCCATGGTTTTGTCTATAGTGTAAGCTAAAGGTTCCTCCGTGTTTTTGTCTATAGTGTAAGCTAAAGATCCCTACATGGTTTTGTCTACAGACACCGTTTTAGGCCTTTGACATCCGTAGTAAGCATCTCCCTAAGAGATTGTGCCAACATGACTGTTCTCGGCCAAATCTCTGAGCTATTACAATATCACATAGTTAATAGCATCAGGCAAATAGATATATGCCTATGCTGACGTGCTCGATTTTGTGTAGTATTTTGGTACTTGTGTGAGGACCTACCTGAATAAATTACGAAAATATATAATACAGCTGTGAATACAATGCATAAAAGACAATCGGAATTGTTAAATATGAGGCACGCTGGCTAACGTATTTTGATTATGTTTAACTTTTCGGTTGCGGCTGTCAAATTTTCATGTTGGTGTTCCTGTTATAATTGCCATTTGTTCCAGTATCTTCAAGCACATGGTTATTGACAACGAGATGGCAATTAAACTTAAGAGTCGAAAATAACAAAAATGGTTTAAAAAGGACCTAATGTTAAAGTATTTGATTGTAATAGTTTGCTTGCTTTGTATTATAAGAAAATACACGTGTTCAAGCAATAATACAGTAAAAGCAGAAATTGTATTAGCAGATCTAGCAGTAATAGTAGTAGTTACCAGAAATGTACTAGTAGTAGACTTAGTAGTTGTGGTATACGCAATAGCAGGAGTAGTAGTAGTATTTGTTGTTGCATAAGAAGTGGTAGTTGGTGCTGTTATAGAAGTTATCGATGTTGTTGTGGTAGAAGTAGTAATAGTTGCTGTTGTAGTGGTATCAGTTGTAGTACTTGTTGTAGTAATATAAGTAGCAGTATTAGTTGTTGTTGTAGTATTAGTAGTCGCAGCAGAAGGCGTTGTAGTAATATTTGTAGTAGTGGTAGTAGTGGACGTAGCAGTAGTAGTTGTAGTAGTAGTTGTTGTTGTTGTTGTTGCAGTAGTATCAGCAGTAGTAATAGTAGCAGAACCAGTAGTAGTAGTAGTAGTAGTAGTAGTAGTAGTAGTAGTAGTAACAGTAGTAGTAGTAGTGGAAGTAGTAGCAGTAGTAGTAGTGTTGTAGTAGTAGTAGTCGGAGAATTAGTAGTAGTAGTCAATTAATCAATCAAATCAATCTTTTATTTCCCCCATTTCTGGGGATTAGACATGAATACAAAGAGAAACACATAGCATATATGTACAATTCATATAGGTAAATTCGAAACACATAGTTTTGCAATATTTCTGACAATCTTTAGATAACTGACAAGGCTTATGAGTATGTCAAGTAGCGCATAATATCAATCTCCAACGCAGTGATCTTCCCTTTCAGTAAGGAGAATCTCTGCTACCACACAGAAATCCTTCCAGATCTGGAAGGATTTGATTTTTTTACTTTTAATTTGTGTTCAGTAAAATGACAATCGGAATGAATGTGTATGTAAGAAAAACGACTAATAATGGATGAAAAAACAAATTCTAACGATAAAGGAAAATAAAAGAATGTATTTACCACTACCATCGTAACAACTCGGCCATTTCCGTCCTTTCGCTGAGGGCGAAATTTCAGTGTTACACCGGCAATCGTACCTACTCGGCGATCTCCGGCAAGCTTTGGATATAATGCCTCGTATGTAATTGTATGAATACACCAGTTGGTGATTTGCCCCGGCGAATAACTTCTCATTGCATTATGTAAACAAAGATGGCTGACTTTTCAAAGTGCATGCAGTACGCTTTAGATATAATGGAGATTCAATACTCCTTGAAAGAAGAGCAGATTGCTTCGTTAAAGAATATTTTTAACTTAGTTGATACTGTATGTATATTACCAACAGGATTTGGTAAAAGTGTAATATACCAGTTATTTCCCTGCATGCACTCGGATCACGCTTCGTTGATCGCCGAGTAAGTACGATTACCATTTTGGAAGTAGTTCGTCAATATGGCGGCGTCCGCATTATTTCCGAGGTGATTACGTAGAGGACGGAATTACCCGAGGAGTTCCGAGTGTTACACCGGTTCAATGTAACCAATCAATGGATCTGACTATCGTCACGTGATTTTGTGTGATGGCAGTGGTTTTAAGCGAGCGTAGCGATGTCGTAAACCCTGTACGGAGTTTGATAAAAACATACAATGTGAATCATGACATCTATTAGTGTAGTGCTTAGCTTATCTCCAAGACAAATGTTTCTTTTAATCTTTTTCTAAACTTTGATGTATATGTGCTGTTGTACGACTTTCATTATAATCAAACTATGTCATGCCAAACTCCGCACAGGGTTTACGACATCGCTACGCTACGCTGGCTTATAACCACTGCAATCTTACAAAATCACGTGACGATAGTCAGATCATGTGACAGAAGCAATATGGCGGCTGTGTTGTTGGCGTGATTTTACGTCGCTGTTTAACTTATACCTTTTATATATTGTCTACATATTTTTGACCACAACACAGTAAGTTCAAAAAAAGAGTAGTAGTAGTAGTGGTAGTAACTGTAGTAGAAGTAGCAGTAGTAGTAGTAGTAGTAGTAGTAGCAGTAGTGGTAGTAGTAGTAGTAGTAGTAGTAGTAGAAGTAGTCATGGTGGTGGTGATAGTAGCAGTAGTACTAGTAGTGGTAGTAGTAGCAGCAGCAGCAGTAGTACTACTAGTAGTAGTACGAGCAGCGGTAGTAATACATGCATTAGTATTTGTAGTAATAGTAGTAGCTGTGGTAGTAGTGGTAGCTGAAGGTGGATGTACTGGTAGTAGACGTGATAGTAGTAGCAATACTAGTAGTAGTAGTAGTAGTAGTAGTAGTGGTACTAGTAGTAGTAGTTTTAGTAATAGTTGTAGTGGTTCTAGCAGTAGTAGTGGTGGTGGTAGTAGCAGTAGTAGTAGTAGTGGTAGTAGTATTAGTAGTAGAAGTGGAAGTGGTGTTGGTGCTGGGGGATGTAGTAGCAGTAGTAGTAGTAGGGGGGGGGGGGGGGTGCGGGGGGTATTATAATAAGAAAAAGAGATAGTTAAAGAAGAACACAAACTGTGACAGTCCAAATGGCAAGACGAAAATATTTGCTTGTAAGACGGTTAGACAATTCAACTACCCGCTTCGAAGATTAGATTGGAGAAGTGATTCCACATGAAAATTTCGACCGGGACTCAAACCACGCAGTGAGAGGCCATGAAGTCAAAAGAGTTACAAATAGAGGGCTCTAGCCACCAGGCCTGTTCTTCTGCCATTGCTACTACTACTGCATACTGTAATAATAGATATGGGATACAAAAAAAAATCATTTAATACAGAAAGTGATAAAAATGAGAAAGATAATAAATACACGATGGATATATATAAAAGATTGTTTAATTATTTGAACTACAACATTTTAAATTTTATTATTAAAAAAAGACGGAAACGTTATGGACGCCCGTGGTCTAGTGAATTATTCGCGACCTGTAACTTCTTTGATTGCTCTGTCTTTCACCGCTTGTGTTCTATGTGGGAATGTCTTCCAGCTGACATGCGATCTACCGGTGATTCTATGCAGACATTTGTCTGCGGTCACCGTCTTCCAGCTGACATGCGATCTACCGGTGATTCTATGCAGACATTTGTCTGCGGTCACCGTCTTCCAGCTGACATGCGATGTACCGGTGGTTCTACACAGACATTTGTCTGCGGTCACCGTCTTCCAGCTGACATGGGGTATACTGATGGTGCTACCCAGACATTTGTCTGCGGTCACCGTCTTCCAGCTGACATGGGGTGTACTGGTGGTTCTACACAGACATTTGTCTGCGGTCACCGTCTTCCAGCTGACATGGGGTATACTGGTGGTTCTACACAGACATTTGTCTGCGGTCACCGTCTTCCAGCTGACATGGGGTATACTGGTGATTCTACACAGACATTTGTCTGCGGTCACCGTCTTCCAGCTGACATGGGGTATACTGGTGGTTCTACAGACATTTGTCTGCAGTCACCGTCTTCCAGCTGACTTGGGGTATACTGGTGGTTCTACAGACATTTGTCTGCGGTCACCGTCTTCCAGCTGACATGGGGTATACTGGTGGTTCTACAGACATTTGTCTGCGGTCACCGTCTTCCAGCTGACATGGGGTATACTGGTGGTGCTACCCAGACATTTGTCTGCGGTCACCGTCTTCCAGCTGACATGGGGTATACTGGTGGTGCTACACAGACATTTGTCTGCGGTCACCGTCTTCCAGCTGACATGGGGTATACTGGTGGTTCTACAGACATTTGTCTGCGGTCACCGTCTTCCAGCTGACATGGGGTGTACCGGTGGTTCTATCCAGACATTTGTCTGCGGTCACCGTCTTCCAGCTGACATGCGATGTACCGGTGGTTCAACCCAGACATTTGTCTGCGGTCACCGTCTTCCAGCTGACATGGGTTGTACCGGTGATTCTACCCAGACATTTGTCTGCGGTCACCGTCTTCCAGCTGACATGGGGTGTACTAGTGGTTCTATCCAGACATTTGTCTGCGGTCACCGTCTTCCAGCTGACATGGGGTATACTGGTGGTTCTACAGACATTTGTCTGCGGACACCGTCTTCCAGCTGACATGGGGTATACTGGTGGTTCTACAGACATTTGTCTGCGGTCACCGTCTTCCAGATGACATGGGTTGTACCGGTGATTCTACACAGACATTTGTCTGCGGTCACCGTCTTCCAGCTGACATGGGGTGTACTGGTGGTTCTACAGACATTTGTCTGCGGTCACCGTCTTCCAGCTGACATGGGTTACCGGTGGTTCTACAGACATTTGTCTGCGGACACCGTCTTCCAGCTGACATGGGGTATACTGGTGGTTCTACAGACATTTGTCTGCGGTCACCGTCTTCCAGATGACATGGGTTGTACCGGTGATTCTACACAGACATTTGTCTGCGGACACCGTCATCCAGCTGACATGGGGTATACTGGTGGTTCTACAGACATTTGTCTGCGGTCACCGTCTTCCAGCTGACATGGGGTGTACTAGTGGTTCTACAGACATTTGTCTGCGGTCACCGTCTTCCAGCTGACATGGGGTGTACTGGTGGTTCTACCCAGACATTTGTCTGCAGTCACCGTCTTCCAGCTTACATGGGGTGTACTGGTGGTTCTACACAGACACTTGGCTGCGGTCACCGTCTTCCTCCATGACGCCGCTATATAATGGCCATAATTTGGATGCTGCCATGTATTTACTAATACTACTATTACTACAACTAATACTACTACTACTATTACTACAACAGCTACTACTACCATAACAGCCGTAGCAGCAGTGGCAACAACAACAGCACAAAACAACCACCAATAACACTCATACCAAAAACTACGTACATTCACTGCTGCTGACATCTTCAATAATGATCATCATTATCATTATCATTTTTCAGAAATGAGATATTATGGTGAGCTGTATTCGCTGTAATCTGTTTTGGGTTTTATAAGCAACGGATACAGCTTAGCCCGACCTGGTAGCGCAATTGATACAGCGTCTATGCAATATGTTAAAACCCTTTGTCATCAACGGGTAGGTTGCAGAAAGGACATTCTTGCTGAAAAAGTATTATTTTCAGGAAAATTATTTAACTATAAATCAGTTGGCCATTATCACAATAGATTTACAAAAGTAATCTGATGATCGGAAACATTTTGGGTTAAATAAAGTTTGTTTTTAAGTATCAGATGTGTTGTCTTTATTTCTTTACCGAATGTAGATTTATCCAAAAACTGGATTTTAAATTAAAATTCCAAGTCGAAGTCAAACAAATGTAACGACATGTTTTTAAATGAAAATATTTACTCTTATCTCCATGTCAGAATTTATGTTCACTTCAGCAGAATCGTAAGGACATCTTGAAAGCCATCGTCATGAAAATGAAATACAAACCCTACTTATTTACCTTTGCAAACTATTGCATGTATCGATTTTCTAAAACTTGTATTAAAAAGAATGGCCACATTCAGAAGTCACAGCCTCCCCGTGCATGTTTGCCACAAAAAAGTATTATGAAAATCAAATGTGACCATTGATTATGTAACATATTGTTATTACTAGTATTGTTATTGCTCAGGAAAAAAAAACACTCTCAAACTTTTTTTATTAAGTGGCATTTTCAGTTGTAAGTAATATCAACATAACAAAACAAAATTTAGTCATTAAGATACAGATACATCCTATTACCTTGGGGTAAGTCATTGGGCCTAGTGTAAGTAAGCCAATGCTGCAGTCGGACATCTCACTCAGTTGGCATTCATAGTCTAGTGATGATGGTATGGGAACTTCATAATACTCTGTGTAAACAATGATGTAAATAATTATATTTTTAGAACGTTGTCCATGCTGTCAAATGAATATTAACACTGTTAATACACCATGATTGCATTCAAAATGAATATCGTTAGGGCATATTAATTGCCTCTGTTTTGGCGATATTAATTGTAAAACACGTATAAAACATTTACTACTAAACGAATTATTGTTAAGTTTTGGTCCGTATCGGCTTCCGTAGTTTTAAAAAATCGGCAAAAACCTTCTTTTGAAGGTTGATACCAATTCTGTGGTAAATGGCCAAATTGGGGATATACTTTATTATTTTACAATATTTATCTGATTTGTGTTGAGTTTTTTTAGTTTACTTACGAAATATGACATATTCAATGTAATTTCACTAGTTTCCGTTATACGATGATATCGATCAAAAATACGCATTTTAAAATCAAACATTCAAATAAGTCATCAGACAATAACACATATAGCAAAATGTATAAAATACGATATAAATAATCAACTTACATGACAAAAGTCGTCCTTCCAGATGAAAGTTATCGCAATAAACCTATGACCTTGTTTGTTTACATGCTTCCGGAAGTTCAAAAATGGCGCGTGCAAACTTTATGTGTCGGAGTATGGTGTACAATACCAGCCATAATTGTTGAATCGCTAATAGTGACCACACCCGAAATTTAAATGGTAAATTAAAACAATTTCCCCCAATCCACGGAAGTGCAACTTTTTGCTGGATGTATATTTATGTCTGAAGTTTCGTAGATGACACTTATTGAAACCTTTTGCAATTTGTTCAAGGTGATATGCTACGCTGACTGGCCTATTTCCTCAACATGAGACGTTTAAACTGTAGTGGCTACCTTGCTAACGCTCAAGCAAATATATATGATTAGTTTTACGACTGGTTGGCCCGCAGTCAGAATTATGTGACAGGGTGTGTTATCATGCCAGGTGTTTATGGTATGCTTTATACAGTAAAAGCCGAAATATATCTGCTTCAATTGGACACCGTCCCCGAATAACAAAACAATGGTTGATGATTGGCAAATCAATGAAGATTTTAGACCAAAAATAATTTATAACAAAATGGGTTGGCCGATGTAAAAATGTTTACTACAAAACTTGTGGAAAAACCAAAAGTCTCCAAAATATCCCAAAATATTGTTTGTGTTAGAGAAAATGGTGAAATTGAAAATTGCAATTTTTCAAATGTGTCCTAAAACAACCTTAAAGACCACCGGTGTATGTGTTTTCAAGGTTTGTTCACGATTTTTAGCCATTTGAGGCAAGAAAATTATAATATTGGACCAAAAAATGTGTACTACAAAACCATTCGGTCGATGTGGAAAAAATACTATAAAAAGAATGAAAACTTAAACGTCTCCAAGATAGACCAAATATTGTTTATGTAAGAGAAAAATAGTGTATGCACATGTTTTTACACCTAATCCAACACTTCTGTTCAGAAATCATCAAGATTCTGGGCGAAAACTGAGATTATTGCAAAACGGGTTAAACCACATGTCATGCAATCCCCGAGTCAACCACTGATCTTGCCTCTTAGTTACCATATGTTTAAAATACTTGCGTCCATGGATTGGTAAGTGGGAATTGTTTAGGTGAAACAGACAATTGACTAGCTTGACTAGGAACACGTTTGTTGTTTTGTTTGTTTTGTTTGTGTGTTTGTGTGTGTGTGTGAACGTGCTTGTGTGTGTGTGTGGTGCGTGCGTGCGTGCGTGAATGCGTGAGTGAATGCATGCGTGAGTGCGTGCGTGTGTGTGTGTTTTAAAGTAGGTATGATGCCTAGCAAATGATTTAAATTCTTTAATTTTGTATCGCATTGAATTTCCAAAAACATCAAAATCACATTTTCCTTGCATAAGATACATATCCAAGTAATCATAACAATACAAGTACAGCTGCACGCTTATGAGTACTGAGTGTGTCATCGCGACATTGACTTTCGGGATGGTAGCGGTCGGAAGTCCGGTCCTCAATGTATCTGCCATCAGAAGGCACTCTTGCCTAGGTGGAGGTATCGCCTTACATCGCACAATATACAGGACTTTCCTCGTAATCCGGTTTGGTCACGAGAAAGATATTAATACAAATTTGATTAGTGATTTGTTTTGATGTAATGAACAACCATGACACGAATCTGCTAAAGATTGTAGGATGTACGAATTTGGATTGGAAATAAACACTTCAAGGTAGGCTTGATAAGTTTGTTTCCCGACTATATGATACACTGTATAATACTTAATGCTTATATAAGGGTCGAGAGGATGATATTCTTTACTTAACAGTTAAAGTAGACCCTGGAAAGACTTATTGCAGGTAAATAACAATTTTTCAATAAACGTTAAACTCAATAAAGTATCATCGCCACGCTGTATGTATTTTAAAAACAAGTTAAATGAAGTTTGGATAACTGTTTAGTTTTTTAACGTCTTGTTCCTGATGGCGATCATTTGTTTCGACTTTTGAAAGACGAGCGAGTTCTTCAAATTTAATCGGACCAGCATGTCATTGAAATAATCTTCGGCTAACAGACGTGTATAAGGACACACTTTCTTATCATATAACTGTATTTTGGACTCCCTGTAACAACTCGTACGTGCTTGTTTCAGAGACCATGGACGCAAATTACAGAAACGGAAGTTCTACTGGCACAACCAGTACGACAGTATATGTAACCTCCGGTCCACAGCTGGCCAGCCTCGACCAACAAGAGTTCCATATATTGTTGCCATCATTTGTCCTTATCCTTGTCGTATTGGTGCTTGGTGTCCCGGGAAATATCATAACAATGTGTGTCTATTCGAAGAAGATGAGACGAACAGCCTCTCGGGTATTCATATTAGCACTGACACTGTGTGACTTAGTCAACTGTCTTCTGACTATGCCGCTAGAAATTGCCCTTATAATAAATTTCTGGACATTTGATGTGCCAGTATTCTGTTCTATAGGCCGAACGCTAACCTACACATTGAATGGTATCTCGGCTCTCCTGCTCGTCGGTATAGGCATCGACAGGTTCAGGAAGATCTGTAGGCCTTTAAAGCCAGTGTTCACGCCTAATAAGACTCGCTCCATTTGCCTCTTATCAACTTTTGTAGGATTCTGTGTGTACACTCCGGGATATATTCTGTACGGAACAAATACTACTCTTGTTCATGTCAGTGATGGTGGTCGGAACATCACAATCGTCGGCAAGACGTGTCTTATACAAGACAAATACGACGATACACGCATAATGAAACTTACAATAATTCTCTGGTTCTTTTTGACGGTCTTTGTAATGATTGTTTTGATCATAATTTATATATTTATAGGCAGGGCCGTGTACAAACAGCTTAAACTGGAGGAAATACGAAGAAATTCGCTCCCATCCTCGAAGCGTTCAAAATTGAGACAAATTATGGCAGAACGATCTTCTGAGACAAGTTGTTCATATGATGACTGTTTGAGTGATAATAAAAGTGGTCGAAAATCTTTAGGACGAATGACAGAAAACAACCGTAATAAGCTTGGACAAAGTCTAAAGAACGCCTACAAGTTTTCAAAACATCCCACAGCAAGTTCGTTGAAACAGGCACAGCTGTCTAACCGCATTAAACCGGGTAGAACTACGTTGATGCTTTTTATGGTAACGATTGCATACATTTTGAGTTATATTCCGTTTTGTATTATAGTGGCTATACGGATGGCTAATCCCCAGCTGTACCCAAGCTTGGCGCCTGTGGAGAAGAGTATCTGGAATTTCTTCCTACGGTCGTACGTAATCAACTGTGCAGTCAACCCGTTACTGTATGGTTTTTTCAATAAGGACTTTCGGACCAAGATGGTTGACCTGTTCAAAGACTGGACATTTCAATAGCCCCGAAATCTGCTAAGATGCGTTATCGAAAGGTGGATCGTCCATCTGCTAGGCAACAGAGAAAGTAACGTATGTAAGATACCAGGACTGTGATTTAACTTGGTTTCTCGTTTTTTAACCTACTATGTGTATTCAGGATTTGATGAGGGAGAGATGTTTACTAAAATCGTAATAATATTAATATTGTAAATATGGATTTCCAGTTTTCAGTTTAAGTCATCTGCCATATATAGTTTAGTCGTAATCGACGCAATTCGGCTATCAAAGTAGACATACTCTCTAAATATTAAACTATTTTCACCTAAAAGAAAGCTTAAACTTTAAATTGTCTAAGCAATCAAATTATGTTTTAATTACAAAAATAGCTGTATCGGGGTCACTTTTATTTTAAACTGCCGATGGCTTTACCTAATTTTTATGTTGTCTTTGTTATTTGATGTTATACGTTTATTTGAAGAAAAAAAGTAAAGTTGTGATTTGGATTTTGTAAGGTTTTAACATCCCGCCAGCATGTTGTGCCTCAGCAACATTCCTCCTAACAGCTATAATGGTACCCGATAGCTGCCACTTCAAAATTTACCCGGAAGGCAGATTTTTGTGGGTTTTTTTTTTTTTTGCAATACGCGCCTCTGCATCATGTAATAGCTTTTTCTTACCAAGGAAAATATATATAACAATTCTGCGATTATATTATACAAGAAACTGTTGAACTAACGGTAATAGTGGAATTGTTTGAGACGTTCTTTGAATAGAATACGATTTTACTAGGATTACTAAATACAATATAATAGTATTATTGATTTATAAAATGCAAATAAAAAATAAACGAAAGGACAAACACTTTTCTAATGTAGGTCACGTATACACATGTGAATTGAACAGACATCGGAAATGTACTGTGTTCAGCTGGTAGCCTCAAGTGTCTATCTAGTAGAGCACTCTTAGCTGTTGGCATGTCTGTTATTTCCGGCCACTCTACACCCTAGAGTCGACCACTTCACTTACAACAACAAATGATTAAACGGGCAGTATTTACGTGTTTACTTTATGTCTCAAATATTATTTGATCTAACAGAGTGATTATTGGACGCAGGCATGTTGCTGGTTTCAGTTTGATTGATGTAAAAGCATTACTCGAGATCAGCGGCCCTAATCAATTTCTTGAAGCCATGCGATATCGTTTCTAAATGGCCATCATAAGATTAGAATAATAAAATCAGTTGATTAATAAACCATAGCGTGTTCGTTTTTTAAGATTTTCAAAACTGGTCCAAAGTACCGGTTGTTTCGAAGGTTGTTTCAGATCAGGTCCAAATTGACGGTTGTTACAGAACAATCAGGTCCAAAAATGACGGTTGTTACAGAACAATCAGGTCCAAACGGACGGTTGTTACAGAACAATCAGGTCCAAACGGACGGTTGTTTCAGAACAATCAGGTCTAAACTGACGGTTGTTACAGAACAATCAGGTCTAAACTGACGGTTGTTACAGAACAATCAGGTCCAAACTGACAGCTGTTTCAGAACAATCAGGTCTAAACTGACGGTTGTTACAGAACAATCAGGTCCAAACTGACAGCTGTTTCAGAACAATCAGGTCCAAACGGACGGTTGTTACAGAACAATCAGGTCCAAATTGATGGTTGTTTCAGAACAATCAGGTCTAAACTGATGGCTGCTTCAGAACAATCAGGTCTAAACTGATGGCTGTTTCAGAACAATCAGGTCTAAACGGATGGCTGTCTCAAAACAATCAGGTGCAAACGGACGGTTGTTTTAGAACAATCAGGTCTAAACTGATGGTTGTTTCAGAACAATTAAGTCCGAACGGACGCTTGTTTCAGAACAATCAGGTGCAAACGGACGGTTGTTTCAGAACAATTAGGTTCAACATGATGATTACAACTTTCATAATTGGATGCCCTTCAATGTGTTGCATCAATGATTTTCTTCCTCTCGGATGTACCGGAGTTAATCACAGGCATTTTTTCTCTCCAGACCGTTCTATTGCCAGACTTTTTAAATGCATCATTGAATAATAACTTTTCTTGACTCAAATTATAACTTGAATGTCTTGTTATTTTACACTTTGTTGATGGATTTTGAAGGCTATAAAGCTGAAAAATAATCATTATTACAAATAGCGAGATAAGGTATTAATTTACTTCAATAAAAATCATTTGAAAAAACAACAACACTAAAATAAATGTAAGCTAGCACATTTGGAAAAACTATATGGAAAATGAATGAGTTATTTATGGCCAGAATAACTAGCACCAGCTCTTTCTTATTACAAGAATTTTATATTTTGAAATTAAAATAAAACTAGGACTGGTCTTTTAACTACATGTCAATTGTTCAAATAGCATACAACTATTAAATTATCAATCAATCACATTTTTTGGGGGTCGTTTGCTTTAAAGGAATAGTGGTCATACCTGTGAATTGTCACCTTCTGGTGACAAACGCTCATTCACTATTATGAGAGTAGTGTGTTACATAAGCTTATTAAAACCCAATAATTTATTTGTTGTCGTTGATAGTCGGTTCTTCCGTCTCTCCATAGTCCGTTTCATCAGGGGAAATGATGGTGAATTGGGACAGTAACTAAATTTCAGCTGCGTCCAATTGATTTGGTGTTGTTCCATACGGCTGATTTGGCTTTCTGACAGGTATGCGCGGTGTAAAGAAATTAGGGGCAGATAATTTTATGATATAAAATTGAAAGTTTGTAAAAATGTTTTCTTGCATTTTTGTAACCGTAAGAGATAAAAAAAATGCTAAAACTAAAATCGTTCTATATGTCCTTTAAGTATTGAATAACAGCCACCAAGCGTGAATCTCTATTTATTCAACAAAATTAAAATAATACAAACATTCATAAAAAGATATAACAATGCAAATTAATATCAAACAATCTTTTTTAATTATGATCAAGAAATAATTAAAAAATGTTCAAGTGGAAACTATCGTTAGCATGAAAGGTCTTAGTATCCATTTCAAAGAATAAAATATACAATCAAGTCTGTTTTTTTAATATTAATGTATGTATTTGCTGTTTCCTGGATTAACATTATGAAACAAACAACTAAAATCATCATGACTTTACTTTAATAAAGGAAGATAATGAATCTTGAAAGTGTAAAGACAGTTACATCTGACAAGTTCCTTCAGACAAGTATTAAATTTAACATTAAACTTCAGTAAGTCCCTTCAGACAAGTATTATATTTAACATTAAACTTCAGTAAGTCCCTTCAGACATGTATTATATTTAACATTAAACTTCAGTAAGTCCCTTTAGACATGTATTATATTTAACATTAAACTTCAGTAAGTCCCTTCAGACATGTATTATATTTAACATTAAACTTCAGTAAGTCCCTTTAGACATGTATTATATTTAACATTAAACTTCAGTAAGTCCCTTCAGACAAGTATTATATTTAACATTAAACTTCAGTAAGTCCCTTCAGACATGTATTATATTTAACATTAAACTTCAGTAAGTCCCTTTAGACATGTATTATATTTAACATTAAACTTCAGTAAGTCCCTTCAGACATGTATTATATTTAACATTAAACTTCAGTAAGTCCCTTTAGACATGTATTATATTTAACATTAAACTTCAGTAAGTCCCTTCAGACAAGTATTATATTTAACATTAAACTTCAGTAAGTCCCTTCAGACATGTATTATATTTAACATTAAACTTCAGTAAGTCCCTTTAGACATGTATTATATTTAACATTAAACTTCAGTAAGTCCCTTCAGACATGTATTATATTTAACATTAAACTTCAGTAAGTCCCTTCAGACAAGTATTATATTTAACATTAAACTTCAGTAAGTCCCTTCATACAAGTGTTATATTTAACATTAAACTTCAGTAAGTCCCTTTAGACATGTATTATATTTAACATTAAACTTCAGTAAGTCCCTTCAGACATGTATTATATTTAACATTAAACTTCAGTAAGTCCCTTCAGACAAGTATTATATTTAACATTAAACTTCAGTAAGTCCCTTCAGACAAGTATTATATTTAACATTAAACTTCAGTAAGTCCCTTCAGACAAGTATTATATTTAACATTAAACTTCAGTAAGTCCCTTCAGACATGTATTATATTTAACATTAAACTTCAGTAGTCAGACATGTATTATATTTAACATTAAACTTCAGTAAGTCCCTTTAGACATGTATTATATTTAACATTAAACTTCAGTAAGTCCCTTCAGACATGTATTATATTTAACATTAAACTTCAGTAAGTCCCTTCAGACAAGTATTATATTTAACATTAAACTTCAGTAAGTCCCTTCAGACAAGTATTATATTTAACATTAAACTTCAGTAAGTCCCTTCAGACAAGTATTATATTTAACATTAAACTTCAGTAAGTCCCTTCAGACATGTATTATATTTAACATTAAACTTCAGTAAGTCCCTTCAGACATGTATTATATTTAACATTAAACTTCAGTAAGTCCCTTTAGACATGTATTATGTTTAACATTAAACTTCAGTAAGTCCCTTCAGACATGTATTATATTTAACATTAAACTTCAGTAAGTCCCTTCAGACATGTATTATATTTAACATTAAACTTCAGTAAGTCCCTTTAGACATGTATTATATTTAACATTAAACTTCAGTAAGTCCCTTCAGACATGTATTATATTTAACATTAAACTTCAGTAAGTCCCTTTAGACATGTATTATATTTAACATTAAACTTCAGTAAGTCCCTTTAGACATGTATTATATTTAACATTAAACTTCAGTAAGTCCCTTTAGACATGTATTATGTTTAACATTAAACTTCAGTAAGTCCCTTTAGACATGTATTATATTTAACATTAAACTTCAGTAAGTCCCTTCAGACATGTATTATATTTAACATTAAACTTCAGTAAGTCCCTTTAGACATGTATTATATTTAACATTAAACTTCAGTAAGTCCCTTCAGACAAGTATTATATTTAACATTAAACTTCAGTAAGTCCCTTCAGACATGTATTATATTTAACATTAAACTTCAGTAAGTCCCTTTAGACATGTATTATATTTAACATTAAACTTCAGTAAGTCCCTTCAGACATGTATTATATTTAACATTAAACTTCAGTAAGTCCCTTTAGACATGTATTATATTTAACATTAAACTTCAGTAAGTCCCTTCAGACAAGTATTATATTTAACATTAAACTTCAGTAAGTCCCTTCAGACATGTATTATATTTAACATTAAACTTCAGTAAGTCCCTTCAGACATGTATTATATTTAACATTAAACTTCAGTAAGTCCCTTCAGACATGTATTATATTTAACATTAAACTTCAGTAAGTCCCTTTATACAAGTATTATATTTAACATTAAACTTCAGTAAGTCCCTTTATACAAGTATTATATTTAACATTAAACTTCAGTAAGTCCCTTCAGACATGTATTATATTTAACATTAAACTTCAGTAAGTCCCTTTAGACATGTATTATATTTAACATTAAACTTCAGTAAGTCCCTTTAGACAAGTATTATATTTAACATTAAACTTCAGTAAGTCCCTTCAGACATGTATTATATTTAACATTAAACTTCAGTAAGTCCCTTTAGACAAGTATTATATTTAACATTAAACTTCAGTAAGTCCCTTCAGACATGTATTATATTTAACATTAAACTTCAGTAAGTCCCTTTAGACATGTATTATATTTAACATTAAACTTCAGTAAGTCCCTTCAGACAAGTATTATATTTAACATTAAACTTCAGTAAGTCCCTTCAGACATGTATTATATTTAACATTAAACTTCAGTAAGTCCCTTCAGACATGTATTATATTTAACATTAAACTTCAGTAAGTCCCTTCAGACAAGTATTATATTTAA
Organism: Sinonovacula constricta; assembly: GCA_007844125.1. Classification (NCBI taxonomy): domain Eukaryota; kingdom Metazoa; phylum Mollusca; class Bivalvia; order Cardiida; family Solecurtidae; genus Sinonovacula; species Sinonovacula constricta. The sequence continues at coordinate 49,948,842 of CM017564.1, read as the reverse complement.
CATTAAACTTCAGTAAGTCCCTTCAGACATGTATTATATTTAACATTAAACTTCAGTAAGTCCCTTCAGACATGTATTAAATTTAACATTAAACTTCAGTAAGTCCCTTCATACAAGTATTATATTTAACATTAAACTTCAGTAAGTCCCTTTAGAAAACAACATGTTTATTGAATTTTGTTTATGTTCTTGGTCCAAAGCTTAATTTAGGATAGGTCAGTCTAATTTCTAATTAATCAAGACATGTAACACTCCTGGAAACTTTTCAGTGAAGTTATCTTAATCCTATATAAGTTTCTTCCTGACATGAATAATGAATGTGCGCTGGTTCACAAACAAGTAACAATGTGTTTGGTGGATAAGAACTGTAAAGATACCCAAGATAGCATAAAGCTGTTACAAATCTATATGCATTGTGTATACATGAGAAACACACATGAATAGCAGTTGGCACTTAGAATCCATCATAACAATCTCTTCAGTTTCACCGAGTCAAAATTCTATTTCAATAATCAATCCTAGCCAGTCAATTGTCATAGGTAGACACCAATCAAATCAAAACATTATAAATACATGCTTTTTTTGAAGCTACAGTAAATAGTGAGTGGTTGATTTATATGGGGACAAGAGACTGAAATCAAGGTAGTAATTGCTTGTGATGCTAGAAGATGTGCAGTTTTCAATCAAACCTAACAATATTTGTAACTGATGTATGCAGCATGCATAAAAAACTTAAAACCCAAAAAGACTTACTTTTACACCAACACTCATTAATATCACCCCTCTCTCTTCATTCATGCAAATACAGAAAAAGAATAGAAGTCAATAAAATGTTTCTCTCCAGAATACAGATATTTTCTGTTGGAGATATTTCTACAAAACAAAATATGAATATACCAAGATATGTACAAAAATAAACGTACTTATTACAAAATATAGTAAATAGCAATTGCAACAGTACCACAACATTAATATAAATACACTTTAACAAAACATACACATACATGTATTATACAATTTAATTTGTTCCATAATAATTTACTTCAAATTAGATGTTAAAAATCATAAGCATTATACATGTTAGATAAAAAAATGTACATTTTGATACCACTTTGGAATTTTTCTTTTAGAGAAGACTGTTGATTCACTAGCCACAATATACACTAAGACCTCAGGGACAAATTCCGCAGGAACACGTTTGTCTGAGCATATGGAAACATAATACTTGTTTTACTCTTTTGTATCATTTTGCAAAGTTAATTTGCATTTCAGTTTTTATAATGTAAATAATACAAATTCTTATAGACATATATGTTCTCTAAAATCAACTGTAAAAGTGCATCTGCAAATATAATCTTAATGGATGAGTGTTATAATTGTTGCAACGATTCAGTGTTGGAAGTTATCAACAGGGTTGGCAGTTCCCCTATGGTTCCTGTCCCATATGTCTGAAGCAGTTCCCTGGGCTAGCTCAGTCTGACCCCATCCTGGGGGTCTAGGCGAACTCCCTATCCTTGAAGATTATCGGGGCCACAAGAGTCCACACATAAAGACCAATACACAGCCAGCTGGAGACAATTTTCACCCACACTGCAGCTATATTTGCATTCAATGTCGTGAAGTCTGAACTTGGGCTGAAAAACAGGGGCAATTTACATTATTAGTTATTAGTACGGCAGTATTAATTAGCATTTTTATAAACAATTTACCATATAAGTCCCTGTTTTTACTTATTTATAATCTTACACAGAGAATGAAAACTGAAGAAATGTTTTAAATTTGGATGTAACATGTAAAAAAATGCATTTTAATAGACTCTATTGTAAGTTTCAAAAAGAAATCTGTAAAAGTATAAATACTTCTTCACATTTTCCCAACTCCTGCATAAGTATTTCAATTTCAAATCCACATTTTGGCTGTTATCTAGGCACCAATTGTCACTAAAAATTGCAGAATTCTGTTGTTGTCCTATCATTTACAGCTAGATTTTTTTGCATTAAAGCATACTTTTTTGCATATTTTTTCCAAATCTCAACATGGTTTTCATTAAGAAATACTCTTAAAATGGAACATGGTGCAGACTTAAGTGTGTTGTTTCACTAAACTGATATTGTTTATGCTAAATGATTAGTTTTAACAGACCAGATGGTAACAATGGTGCTTATTTTTATTTTTCTGGCTGTGTAAGGCGCATTCTGTGTGGTTTGTAAAACCTGATAGAATAGTAACTTCTCTTCATTAAGGAAAATGTTATGTAACACTCTCTATGTATCTTTCAAACAAACAAAAAACATCATATACATGACATGCAGTAGAACAGGCATTGTATTCTTACTTAAATATTGCATCTTTCTAATTCTAATACATCTAATTTAAACAAACAATATTTATTGTATTTGTTCTCACCTTTTCACCAGAATATTCTAGATCTATATTCCCTGACCTAATGATTTTCACCAGTATTTTCTAGATCTATATTGTCTAACCTAATGATTTTCACCAGTATTTTCTAGATCTATTTTACCCAGACCTGATGACTTCCGCCAATATTTTCTTGACCAATATTCCCTGACCTGATGACTTTCACCAGTTTTTTCTAGATTTATATTCCCTGACCTGATGATTTTCACCAGTTTTTTCTAGATCTATTTTACCCTGATTTGAGGATTTTCCCCAGTTTTTTTCTAGATCTATATTCCCTGACCTGATGATTTTCACCAGTATTTTCTATATCTATATTCCCTGACCTGATGATTTTCACCAGTATTTTCTAGATCTATTTTCCCTGACCTAATAATTTTCACCAGTTTTTTTTTTTTCTAGATCTATTTTACCCTGACCTAATGATTTCTGCCAATATTTTCTTGATCAATATTCCCTGACCTGATGATTTTCACCAGTTTTTTCTAGATTTATATTCACTGACCTGATGATTTTCACCAGTATTTTCTAGATCTATTTTCCCTGACCTGATGATTTTCACCAGTATTTTCTAGACCTATTTTCATGACCTTATGATTTTCACCAGTATTTTTTATTTCTATTTTCCATGACCTGATGATTTTTTAACATGTACTTCCTCCATTTGAGGCATACACATTATTGTTTGCATCACTCTATCATCCGACTCTAATACTGATTTTAATTTTGAAGAGATTGCAGAGTACGAAGCAATGTATTTTATTACCTAATAAAGAGCCTTAATGTTGAAAAACAGTTTGAATTTGAACGAAATACACTCAGCCAATATTAAGCATAAAGCATATATTTATTGACTCCTAATGAATCATGACCTGTAAAATAAACATTGATAATGAAAATGACTGAGTACTTAATTGGAAAGTTGAATGCATACTCAGGAAGTGATTTTAGCACTCGTTGACATCCCTAGATTCTATAGACTTATAGCACTGCACTACACATTGATCAACCTTTCATAAACTGGCAGTTTTATGACCCACACCCAGTACATTAAGTGAATTTTAAAGTTGATATTTTAAGACATTAAAAGTGTGACTTAAGAGATTGGTGGGTTTTTATTTGACCGCATCACCTCAACCATAATAGTTTAAGCCAAAACGGTAATTTGAATTTAAAGTTACTCAACAATCAATTTTTAATTCTGTTATGACATCCAAAAATTCTGTGAAAGAATGGATAAATATTAAAATTGTGTGTGTGTGTCACATGTAACACTGTGCGACTCAACTACATGTATGACACTTGTACATTGTATCAATGTACCCATTTTACAACTAAACATGAAACAAAAATTAAAGAATCAAATTAAAAGACATTTAGTGACTGGTTTTCGGTGCATGCCACATCAGTAAAGGCAGTTCTATATTCACTCCAAGAAAACACTGTCTTTTACTATAAGTGGAGGTGTGGGGGGTGGCAATAGATCGATCTCATACATAAAAGAGACGCCCATTTCTGATGCTGACTTACAGCTGATATCAGAAGGCTAATACTATGACAGTAACCAGGAAGAACTAATGGCAAGAGCGTCATCACATCACTTGCACCTGAGATAGTCGTACCTGAACCAGTTGGTGAGTGTCATCATGACGTACAGGGAACCCAACATCAGCATGAAGTGAAAGAATGAGTAACTGTAGGCCACACTGTCCTCCTCGTTGTCCCAGACATGCTGACCTCCACGCTCCTCATCCTTGGAGTCACTTGAACCTGCAACAACATAGTCTCTCTGCATATGTGTAGTTGGGAATTACAATGCAAACATACTACACAAACACAGTTTGGGTCCTATTGGAGACCTCTAGCTATTATTGGAGGAAGACTTCAAATAATTATATGGAACCACCCTCTGCACCACAGGTCAGCTGGAAGGTTTCTCAGATGGAAGACTTGATCTGGAACCCAAACTATTAAAATGTGAGACCCATGCCATAATTCTCTTATTTTACAGGACGACACCCTGAGAGTAAGACTGCACTTACACAACTATGTTAACACAATTGGCAAGAAAAACTTCTATAACCCCTCATTCAAAAAGTGGACAAAAAAAAGAGGACTAAATTTAAAATAAATAGATGTTATGCTTTGGATAATTGAACTTTAAATGATAAAAGAATATTTGGTGTTGTTTTTAATAAGATAGATTAGCATGTTATGTTACCAAAAGGCCAGATAACACGGCATACTGAGGCAAAATCGTGAATTTTATGGGGGAATAGAATCTGTTAAAATATGTTGTTCTGACTGCCTGTTCTCCAGACAGACTTGACTGTAAGCTGGTTTGGATCAGGTGGCTTCAGTGAACAAATCCTTGTCAAAATTAAACCTTGTTATAATTAATATCTAGTCAATATTTCACCAGCATTAGCTAATGTTAAGGTGAAAATTCTAAGTGAATTATGAATATTCAAACATTATCACCAATGTCAGCCATATATAACACAAAAGAAAATAGGCTAGTCCAAGTTCTATGTGTGTATATATGTATATGCAGATGATTCCACTTATATTTCACTTCCCATAGAATTTATGCAATTAACTGGAATATGCATTAAACCGAAAAATCAATCAATTTAGGAGTACCATTTCAATGACCCATTTGGTTTTCAGTAGCGGCAAATTTTATTTATTAATGTTAATTCTCAGCTAATGTGTACCGCACTTACAATACATGTCTGGGTTATTGATGGCAACTCTATAAAAGGATAGTACCACACTATGACAGTACATGTGCAGGTTTTTGATGGCCAAGGATGGTGCCACAAGATCCCCGTGCATGTGCGGGTTACTGACTTACACTCTACACAGGATAGTACCACACTATCACAGTACATGTCTGGGTTAGTGATGGCCATTCTATAACAGGATAGTACCACACCATCACAGTACATGTCTGGGTAAATGATGGCCGCTCTATAACAGGATAGTACTACACAATCACCGTGAATGTGTGGGTTACTGATGGACACTCTATAACAGGATAGTACTGCACAATCACCGTGAATGTGTGAGTTACTGATGATCACTCTATAACAGGATAGTACCACACAATCACCCTGAATGTGCAGGTTACTGATGGTCACTCTATAACAGGATAGTGCTACACAATCACCGTGAATGTGTGGGTTACTGATGGTCACTCTATAACAGGATAGTACCACACAATCACCCTGAATGTGCAGGTTACTGATGGTCACTCTATAACAGGATAGTACTACACAATCACCCTGAATGTGCAGGTTACTGATGGACACTCTATAACAGGATAGTACTACACAATCACCGTGCATGTGTGGGTTACTGATGGACACTCTATAACAGGATAGTACCACACAATCACCCTGAATGTGCAGGTTACTGATGGTCACTCTATAACAGGATAGTACCACACAATCACCCTGAATGTGCAGGTTACTGATGGTCACTCTTTAACAGGATAGTACTACACAATCACCGTGCATGTGTGGGTTACTGATGGTCACTCTATAACAGGATAGTACCACACAATCACCCTGAATGTGCAGGTTACTGATGGTCACTCTTTAACAGGATAGTACTACACAATCACCGTGCATGTGTGGGTTACTGATGGACACTCTATAACAGGATAGTACCACTCAATCACCGTGAATGTGTGAGTTACTGATGGACACTCTATAACAGGATAGTACTACATAATCACTGTGCATGTGTGGGTTACTGATGGTCACTCTAAAACAGGATAGTACTACACAATCACCGTGAATGTGTGGGTTACTGATGGTCACTCTTTAACAGGATAGTACCACACAATCACCCTGAATGTGCGGGTTACTGATGGTCACTCTATAACAGGATAGTACTACATAATCACCGTGAATGTGTGGGTTACTGATGGTCACTCTATAACAGGATAGTACTACACAATCACCCTGAATGTGCGGGTTACTGATGGACACTCTATAACAGGATAGTACTACACAATCACCGTGCATGTGTGGGTTACTGATGGACACTCTATAACAGGATAGTACCACACAATCACCCTGAATGTGTGGGTTACTGATGGTCACTCTTTAACAGGATAGTACCACACAATCACCCTGAATGTGTGGGTTACTGATGGACACTCTTTAACAGGATAGTACTACATAATCACCGTGAATGTGTGGGTTACTGATGGTCACTCTTTAACAGGATAGTACTACACAATCACCCTGAATGTGTGGGTTACTGATGGACACTCTATAACAGGATAGTACTACACAATCACCGTGCATGTGTGGGTTACTGATGGACGCTCTATAACAGGATAGTACTACACAATCACCGTGAATGTGTGGGTTACTGATGGCCACTTTATAACAGGATAGTACTACACAATCACCGTGAATGTGTGGGTTACTGATGGACACTCTATAACAGGATAGTACCACACAATCACCCTGCATGTGTGGGTTACTGATGGACACTCTATAACAGGAACGTACTACACAATCACCGTGAATGTGTGGGTTACTGATGGACACTCTATAACAGGATAGTACTACACAATCACCGTGCATGTGTGGGTTACTGATGGACACTCTATAACAGGATAGTACTACACAATCACCGTGCATGTGTGGGTTACTGATGGACACTCTATAACAGGATAGTACTACACAATCACCGTGCATGTGTGGGTTACTGATGGACACTCTATAACAGGATAGTACTACACAAACACCCTGAATGTGTGGGTTACTGATGGTCACTCTATAACAGGATAGTACTACACAATCACCCTGAATGTGCAGGTTACTGATGGACACTCTATAACAGGATAGTACTACACAATCACCGTGAATGTGTGGGTTACTGATGGTCACTCTTTAACAGGATAGTACTACACAAACACCCTGAATGTGTGGGTTACTGATGGACACTCTATAACAGGATAGTACCACACAATCACCGTGAATGTGCGGGTTACTGATGGACGCTCTATAACAGGATAGTACTACACAATCACCGTGAATGTGTGAGTTACTGATGGACGCTCTATAACAGGATAGTACTACACAATCACCCTGAATGTGCGGGTTACTGATGGACACTCTATAACAGGATAGTACTACACAATCACCGTGAATGTGTGGGTTACTGATGGACACTCTATAACAGGATAGTACCACACAATCACCGTGAATGTGCAGGTTACTGATGGACACTCTATAACAGGATAGTACTACACAATCACCGTGAATGTGTGGGTTACTGATGGTCACTCTTTAACAGGATAGTACTACACAAACACCCTGAATGTGTGGGTTACTGATGGTCACTCTATAACAGGATAGTACTACACAATCACCCTGAATGTGCAGGTTACTGATGGACACTCTATAACAGGATAGTACTACACAATCACCCTGAATGTGCAGGTTACTGATGGACACTCTATAACAGGATAGTACTACACAATCACCCTGGGTTACTGATGGACATTATAACAGGATAGTACTACACAATCACCGTGAATGTGTGGGTTACTGATGGTCACTCTTTAACAGGATAGTACTACACAAACACCCTGAATGTGTGGGTTACTGATGGACACTCTATAACAGGATAGTACTACACAATCACCGTGCATGTGTGGGTTACTGATGGACACTCTATAACAGGATAGTACTACACAATCACCGTGAATGTGCGGGTTACTGATGGACGCTCTATAACAGGATAGTACTACATAATCACCGTGAATGTGTGGGTTACTGATGGTCACTCTTTAACAGGATAGTACAACACAATCACCGTGAATGTGTGGGTTACTGATGGTCACTCTAAAACAGGATAGTACTACACAATCACCTTGAATGTGCAGGTTACTGATGGACACTCTATAACAGGATAGTACTACACAATCACCGTGAATGTGTGGGTTACTGATGGACACTCTATAACAGGATAGTACTACACAATCACCCTGAATGTGTGAGTAACTGATGGTCACTCTATATATCAGGATAGTACTACACAATCACCGTGAATGTGCAGGTTACTGATGGACACTCTATAACAGGATAGTACCACACAATCACCCTGAATGTGTGGGTTACTGATGGACACTCTATAACAGGATAGTACCACACAATCACCCTGAATGTGCAGGTTACTGATGGTCACTCTATAACAGGATAGTACTACACAATCACCCTGAATGTGTGGGTTACTGATGGACACTCTATAACAGGATAGTACCACACAATCACCCTGAATGTGTGGGTTACTGATGGACACTCTATAACAGGATAGTACCACACAATCACCCTGAATGTGCAGGTTACTGATGGACACTCTATAACAGGATAGTACTACACAATCACCGTGAATGTGTGGGTTACTGATGGTCACTCTAAAACAGGATAGTACCACACAATCACCCTGAATGTGTGGGTTACTGATGGTCACTCTAAAACAGGATAGTACCACACAATCACCCTGAATGTGCAGGTTACTGATGGTCACTCTATATATCAGGATAGTACTACACAATCACCGTGAATGTGTGGGTTACTGATGGTCACTCTAAAACAGGATAGTACCACACAATCACCCTGAATGTGCAGGTTACTGATGGTCACTCTATATAACAGGATAGTACTACACAATCACCGTGAATGTGTGGGTTACTGATGGCCGCTCTATAACAGGATAGTACTACACAATCACCCTGAATGTGTGGGTTACTGATGGTCACTCTATATATCAGGATAGTACTACACAATCACCCTGAATGTGTGGGTTACTGATGGTCACTCTATATATCAGGATAGTACTACACAAACACCCTGAATGTGTGGGTTACTGATGGTCACTCTATATATCAGGATAGTACTACACAATCACCGTGAATGTGTGGGTTACTGATGGTCACTCTATATATCAGGATAGTACTACACAATCACCGTGAATGTGTGGGTTACTGATGGTCACTCTATATATCAGGATAGTACTACACAATCACCCTGAATGTGTGGGTTACTGATGGTCACTCTATATATCAGGATAGTACTACACAAACACCCTGAATGTGTGGGTTACTGATGGTCACTCTATATATCAGGATAGTACCACACAATCACCCTGCATGTGCAGGTTACTGATGGTCACTCTATATAACAGGATAGTACTACACAAACACCCTGAATGTGTGGGTTACTGATGGCCGCTCTATAACAGGATAGTACTACACAATCACCTTGAATGTACGGGATACTGATGGACACTCTATAACAGGATAGTACTACACAATCACCGTGAATGTGTGGGTTACTGATGGTCACTCTATATATCAGGATAGTACTACACAATCACCGTGAATGTGTGGGTTACTGATGGTCACTCTATATATCAGGATAGTACTACACAATCACCGTGAATGTGTGGGTTACTGATGGTCACTCTATAACAGGATAGTACTACACAATCACCCTGAATGTGCAGGTTACTGATGGTCACTCTATATATCAGGATAGTACCACACAATCACCCTGCATGTGCAGGTTACTGATGGTCACTCTATATAACAGGATAGTACTACACAAACACCCTGAATGTGTGGGTTACTGATGGCCGCTCTATAACAGGATAGTACTACACAATCACCTTGAATGTACGGGATACTGATGGACACTCTATAACAGGATAGTACTACACAATCACCGTGCATGTGTGGGTTACTGATGGACACTCTATAACAGGATAGTACCACTCAATCACCCTGCATGTGCGGGTTACTGATGGACACTCTATAACAGGATAGTACTACACAATCACCGTGCATGTGTGGGTTACTGATGGACACTCTATAACAGGATAGTACCACTCAATCACCCTGCATGTGTGGGTTACTGATGGACACTCTATAACAGGATAGTACCACACAATCACCCTGCATGTGTGGGTTACTGATGGACACTCTATAACAGGATAGTACTACACAATCACCTTGAATGTGCAGGTTACTGATGGACACTCTATAACAGGATAGTACTACACAATTGCCGTGCATGTGTGGGTTACTTATGGACACTCTATAACAGGATAGTACCACTCAATCACCGTGAATGTGTGGGTTACTGATGGTCACTCTATAACAGGATAGTACTACACAATCACCGTGAATGTTATGTTTACTGATGGACACTTTATACAGGATAGTACCACACAATCATCGTGAATGTGTGGGTTACTGATGGACACTCTATAACAGGATAGTACTACACAATCACCCTGAATGTGCAGGTTACTGATGGACACTCTATAACAGGATAGTACTACACAATCACCCTGAATGTGTGAGTTACTGATGGTCACTCTATAACAGGATAGTACCACACAATCACCCTGAATGTGCAGGTTACTGATGGTCACTCTATAACAGGATAGTACTACACAATCACCCTGAATGTGCGGGTTACTGATGGTCACTCTATAACAGGATAGTACTACACAATCACCCTGCATGTGCGGGTTACTGATGGTCACTCTATAACAGGATAGTACTACACAATCACCGTGAATGTTATGTTTACTGATGGACACTTTATACAGGATAGTACCACACAATCATCGTGAATGTGTGGGTTACTGATGGACACTCTATAACAGGATAGTACTACACAATCACCCTGAATGTGTGAGTTACTGATGGTCACTCTATAACAGGATAGTACCACACAATCACCCTGAATGTGCAGGTTACTGATGGTCACTCTATAACAGGATAGTACTACACAATCACCCTGAATGTGCGGGTTACTGATGGTCACTCTATAACAGGATAGTACTACACAATCACCCTGCATGTGCGGGTTACTGATGGTCACTCTATAACAGGATAGTACTACACAATCACCGTGAATGTTATGTTTACTGATGGACACTTTATACAGGATAGTACCACACAATCATCGTGAATGTGTGGGTTACTGATGGACACTCTATAACAGGATAGTACTACACAATCACCCTGAATGTGCAGGTTACTGATGGTCACTCTATAACAGGATAGTACTACACAATCACCCTGAATGTGCGGGTTACTGATGGTCACTCTATAACAGGATAGTACTACACAATCACCCTGAATGTGCGGGTTACTGATGGTCACTCTATAACAGGATAGTACTACACAATCACCCTGCATGTGTGGGTTACTGATGGTCACTCTATAACAGGATAGTACTACACAATCACCGTGCATGTGTGGGTTACTGATGGTCACTCTATAACAGGATAGTACTACACAATCACCGTGCATGTGTGGGTTACTGATGGACACTCTAAAACAGGATAGTACTACACAATCACCGTGAATGTGTGGGTTACTGATGGTCACTCTTTAACAGGATAGTACTACACAATCACCCTGGGTTACTGATGGACACTCTATAACAGGATAGTACTACACAATCACCCTGGGTTACTGATGGACACTCTATAACAGGATAGTACTACACAATCACCCTGAATGTGTGGGTTACTGATGGACACTCTATAACAGGATAGTACTACACAATCACCCTGGGTTACTGATGGACATTATAACAGGATAGTACCACACAATCACCGTGCATGTGTGGGTTACTGATGGACACTCTATAACAGGATAGTACTACACAATCACCTTGAATGTGCAGGTTACTGATGGACACTCTATAACAGGATAGTACTACACAATCACCGTGAATGTGTGGGTTACTGATGGACGCTCTATAACAGGATAGTACTACACAATCACCCTGAATGTGTGGGTTACTGATGGTCACTCTATAACAGGATAGTACTACACAATCGCCCTGAATGTGCAGGTTACTGATGGTCACTCTATAACAGGATAGTACTACACAATCACCGTGCATGTGTGGGTTACTGATGGACGCTCTATAACAGGATAGTACTACACAATCACCCTGAATGTGTGGGTTACTGATGGTCACTCTATAACAGGATAGTACTACACAATCGCCCTGAATGTGCAGGTTACTGATGGTCACTCTTTAACAGGATAGTACTACACAATCACCGTGAATGTGTGGGTTACTGATGGACGCTCTATAACAGGATAGTACTACACAATCACCGTGAATGTGTGGGTTACTGATGGACGCTCTATAACAGGATAGTACTACACAAACACCCTGAATGTGTGGGTTACTGATGGACACTTTATAACAGGATAGTACTACACAATCACCCTGAATGTGTGGGTTACTGATGGACACTCTATAACAGGATCGTACTACACAATCACCGTGAATGTGCGGGTTACTGATGGACACTCTATAACAGGATAGTACCACACAATCACCCTGAATGTGTGGGTTACTGATGGACACTCTATAACAGGATAGTACTACACAATCACCGTGAATGTGTGGGTTACTGATGGACACTCTATAACAGGATAGTACTACACAATCACCCTGAATGTGTGGGTTACTGATGGTCACTCTATAACAGGATAGTACTACACAATCACCCTGAATGTGCAGGTTACTGATGGACATTATAACAGGATAGTACTACACAATCACCCTGAATGTGTGGGTTACTGATGGTCACTCTATAACAGGATAGTACTACACAATCACCCTGAATGTGCGGGTTACTGATGGACACTATAACAGGATAGTACTACACAATCACCCTGCATGTGTGGGTTACTGATGGACACTTTATAACAGGATAGTAAGGGTCAAAATAAAATCCATGTTAAGTTATAAGAAAGATATATGGTTCTCTGTCTAATATCTGGGTAACACTACTAGCTACGTGGTAAACACTAAAGCATCCTTAATAGGTTAGCATTAGTCCAGTTAGTTAATATATAGGTGAAGTGATAAATGAAAAAGTAAAAACTCAAACAACACAGTAAAGGCTGTCAGATATATTTAATGATTACAAAATCTAAGCATCTCTCAAATCGTCACCACAATCTTACTAAACTATTGAATGTTAGATTAAAAAAGGACCACCAATAAGTAAGCAGGGGCATGCCTTGGCCCACACATTTACACACCTGTACAATTAGATGAATAACACATTTTTGGAAAAGTAGAAAATTAAAAAAATACCAAAAAATAAACTTAACTGTGAGATGTGTTTTGATTATGCTTTATTTGTAAAAAACTTTCCTTTGTCCATAATGCATTTAGAAAATTGATTGAAAAGAATGTTTTTGTTATGAGCTATAAATTTGGACAGACTTTTAGTGTCAAAAACCAACCCAACCTCCAATTTCAGTGTTATTATGACATCTCATTCAAAATGGGTCCAAGCACAACCTGGCTAGGGAATATTTAAAAGGGAAACCATCATGAGGCCTAAATTATGATTGTTATTTGAACATTCCTTTTCAGCTCGTGCTCAAATCTTTTTTATAAATATTTATTACAAACACCTATTGTCTATATACAGGTAATACATCTTACCTTAATAAGCAAGTCAAAATAATGATAGATTATTAATTAGAGAAGGCTAATCGATGACGGTATCTGACAGCCCTTATTGGGACAACACAACAGGTACAAATAAGTTACACTAATCAACTATGTATATACCTTTATGGTACTTATCACCTGAAAAAGCACAACAAAGACAAAAATGCAAAAATCAAGCAACTAAAAAAGAGCTGAACTACAATTAACAACTGGAAGTGTATGATAACAATTACACAAGACAGATTCATTTATATAACATTTCATAACATTAACATTATTGGAATATTTCACATTATTATCAAAGTATATAATAAAAATAAACCAATATGGTTACTGCTTTCTGAAAACATACTCAAAATATATGTAGAGCTGAAAGATCATTGATACACATAATTGTCGGTAGCATTGATCCACAAAGGCCTAGAATGTTTTAATGACAATTTTACAAACACACAAAAAAGTAGGCCTTCATTGTATTTTTTACTTTTTTTCAGCTGTATATTTTCAATTGTAGCTTTAGTTCAAATTTCATTCTTCTTTCTTAAAAAAGAAATGCAGTGTGTTAATATGTCTCAGTTTTTGCATTTTGTGTATAATATAACAATATTACAACCAATAGGCTGGGATAATACTTGTACATGGTAACATAACGATAATCAAATACTATTAGGAAAAGGAAAGCAATGTCTGAATTTTCAAACACATACACAGCATGCATAAATCAGACTGATGGACGCCCAAGAATCGCGCATATACCAAACATCAAAACTCTGCCTCTTGTAGTTTCTGACAAAAGGTTTTTCTTAAGTTGTTTAAGTTTTACTATATAGCCAAATATGACGTATGTAGCCATAAAAAATGTCCATGCTGGCAGCTATTTTTCTTTTTCTTAAATTCTTTTAACAACTTTAAGTTCACCCTGCCTGATGCAGCATCTGATAAAGTTTGGTTGAGTTTGACAAGTGATTTCAAGGGCTTTAGCAATTGGGTCCACATACTATATAATTTAAAACAGAAGTTAATTTCTGTTGTGAAAATGGCTCTTTAGTCTGTTGCTTTGCAGAAATTTAACTTGAAATGTAGCAATGTATCTCAGTATAACATATAAATGTTAGGACCTGAATCTATGAATTAGAGATTCCAAGCAGTGATCCAATCTTATTAGAGATGGTGAAAGTGACTCTCACTCAATGCAACCAGTTCTAGCTGACAAAAGCTTCTATATATTGAAGCGCCTAGTTGTTATTATTGAACATTATTATTATTATTGTGTAGAGAAAAGTTATAAAAATATTTTGTGTACGACACAATATGCTCACCTCCGTCTACTGCACCTACAATTGTTTGGTTTGAAAATAACAGTCCAGTTAACAAAAAATGTGTTTTTCTGTACATTTCTCAAACAATACCCTGTGCTTCCAGTTAGTATTTTAGCATTCATTATAAATTGTTCTTAGTATAATCATGTGAATCATGTAAAACATGTAGTTCATCAATTTCTTAAGCTTTGTATTTTTGTTTATGACAGGTTATGACTGTAAAAGCATGTAACATAAACAGCACTCTAATCAAACAAATTGGCAAATAGTCCTGAGAAGACTTTTTGACAAACAATAATGCATTGATTAAGTCTTTATATGCCCTAATGCCTTGACAAGGTTGCTTATGTTTCCAATGATATTTATTTCTTTTAATGTGTAAAAACAGCACTTTTCAGTGCTTTAATTATTGAATGTTTTAAGTAATAAGTGCATAAACAAGCTCACATGATGACACAGGCTTTAAGGAGGCTCAAATCTGGCATCAAGTAATAAAGAGTTACTTACTTTAGAAATTTAGTGAAGATTGGACCATAAGTGTGGCCACTGGGTTGATTACATTTTCTAGAATTTTACCAAGTAACCTACTAAATCCACATGACTCACTTCAAAACATATGTAAGATTTCATACTGGCAAACATGCTGGCCAAGTTTGGTGAAGATTGGGCAATCAATGTGGCCTCTTAAGTGTTTTCAAAAGGATTTTCTAAAATGTGACCTACTTTTTGATCCCAAGCGACCCAATAATATAGTCATCCAAGATTTGTTGCAGACAAACAATCTGATTAAGTTTGGTGAAGATAAGGCTATGAATGTGGCCTCTTGTGTGTTCACAAGCTTTTGCTATGATTTGACCTAGTGACCTACTTTTTGACCCCACGTGACCCAATATTGAACTCATCCAAAATTTCATGCAGACGAAAATCTGATCAAATTTGGTGAAGATTGGGTCATAAATAAGACCTGTAGTGTGTTCAAAGGCTTTTCCTAAGAGCTGACCTAGTGACCTATTTTTTGACCCCACGTGACCCAATAATGAACTCATCCAAGATTTCATGCAGACAAACATTCTGACCAAGTTTGGTGAAGATTGGGCTATAAATGTGATCTCTAGTGTGTTCAAAAGTGTTTTCTAAAATTTGACCTAGTGACCTACTTTTTAACCCCACGTGACCCAATAACGAAATCATCCAAGATTTTATGTAGACGAAAATTCTGACAATGTTTGATGAAGATTGGCCTTTAAATATGGCCTCAAAAGTGTTCACAAGCTTTATCTAAGATCTGACCTAGTGACTTATTTTTTGACCCCACGTGACCCAGTTACGAACTCATCCAAGATTTCATGCAGACAAATATTCTGTCCAAGTTTGGTGAAGATTGGGCTATAAATGTGATCTCTAGTGTGTTCAAAAGTGTTTTCTAAAATTTGACCTAGTGACCTTCTTTTTAACCCCACGTGACCCAATAACGAACTCATCCAAGATTTTATGTAGACGAAAATTATGACAATGTTTGATGAAGATTGGCCTTTTAATATGGCCTCTAGAGTGTTCACAAGCTTTTCCTAAGATCTGACCTAGTGACCTATTTTTTGACCCTACGTGACCCAGTTACGAACTCATCCAAGATTTCATGCAGACAAACATTCTGACCAAGTTTGGTGAAGATTGGGCTATAAATGTGGTCTCTAGTTTGTTCACAAGGTTTTTTCTAAGATTTGACCTAGTGACGTACTTATTGACCCCACATTTTATGCAGGCAACATTCTGATCAAGTTTGGTGAAGATTGGGCCATAAATGGGGCCTCTAGTGTGTTCACAAGCTTTTGCTCAGATTTGACCTAGTGACCTACTTTTTGACCCCACGTGACCCAATAATGAACTCATTAAAAGATTTTATCCAGACAAACATTCTGGCCATGTTTGATAAAGATTGGGCCATAAATGTGGCCTCTAGTGTGTTCAAAAGCTTTTTCCTAAGATCTGACCTAGTACCTACTTTTTGACCCCACGTGACCCAGTATCGAACTCATTCAAGATTTCATGCAGACAAACATTCTGATCAAGTTTGGTGAATATTGAGCTATAAATGTGGCCTCTAGTATGTTAACAAGTTTTTCCTAAAATTTGACCTAGTGTCCTACTTTTTTACCCCAGGTTACCCAATAACGAACTCATCTAAGATTTCATGCCGACAAACATTCTGACCAAGTTTGATAAAGATTGGATAAAAACTGTGGTCGTAGTGTGTTCACAAGGTAAATGTTGACGACAGACGACGAAGGACGGACGAAGCGGTATCACAATAGCTCCCCTTGAGCACGTTGTGCTCAGGTCAGCTAAAAATAATAAAATAAATTAATTAATTAATAATAATAAAGTAAATTATGTATCAAACATGATACTTACAATTTCCTAGTTGTTTCAGAAGATAAAAATTAAATTTTGATAAATGGTTTTCTTAGTAAAAAAAATAAATTAAATTGAACAATTTAAGTATTGCTTTCATTCATGAATAATGTAAAAAAGGGCAAAGTATTAACATCTTTTGCCAAAGTGGGGCAAACCGTGAATCTCTCCCCTTTCATTAGGGCGAACTTTCACCAATCAAGGGAAGACGAATTGTGAAAAGAACGAAGAGTTACTAATTCATGTCCAAGGAGGTGAATTAAGCATTATGCACATTTTTACTGCAGGAAGGACTAATGCCTGTGGTAAATGCATGAGGTACTGTCTTGTAAAGGAATAGCAAAAATTTGCTGCATTTCTGATTGTTAAAATTGAAGAAATCAAGGGAAGTGTATGGTTTTGTTATTCAAGTATATGGCATTGGTCCAGGATCGGAAAATATTCTTGCTCACAATTGCTATAGCTCTGTTCATATGCGGCTGTTTTATGTTAAGAAACAACGTTTTTACTGAGGTTGTCTTGCATGCTTACACTTTGTTACCTAAGTTTGTTAGAAGACGGTGATATAAAAGAATGCCAGTACACTTTTATGAACTTTTTGCTTAGCCCTCAAATTATAGTTTGGATGTTTTAAGACTAAATGGCTGATGAATATGTCACACTCTCTAGTGTGATAAAAATGGAATTAAATAAGCAAACAACTTGCATTCAACATGCAACATTAAATAATACTGGACAGAATGTAGTTCTCATGTTGCAAATATAAAGAGGTATGAATTGAGGATTTACTTGTTTATGATATCTAAAATCATGGTCTATTCCCCGGAATGTAACCACCTATAGATGGTGTTTGTATCCCCCCACCTATACATGGTGTTTGTGCCCGCACATACAGATAGTGTTTGTGTACAGACCTATACATGGTGTTTGTGTCCCCACCTACAGATGGTGTTTGTGTCCAGACCTATAGATGGTGTTTGTGTCAAAGACCTAAAGATGGTGTTTGTGTCCCCCCACCAATACATGGTGTTTGTGTCCACACATATAGATGGTGTTTGTATCCCCCCACCAATACATGGTGTTTGTGTCCCCACCTATAGATGGTGTTTGTGTCCAGACCTATAGATGGTGTTTGTGTCCCTACCAACAGATGGTGTTTGTTTCCAGACCTATACATGGTGTTTGTGTCCCCCCACCTATAGATGGTGTTTGTGTCCCCACCAACAGATGGTGTTTGTGTCCAGACCTATAGATGGTGTTTGTGTCCCCACCAACAGATGGTGTTTGTGTCCAGACCTATAGATGGTGTTTGTGTCCAGACCTAAAGATGGTGTTTGTGTCCAGACATACAGATGGTGTTTGTGTCCCCACCAACAGATGGTGTTTGTGTCCAGACCTATAGATGGTGTTTGTGTCCAGACCTAAAGATGGTGTTTGTGTCCAGACATACAGATGGTGTTTGTGTCCCCACCAACAGATGGTGTTTGTGTCCAGACCTAAAGATGGTGTTTGTGTCCAGACCTAAAGATGGTGTTTGTGTCCAGACCTAAAGATGGTGTTTGTGTCCCCACCAACAGATAGTGTTTGTGTCCCCACCAACAGAAGGTGTTTGTGTCCCCACCAACAGATGGTGTTTGTGTCCAGACCTATAGATGGTGTTTGTGTCCCCACCAACAGATGGTGTTTGTGTCCAGACCTATAGATGGTGTTTGTGTCCAGACCTATAGATGGTGTTTGTGTCCGCACATATAGATGGTGTTTGTGTCCCCACCTATAGATGGTGTTTGTGTCCAGACCTAATGATGGTGTTTGTGTCCAGACCTATACATGGTGTTTGTGTCCAGACCTAAAGATGGTGTTTGTGTCCAGACCTATAGATGGTGTTTGTGTCCCCACCAACAGATGGTGTTTGTGTCCAGACCCATAGATGGTGTTTGTGTCCAGACCTAAAGATGGTGTTTGTGTCCAGACCTATAGATGGTGTTTGTGTCCCCACCAATAGATGGTGTTTGTGTCCAGACCTATAGATGGTGTTTGTGTCCAAACCTAAAGATGGTGTTTGTGTCCAGACCTACAGATGGTGTTTGTGTCCCCACCAACAGATGGTGTTTGTGTCCAGACCTATACATGGTGTTTGTGTCCAGACCTAAAGATGGTGTTTGTGTCCAGACCTAAAGATGGTGTTTGTGTCCCCACCAACAGATGGTGTTTGTGTCCCCACCAACAGATGGTGTTTGTGTCCAGACCTATAGATGGTGTTTGTGTCCCCACCAACAGATGGTGTTTGTGTCCAGACCTATAGATGGTGTTTGTGTCCAGACCTGAAGATGGTGTTTGTGTCCAGACCTATAGATGGTGTTTGTGTCCCCACCAACAGATGGTGTTATTTGTCCCCACCAACAGATGGTGCTTGTGTCCAGACCTATAGATGGTGTTTGTGTCCGAACGTAAAGATGGTGTTGGTGTCCCCACCAACAGATGGTGTTTGTGTCCCCACCAACAGATTGAGTTTGTGTCCCACCAACAGATTGTGTTTGTGTCCCCCACCAACAGATTGAGTTTGTGTCCCCATCAACAGATGGTGTTTGTGTCCAGACCTATAGATGGTGTTTGTGTCCAGACCTATAGATGGTGTTTGGGTCCAGACCTATAGAAGGTGTTTGTTTCCCCACCTATAGATGGTGTTTGTGTCCATACCTATACATGGTGTTTGTGTCCCCACCAACAGATGGTGTTTGTGTCCAGACCTATAGATGGTGTTTGTGTCCCCACCTATAGATGGTGTTTGTGTCAAGACCTATAGATGGTGTTTGTGTCCAGACCTAAAGATTGTGTTTGTGTCCAGACCTAAAGATTGTGTATGTGTCCAGACCTATAGATGGTGTTTGTGTCCAGACCTAAAGATGGTGTTTGTGTCCCCACCAACAGATGGTGTTTGTGTCCAGACCTATAGATGGTGTTTGTGTCCCCACCTATAGATGGTGTTTGTGTCCCCAGCAACAGATGGTGTTTGTGTCCAGACCTAAAGATGGTGTTTGTTTGTGTCCAGACCTATACATGGTGTTTGTGTCCAGACCTAAAGATGGTGTTTGCGTCCAGACCTATAGATGGTGTTTGTGTCCCAACCTATAGATGGTGTTTGTGTCCTCACCAACAGATGGTGTTTGTGTCCAGACCTATAGATGGTGTTTGTGTCCAGACCTAAAGATGGTGTTTGTGTCCAGACCTAAAGATAGTGTTTGTGTCCCCACCTATAGATGGTGTTTGTGTCCCCACCAACAGATGGTGTTTGTTCCCAGACCTATAGATGGTGTTTGTGTTCAGACCTATACATGGTGTTTGTGTCCCCAGCAACAGATGGTGTTTGTGTCCAGACCTAAAGATGGTGTTTGTGTCCAGACCTATAGATGGTGTTTGTGTCCAGACCTATACATGGTGTTTGTGTCCCCACCAACAGATGGTGTTTGTGTCCCCACCTATAGATGATGTTTGTGTCCCCACTTATAGATGGTGTTTGTGTCCCCACTAACAGATGGTGTTTGTGTCCAGACCTAAAGATGGTGTTTGTGTCCAGACCTATAGATGGTGTTTTTGTCCCCACCTATAGATGGTGTTTGTGTACCCACCAACAGATGGTGTTTGTGGCAGACCTATAGATGGTGTTTGTGTCCAGACCTTAAGATGGTTGTTTGTGTCCAGACCTAAAGATGGTGTTTGTGTCCCCACCTATAGATGATGTTTGTGTCCCCACCAACAGATGGTGTTTGTGTCCAGACCTATAGATGGTGTTTGTGTCCAGACCTATACATGGTGTTTGTGTCCCCAGCAACAGATGGTGTTTGTGTCTAGACCTAAAGATGGTGTTTGTGTCCAGACCTATAGATGGTGTTTTTGTCCCCACCTATAGATGGTGTTTGTGTACCCACCAACAGATGGTGTTTGTGGCAGACCTATAGATGGTGTTTGTGTCCAGACCTAAAGATGGTGTTTGTGTCCAGACCTAAAGATGGTGTTTGTGTCCCTACCTATAGATGGTGTTTGTGTCCCCACCAACAGATGGTGTTTGTGTCCAGACCTATAGATGGTGTTTGTGTCCAGACCTATACATGGTGTTTGTTTGTGTCCAGACCTATACATGGTGTTTGTGTCCAGACCTATACATGGTGTTTATGTCCCCACCAACAGATGGTGTTTGTGTCCAGACCTATAGATGGTGTTTGTGTCCCCACCTATAGATGGTGTTTGTGTCCCCACCAACAGATGGTGTTTGTGTCCAGACCTAAAGATGGTGTTTGTGTCCAGACCTAAAGATGGTGTTTGTGTCCAGACCTATAGATGGTGTTTGTGTCCCCACCTATAGATGGTGTTTGTGTCCAGACCTATACATGGTGTTTGTTTGTGTCCAGACCTATACATGGTGTTTGTGTCCAGACCTATACATGGTGTTTATGTCCCCACCAACAGATGGTGTTTGTGTCCAGACCTATAGATGGTGTTTGTGTCCAGACCTAAAGATGGTGTTTGTGTCCCCACCTATTGATTGTGTTTACATCCCCACTGTGTTAGGTATATACCTGGTGTGGCAGAATAGACCAGGTTATGAGAACTACCTTCTTGAGAGAAAAACTAATGAAAACAAATCAGTAATAGCAAGACGGATAAATGAAAAAAAAGAAAATCGTATGCTGACAATTAGCTAAAAATGCAAATCAACATATAAATAACTCTACTGTTTAATTTTATAAAGTGATTGTTCTCCTACCGTCCATATTTTCAGTGAGGGGAATTTTCTCTGCCCCTGCAACATGGGAGGGTCCATACTTAGTGATAATAAAGTTATCAATGGACAGGACAGAGAATATTAAGAAACATATATAGAGCTTTTATGCTGCTATACATGTATTTAATAGCTTTCTACTGAATACATCTTGACTAAAAAAAACTACATCAATAATATTCACAAATATTTCAGTAAGTTATGGTCTATTAAAAATATTTCAGCTTGGCTTTGAATAAAACGTAAAATTTATATTTAGCTCACTGACTTTTAATAAGAAAGTATAAACACGCCCTTGCTTTTCCATTCTTGTGTTATTATATTAAATAAGGAATTGACAACATACAGTTGTACTTATAATGACAATTTTAAAAAAAAAATTAGTAGAAGATGAGCAACTTAAATAGTGTATATAAAATATAAACAACTATATTCAACCTAAAGCAACTACTTTCTGTCCAGTATAATAAAAATAAGTCAAATAAAATGCTAAATATGCTGTCATTAAACAGTGATTTTACTTTTATGAAGTTAACTGCATAAAACAACCAATGACCTATTATTGACTGGCAAGATACTACATACTGAAGCCTATCAGGTCCCTTTTACACATCTGGTCTACACGTGTGAAAACTTTACTACTGAGGTACTTTCACTTGTGAATCTAGACTTATATAAATAGACCCTATTTACTATTAGCCTTTAAAATCCATATTGATTAGACTAAGACACATGGAGTAGATAAATGAGTATATATGTCACCAGTTTTTATTCAGCCAGATGTGTGTGTGGGTGCCCTGTATTATAGTCAACCCTGGCCAAAACCTAGGGGACAAGGTGTGCCAACCTACCTGTGTCACTCTGCAGAATGGTCTTCTCTGACATCGTGATCTTGCCCACCTGGCTGTTGGTTGACGTACGGATACTGGCAGAAACAACATGGTTTATTACATATATATTACTGGTTTGTTCAATTTTTAAATACACCAAATTATAGGCAATAGAGGTTACTAATAATAAAACTACAGACAGCAACAATCTGCAAAAGAACTAGTAATGCACCACAGGTCAACCAGATGTCTTCATTAGATGGAGGTTGTTATAACAACTAGGACTGGATATAAAGTAGTAAGAGGTGTTGTAAGTAAGCAATAGTCAGTCCAGGGGTTTGTTATGGTTGAGAGAGGTGCAGATGGTACAAACCTGGAGTACAGTACAGCAAAGAGCCAAATAAGGAGAGCTATGATGGACTGCCAGTCAAACGTCTTGCTATCACCCCAGACCTGGGCACCATCACCCTCATGGTGGGTCAGATTACCACTCACAATGGCAGTCAGACTGGGGTTGCAGCTAGCATCTGAAAACATGTGTCAAGAGGTAGCATAGTGACATCAGCATTCCATAATTCTGGCATTAGGTGGATCTGGTGAGCATTACAAATTTCTTTATGTTTTGAATTGGGAAAATTCTCTTAGAAATTGGGAAAATTCTCTTAGAAATTGGGAAAAAGACATACTTTTTGTGATTGGAAACACTACCCAATATCGGTCTTCAAAACAGGAAAAAAATCAGTATAGGTTCGAAAATTGATACTTCTGCAGCAAAAAAGGTCACGATACATAAGGTGGTCAACTGTATATCATGTGTATGCTACTCACTGGGGTTGTTGGTCATGGCTGACCAGGTCAAGTAGGTGACATAGGCCGAGATCACAGAAGACTGAAGGATGCCCGATCTAGGCTGATCTGTATTGAGAAAATGCAGGTTTTGTTATCCATATAATTATATCTGCTGATCAATCTATTACAGCAATCCATGACAGGCAGTTATCACGATATCACCTGATCAATCATTACAATTATACATGACAAGCAGTTAACATACCTCCTGATTGATCTATAAAAGCAATGCAGGACAGGCAGTTAACATATCTACTGATTGATCTATTATAGCAATGCAGGACAGGCAGTTAGCATGCCTCCTGATTGATCTATTACAGCAATGCAGGACAGGCAGTTAGCATGCCTCCTGATTGATCTATTACAGCAATGCAGGACAGGCAGTTGTCATGATATCCCCTGACGTAACTTAAATTTGTGGAATCCTTAAAAGTTGATAAGTACAGAAAATCTAGGGATGGTAGGAAAGTGATAGACATATTGACAGCAATTACTCTATACACACTTCATCAGCCCAGTCATTATCACTCTTCTGATATGTCTTGTATCAATCAATGCTTATTTGCATCAAGATAAGAGCTTTATTAAAACTGCCTGAGCAGATAATATACTTACACTCCTGTATCTTGGGCAGGATGGAGAGGATGGTGATGCCAATACACAAGATCAGGTTGAAACTCGTAAAGAACTTGTGTAGCCCACACTCTCCTCCCTGTAGTGATAGAGGATTGTAAACAAGTTTACCATGTAGAAATATTACTGCCATATGACATGTCAGTTCTAAAATGCTTTATTAACATGAATCTATGTAAAAAAGTAAGTGGGAATAAAGTCACTGGCAATGTATATCTTAGTTAAAATAGGAGTGGGAAGAGGGAGCTGGGAATGTAAAAACGTAAGGAAGGAATGGTGGAGGCAGCTGGAAATACAAGTCAGGAAGTGGGATTTAAGTCACTGGCAATATCTGGTGTTAGGTATATGTAGTGTGTGTGTGTTAGGGGGCTAGGGGTTGGGAAGGTTATAATAATAAATAAATAATAGTAATAAAAAATGATTGAGCAACTCGATTTCAAACAACCGAGGAATACATAATTTGAACGATGATTAGTAGGTGACATTAATGAGCCATTATTAGTGGCATTAACCATTAACTCAAACACAGTGACAAGACAAACTTTTTTCAAAGGTTGATTAAAATTATCAATACTTACATTGGCATAGAATATATAGAAGAGTATAAATCCTGCAATGGCAAGAAGATAGAAGAAGATGGTGAAGAACAGAAGACCTGAAACAGAAATAGAATATACATTACAATCTGACTCAATGGTATGACAAATTGAACACCATTTAGTAACATAAATTATTAACATGATTTAACATATTTCTGCAAGTAAAATTTAACTACTGAACATAGTTAACTAACATACCTCCATGAGACCAAAAAATAGTAAAGTTAAACCATTTTAGTTAATGGCTACTATGCTTAAACAATATGTAAATTTCTTAAGTGCCAGCAACTACAAGTAGGTAAGACAACTCACCAATGTACCAGCACTTGTTCTCTGTTTCCTCATAGTTCTCTCCCCAGGCCTCACTCCAACCATGGGCAAAGTCTATCAGCAGGATCAGTTGTATGAGGATGAACAGAAAGCCTCCGACTAGGCCAATCCACATCCATGCTACAGGGAAAAACAATTGTGCCATGTTTAGTAACACATTAGATTATAGAATCAGTAACTACTCTATAGGAACTTTCCAAAAGAATATGTATATCTTTGTGAGCCATACACAATAACCAATATGCAATTTGATGAAAATCAATATAGCATGTAACATTAACATGACAGAAATTCTAATGAGCCTTTCTTTCTTAGCTTTGTGTTGTTTGCAAAAATTCTAAGATGGTCATTTCAGTGATGTACAGCCTATTTATAGGGCAGGACCCTAAGACCCCAGACTAATGTCTGGGAAGAAACATTGGAGCACCACGTCAGCTGGAAAACCTTCTCACATTATGTTTGGCGCCAGATGTCAGCTGGATGACCTTGTAACGTTAGGTTTGGCACCACATATCAGCTGGAAGACTTTCCCACATTAGGTTTGGCACCACATATCAGCTGGAAGACTTTCCCACACTAGGTTTGGCACCACATGTCAGCTGGAAGACCTTCCCACATTAGGTTTGGTACCACCTGTCAGCTGGAAGACCTTCCCACATTATGTTTGGCGCCACATGTCAGCTGGATGACCTTGTAACTTTAGGTTTGGCACCACATATCAGCTGAAAGACTTTCCCACATTAGGTTTGGCACCACATATCAGCTGGAAGACCTTCCCCCATTAGGTTTGGTACCACATGTCAGCTGGATGACCTAGTAACATTAGGTTTGGCACCACATGTCAGCTGGATGACCTAGTAACATTAGGTTTGGCACCACATGTCAGCTGTAAGACCTTCCCACATTAGGTTTGGCACCACATGTCAGCTGTAAGACCTTCCCACATTAGGTTGGGCACCACATGTTAGCTGGAAGACCTTCCCACATTAGGTTTGGCACCACATGTCAGCTGGAAGACCTTCCCCCATTAGGTTTGGTACCACATGTCAGCTGGATGACCTAGTAACATTAGGTTTGGCACCACATGTCAGCTGTAAGACCTTCCCACATTAGGTTTGGCACCACATGTCAGCTGTAAGACCTTCCCACATTAGGTTGGGCACCACATGTCAGCTGGAAGACCTTCCCACATTAGGTTTGGCACCACATGTCAGCTGGAAGACCTTCCCCCATTAGGTTTGGTACCACATGTCAGCTGAATGATCTTTTCATGTTAGATTTGGTACCACATGTCAGCTGGAAGACTTTCCCACATTAGGTTTGGCACCACATGTCAGCTGGAAGACCTTCCCACATTAGGTTTGGTGCCACATGTCAGCTGTAAGACCTCACATTAGGTTTAGCACCATATGTCAGCTGGAAAACCATCCCACACTAGGTTTGGCATCACATGTCAGCTGGAAGACCTTCCCACATTAGGTTTGACACCACATGTCAGCTGGAAGACCTTCCCACATTAGGTTTGGCATCACATGTCAGCTGGAAGACCTCACATTAGGTTTAGCACCACATGTCAGCTGGAAAACCATCACACACTAGGTTTGGTGCCACATGTCAGCTGGAAGACCTCACATTAGGTTTAGCACCACATGTCAGCTGGAAAACCATCACACACTAGGTTTGGTGCCACATGTCAGCTGGAAGACCTCACATTAGGTTTAGCACCACATGTCAGCTGGAAAACCATCACACATTAGGTTTGGCACCACATGTCAGCTGGAAGACCTCACATTAGGTTTAGCACCACATATCAGCTGGAAAACCATCACACATTATGTTTGGCGCCACATGTCAGCTGGATGACCTTGTAACGTTAGGTTTGGCACCACATGTCAGCTGGAAGACCTCACATTAGGTTTAGCACCACATGTCAGCTGGAAAACCATCACACACTAGGTTTGGCACCACATGTCAGCTGGAAGACCACCCCATGTTAGGTTTGACACCACATGTCAGCTGGAAGACCTCACATTAGGTTTAGCACCACATGTCAGCTGGAAAACCATCACACACTAGGTTTGGCATCACATGTCAGCTGGAAGACCTTCCCACATTAGGTTTGGCATCACATGTCAGCTGGAAGACCATCCCATGTTAGGTATGACACCACATGTCAGCTGGAAGACCTCACATTAGGCTTGGCACCACATGTCAGCTGGAAGACCTTCTTACATTAAGCTTGTAGCTCAGACTATGAGGAGTTAAAAGTAAAACATTAATTCGAGAAACAGGTGTGAAGAAATGGTGGCTAGTAAAAAGAAGAGTTGGAAGAGCAACTCACCTTTGCCAAAGTCCCCCCTCGGGATGAAGAAGGCCCCCACACAGATGCCAATCAGGATCAGGACTTTGAAAAACCAGAACCTGAAATAGCATAGGAAGATCACTGTACATAGAGCCAAAAGGCTGGGGTATTCAACATGTCATGTTGTGCTATAACAGAGTGCAGCCCTGATTTCCTTTTGCCGTATTATACAGCCAAATATGGGCTGTTGTCAAATGTGAAAAAGATTTCCAAAATAGGGTTGTTTTTCTAAATAATATTAAAATTTCCAAATAAAAGAAACACAGCCCAGGACTTCCCAATTTATAATAAATTTCACTTGATATATATTTTTTTATCCTTTAAGAAGATTTTTATTGTATGCCCAATGACATGTTTGATTTATATTTGCAATTTAAATGCATATTTGGTTAATTCATAATAGTTTTGTGTTTTTTTTCATTTATCCTCAATGGTAGTTATTATTTAAAGACTTTTTCCATTCCAGAAATCTCCAAGACTGTTTTTCCCCAAATTGCTAAAGGCCCTGTTGATGGGAAAATGCTTACAGGCGCATCTTTTATGTTAGCAGAATATGTTGTATCAATTCCATACCCATTTTGTATTTTGGACCTGGGATCTTTGGACGAGTTGACCTTGATCATGATGAGAGAGAACAGGAAGAAGAATGCCGCCATGGAGAAGCAGACCCTATAGACAGCCAGGTAGCCAACCACCTCATCACAGGTCTCTGCCTTCAGGATCTGACTGTTCCAGATTTCTGGGGCAACATAACTCTTACACAGGCCAGGGATCTGCAGAAATACAGTATACACATTCAACATGCAACTGATAATGACACGATCTGTGCTTTGGGGTCCAGATGTGGTAATAACATTACGCCAAAAAACAATGTTAAACTTGACAAAAATTTTTACTTAAAAGCCTTGCAGGTGCATGTAAGCTGATTGGGTTTTCTTTGTTTCATGATTGTAGAAATACAAAATTTACAGGATGGACAAATGGGATAATAGTCGGTGAAAGCTCTACAAAACAAGAAAAATTTGCTAATTAAACCAAGGTTACAATTCTAATCAGTAATATCACAGATGACCACATGTATGGTAAGTTTTTTTTAAAAATTTCTTTGATTGCATGATTTGTTATATTTTAAGAATTCCCATGTAAAAGTTAATTCAATTTTTGCACAGCGAAATTGAAACCCTAAGTAAGCACAGCGAAATTGAAACCCTAAGTAAGCACAGTGAAATTGAAACCCTAAGTAAGCACAGTGAAATTGAAACCCTAAGTAAGCATAGCGAAATTGAAACCCTAAGTAAGCACAGCAAAATTGAAACCCTAAGTAAGCACAGCGAAATTGAAACCCTAAGTAAGCACAGCGAAATTGAAACCCTAAGTAAGCACAGCGAAATTGAAACCCTAAGTAAGCACAGTGAAATTGAAACCCTAAGTAAGCACAGTGAAATTGAAACCCTAAGTAAGCACAGCGAAATTGAAACCCTAAGTAAGCACAGTGAAATTGAAACCCTAAGTAAGCACAGCAAAATTGAAACCCTAAGTAAGCACAGTGAAATTAAAACCCTAAGTAAGCACAGCGAAATTGAAACCCTAAGTAAGCACAGCAAAATTGAAACCCTAAGTAAGCACAGCGAAATTGAAACCCTAAGTAAGCACAGTGAAATTGAAACCCTAAGTAAGCACAGCGAAATTGAAACCCTAAGTAAGCACAGCAAAATTGAAACCCTAAGTAAGCACAGCGAAATTGAAACCCTAAGTAAGCACAGCGAAATTGAAACCCTAAGTAAGCACAGTGAAATTGAAACCCTAAGTAAGCACAGTGAAATTGAAACCCTAAGTAAGCACAGTGAAATTGAAACCCTAAGTAAGCACAGCAAAATTGAAACCCTAAGTAAGCACAGTGAAATTGAAACCCTAAGTAAGCACAGCGAAATTGAAACCCTAAGTAAGCATAGCGAAATTGTAACCCTAAATGAGCACAGCGAAATTGAAACCCTAAGTAAGCACAGTGAAATTGAAACCCTAAGTAAGCACAGTGAAATTGAAACCCTAAGTAAGCACAGTGAAATTGAAACCCTAAGTAAGCACAGCAAAATTGAAACCCTAAGTAAGCACAGTGAAATTGAAACCCTAAGTAAGCACAGCGAAATTGAAACCCTAAGTAAGCATAGCGAAATTGTAACCCTAAATGAGCACAGCGAAATTGAAACCCTAAGTAAGCACAGTGAAATTGAAACCCTAAGTAAGCACAGCGAAATTGAAACCCTAAGTAAGCATAGCGAAATTGAAACCCTAAGTAAGCACAGCGAAATTGAAACCCTAAGTAAGCACAGTGAAATTGAAACCCTAAGTAAGCACAGCGAAATTGAAACCCTAAGTAAGCACAGCGAAATTGAAACCCTAAGTAAGCACAGTGAAATTGAAACCCTAAGTAAATTTGTCCATTGGTGGCATTTCACCATTTTTCGTAAACACTGATATCCCATCAAATAATTAGGTAAAGATATTGCTATTTTGTATGTAGAAAGAAATCAATTAAATGTACCACCGCTGATGCACCACATGGTAGCTCACATGAAAGTTCCTGCCCCGACCAGTTTTGGTGGGAGGTCAAGGAATGTAAACCAGCGAATCTGACCCTTACAGCCAATGCTGCCCCACAACAAAATTCATAATGTACAAATATAACATAATTACACATTTAAAAACTACCTTATTTAATAATTCTGGATTGTGGTTACCATTTAAAGCACATATATTATTTAACACATAATCATGACTGCTATTGGTATTGACATTTCAATATGAATTGTTATTTCATTTGTTACAAACACTGTAACATTATTAACACATGGTTTATAATTTTATCATGCATTTTTACAGAGGTAGCTCACAGCAAAATGAAGTATTCACCTAAAAAACTGTTGTTTATTATATGTATTTTAGGTCAGTGTCTTAGTTCTAACAATGTGTTGCAGCACAACAGTTTCTACTATGCACAACAAGTGATCCATCCACACTGGGCCCAACAACATGGTCCACTGTATTGTAAATCCTTGCAGAAATTGCAGTGAGGCATCAGGTTAGCGTTAACTATGTATTAAAAACTTGTCCTTTAACTACATTTTTGGATCTATTGAAACCTAAATGAACACATAAAATTGTAGAAGTCATATAGTCATATATCAAAAAGGTCTTACTCTTTTAATAGACTAACAAACAATATTTCGACAGTTTAGTAATAGTATACTGTTTTACCATGCATGTTATTGCTGGTCAATGTACCGTATTTACTCAGCAAGTTTTTGCCAAGGGTGGAAATAACCATGGAAAAAAAAACGTAAAAAACCGGCAAGGAAAAAACTGGGTGGCAAAAACTAAAGAAAGAACTAAGAAAGAACTTGTTTCAATATGTCAACAATCCCTTTGAAAAGGTGTGAATATACCTGGTCAAAGCCTAAAAGGCACCAATCTCTTACACTGGTTCACACTTTAGGCACATGCCTTGCAGTAGACAGTGGCTGTGTATTGTAGATCTGTCATTTAGTGTCAATTAAGACCTTAATGGCCCCCCAACAGTGGCTGTGTATTGTAGACCTGTCAACTGGTGTCAATGAAGACCTTAAAGGCCCCCTCATAAAGTGATTTCACATAGTTTTACCCATCCCTTGTATTATATATTCTTCATACATTGTATTGTATTCATTCAGTTACTAAACATATTCCCAACAACTTAATTTCAAATAGTCAAACAAAGATACAAAACAGTTATGTCATATAGAGGTGGTAGGAACAAGGATCCAGTCTGGGACTTTTTCAACAAAGTTGAAAAAAGATGAAAAGATTATTGCCCGGTGCAAGAAATGTGGTCATGAGCAAAGCAACAATGCAAAGCGCATGAGAAACCATCATAAATCATGTTCTGCCGAAGTATATGTAAGTTTAAAGCGTCCTGCTGAAGGAAATCTCAGAGAAACAAGTGAGACATGCAGTGTCCCATCTCCTAAGAGAGCATATCTTCAAACAGACCTGGACGATAAAGTGTTTGTCACTACAGAGGGAACCAAAAGGAAATTGGACATACTGGTAGCAAAGTTCTTTTTTGCATGCAACATACCCTTCTCTGTGACTGAGCATGACTCATTCAAGACTTTGTTATCTACTCTGCGACCGGGATACAAACCACCAACAAGAAAGAATTTGTCGGGTCCATTACTGGATTCTGTTACAGAGGAGATTCAGTTGCAAGTGAAAACAGAAATCAATGGCAAAGAGTGTACATTAATAGAAGATGGCTGGAGCAACTGCCATAATGACCCTGTGACAGCTACATGTGTCAATGCTGACAAGAAAACATACTTCATCGATGCTAAATCTACAGGCTCAACCAGCAAAACAGGAGAAAATCTAGGTGACTTGTGCAAAGAAAGCATCAAGAAGGCATCATCTCTGCATGGATGTACTGTGAAAAATATAGTGACAGACAGTGCTAAAAACATGGAGAAAATGCGCAGGCTTCTACATGAGGACGATAGAGATTTACTGGTGTATGGGTGTCATGCACATTTGGTAAACTTACTAGGCCAGGATATTACACCATCATCTGTCATGAAACATGTTGTTGAAATACTTAAGAAATCACCACCAACCTAGTGCATGGCTCAGTGAATGTGACGGGAGCTTAAAGCCTCAGCTGCCTGGAGACACCAGGTGGAATAGTCAACAAACATGTATTGAGACATTTCTGAGGAACAGAGAGTTCATGATTAGAATCACCCAGGAACACAGTGACTCAATTGATTCTAGCATTGCCGGGAAAGTTAATGACTTCAAACTATATCAGCAAGTGAAAGACCTTCACAGCCAAATGAAACCAATCTCTGTCACAATGGATCAGATTCAGGGGGACTCTGCTAATGCTGCTGATGCCTGTGATGCTTGGATAACCCTGCTACAACACCCAGATATTACTATGCATAGTAAGGTTATCGAGAGCAGAATGAATCAAGCCCTGCAACCATTTCATCTCGCGGCCTACCTACTCCACCCTAAATACAGAGGTGTGCATCTGAGTGAACAGCAAACCGAATCAGCAAGGAATTGGATTAAACAGAGAGATGTGAGCTACATTTCTCCAGTGATCAGCTTTGAGACACAGGCTGCACCATACCCATCTTCGTTCTGGAGTGCTTCTGCAACAAGTATGGATAGTTGCATTTGGTGGAGAGCAATGACCAAAAGTGAGCTTCCCTCCAGGATTTGTTGACCTCATGATATGATATGAGAAACTCCCTGCAAGTTCTGCTTCTGTGGAAAGGGTGTTCTCCAATTTCAGTACAATTAAGACAAAACTCAGGAACCGTCTTGAAATAGAAAAGGCAGGCAAGCTCGTGTTCTGTTACAGAATGTTGAGAGGCTCAGTAGAGTTTGAGTACTGAGAAAATGTGTGCAAAATCAGTTACTATTGAGTGAAGGGTTAATTTTCAAAATGTAAGTGGTACTATTTAATGTGAAGAGAATGTGAATGGAAAAGCCAGAAAAAAGTGTTCAATTAATAGTGTTGATGAGAAATGAAGCCAGGGTAGGGATAAAATGTGCTCACTGTTACTTGACCTATGTTGCTTCTTCATTTTTGATTTTCTGAATTCGGATGTGCAAACTTTATACATCTCAGAAAACAGAATTTTGATGAGAGGTATATAAAAATGCATTGATCTGTGTTCCCTTCTTCTAAAAATGTTGTAATTTAAATTATATTATTAAACTAGTAAAAATGCATTTATCTATTAGTGATGTCTGATAAATAAAATTAACTTAACAAGAATTATCCAAAGCCTTGTCTTTCACTTTTAACCCTGATATATCACCTATCATGGTTTTTGCCATTTTTGCCGGTTTTTACCAGTTTTTGCCATTTTTTTTCAGTTTTTGCCACTGGCAAGGAAAAAAACTAGTTTTTGCCGAAAAACAAACAAACCCACGGGTTAGTAAAAACAAGTCCTAAAATTGCCTTGAAAAGTCTATTCGACTTATGGGCAAGATATAAAAAAAACACACATTTAAAATGGGAAGCTGATTTAGGTCAGAGCCTATGCACAGAAACACCAATAAACCGGTATACATTGGACTGTGTGTTTCCATGTGAAAAGTAATTTTGTAACCATTGAATATGTTTATGATAATCAGCTCTTATCTGGAAGATTTTTATTAAGTTCAAAATATCATGTATAAAAAAACTTTTTTAAAACACCTTTTCATTGTGTTTAAATTTTCATCTATAACCAGAAATATCACTCAATTGTGTACTAGCTAACAGCTATGAAAATGTGTCACATGTGACAAGGAAAATTAGCATTGACCTCCCAGATGTAACTACATCAGCATCGGCAAGACCTGAATTTTTTTATCTACGTCACCAAGTCTGGCTTGATGCAAGATATCGAGGAAGGGGCCGAGATTGATACAGTACACAAGATCACACGGGACAAATGACAGCTTGCAGGTGGTTTGGGGCAGCTTGCTGGTGGTTTGGGGTTATGCTAATAAGCTACAGGAGATACACGTCATAATGACTTCTCTGCTTTCAAGATTTGATTGGCTGAGTGATTATCTTAATTAAAATGGGCAGAAATAAGCATAGGATGAAAGTTAACACATAACATCATTATATTGTTATCTTAGTTGAAACTAAGGGCTGAAGAGATTCTGAGCTTGTACAATGTCATTCTAAAAGCTGCTAGAGAAATGCAATCACGTCCAAAACGTCTTGTCAGTATTACAGGAATAACGTTTACATATCACAGTCCTGTCGACCTAAACCTGAGAAACTTGACTGACATGTCAATAAAGGTAACGGGTGTTTAAATGCTGTTAAAGGTGGGCAAACACCATGACCATTATCCGCATTTTGCAGTCATAAAAATGCGACCTATGTTAATTGATTCAAGAGATTATGTTTGTCATTAGGTCTGTCACGATACACTTGAAGTGTAACTTTGTAAAATATGACAGAGCTTTATATGCTTCATAACATGTAAACACAGAAACAAGAAAATAAGTAATACAACAAAGTCGGAAAGTGCAAACTGTCAAACAGCAATATAACTTCCCAACAGTGAAGTGTGATGCACCCAATGAATTTCAGTGATGACAATATACAAGTGTATTTAGGTTGGATGGACCTCAACCATATCTTACAGGCGCATTTAATGTCCACACAATGCAACTCCTTGAACAATTTTCATTGTTGATCTGTCCTCCTTTAGCCTGCAGTGGTCCAGCATATCGCTTTTATTTGGGTTCTTTCAAAAGAATCGACCAGCTCGGCCATGTTGTTTACAAAATGAACTGGTCACTTCGGATTAATTTGTCGAACAATAGGTATTAATAATGTTCCAAGAATTTCGCCAACAAATTTATAATAATCTGGCCATTACAGTGAATTGTATGTCCATTAAACTTTATGATTCTATCGAATATTCATTTTTCGTAAATCAAGAAAATAAATTGTGCCCACAATGTCAAAACCTTATTATATGTGTTGGGAATGCCGCAAATGCATATTAAGTAGGCCGAATTGCCCGAACTGTTAAGAATGAACTCACTTAATAACGACATGGATTTGACTTCAGACTACAGTTTCAGTTGGTTACTGGCAATTGCATTTCATCAATACAAGTATCTGACTTTGGATGCACAAAATTGCAGCAGCAACCAAATAATACAAAATTTTGCAGTACTGTTTGACTTTATTGATTGGACAGTGTAAGTATTAATGACTATAAACATCATTAAAATATCAATATACAATGTTGACACTTCTTGAAAAAAATGCAGGCAGTAGAAATTCAATTTATACTGTAAGACTTTTCAGGTGAACCTGTAACAATCTAGGTGTTTTGTGGCACATTTTTTTCATGTAATTTAGTTAATCTGAGTGTTAGAAATCAATGAGTTATACATATTTTTTTTATTGTAAGTCCATTAACTGGAAGTCATGTGGAAGCTGGTTCTACTCACATCATCCAGTTTGCTTCTTAGACCAGGAGCCAGCATGACAGCAGCCACAATAGTTCCCATGAGCATTAAGAGGGAGTATGCAATTCTGGTCGAAGTGGAGTTCTTACAGGATGGACAGGCCGCACAGCACAGGCTACATGCAGCACTGCCAACACAACATGCCAGCTGCAAAACAGAGTAAAGAGAAATATAATACAGAAAGTCAAAGGAAGGAAAACTAAATATTCTTTATGTGCACTGTGTACTTATGCGCAAATTCTTTCAATCCTGTAGTCTAATATTCCAGAAACTGCAAGACAGTGTACAGATAAAAAAAATGTTTGTCTTTTTGAGACGGTAAATCTGTAAATGTTCATTCTGTTTGGAAAATTAAAATAACTAGGCTTTAAAATTTCTTGAAAATGACTTAAAAGCTATTCAGTGCTTGACCCTCATACATATTTTATATTTACATACATATTCTTTATATAGCTAAGATATTGCAGTATAAATCTTTTTTATTTAAAATGATTATTTCATAAATTGCTCACAGGTAATTCTGAAATACCCCTAATTAATACAGGAATAAAATGACAGGGGTAATTTTGACCTGTGACATTTTTCAGCATGTGGTGATCAAAATCGTCTACAGCTTCTGTAAGAAGCGAGAGAAGATGACAATGAGCCACTTATGCATATTAATGAGCACAGATTTCCCACGCACGTTGATTAACTTCGGCGAGAAAAAAAAACAATACAGTAGGTGGAGCCTGCAAATTAATGAGAACCATGTGCTCTAATTCAGCTAATCAACATGTTCGTGTGCATAGCTATTTTCAAT
This sequence comes from Sinonovacula constricta, assembly GCA_007844125.1. NCBI lineage: Eukaryota > Metazoa > Mollusca > Bivalvia > Cardiida > Solecurtidae > Sinonovacula > Sinonovacula constricta. Next base: position 49,911,940 of record CM017564.1, on the reverse strand, counting down.
ATGTAGCATTTTGACAGAGGTGTAGAAATGTAATAAATCATGATTGAATGGCGATTGTTTGCTTGAAATGCATGTCTGTAGCACCTTAATGCATTGGAGGCAATTAATGACACCTGAGGGCATTGCTTAATTACTACTTAATAACAGCGCAACTGAATGTGCGATTACGAAAAAGGTGTGAGGCTGTGCATTTTAGTAAATCTAAGTAAGTTTCTTTTCTTGCAGATCAAGTGGAATACATTATAATCTATAAATCTTTTAAGAGATCATGACCAATAGCAGATCAGTCTGGTATTGAACACTTGACAACAAAACTTGTATGTTACATATTTAAGTGTTATTTTGCAGTCATTATCCTCGCTCTATAATCAACATCACATGATAAAATCAATGTTCTAAGGCAGTGGATTAGTCCGTATCAGCTGAACGTTTGATGCCACCGTTCAAGTAACCTTGACATTCTTCTGATCCATGAAATTGAAAGTGTTGACATAGGCTGTAAATTTGGGTAGCTTTTAGCTTTTACCCAATAAGTAATTTTGTTGCTCAAAGGTATTCTCTTGCAGACCATTATTGTATATTGCATTGATGGTGTTATACACACAAGAATTACGAGGTGGTCAGAAACATACAGTGAAAGTTTGCGCTGTACACCAGCTAAATGGGTGAAGCCTGAATGTGAAGTTGAAACACTTATGTCTTAATTGAAATGAAAATTTAGGACTGAATAGTTAATGGATTAAATCTCTTCAGCTTCTAAGATAATGATTACAATTGCTGGACATCGTACACAAAACTTCAATTGAAAGCTGTATACAGTTGTGTTGGGTTTGTTAGGTTTAGGTTTAATAATTTAAATAAATCTACAGCTGTGGAACTATCCAAGCATTTTTTTCTCCTTTTTCACAAAAGCCTTACTCAACAATGAAGATAAATAAGATTAGCAGTGATTCTTATGACACTGTTTATGCTTTTGAAAAGATGACCATGAAATTATCTTGTTTTCTTTAAATGTGTGATGTAGCATTACGGTGAAAACATGTACTTCCATTAAACTACCTCTAAGCATTTAAATTGATTTTCTTCATGTTTCATAAGTAATTTTATCATTATAAGAGTGTCTTTCGGTATTTTTAATATTTCCATGCACATAGTGACTCATTGTCATGCCCAAAAAACAAAATCAGTTGTTATAAAATTATTACGTTTGTTTAATAATCTTACGGTCTGTTTTAAATGTATCAAAAAATGAATGCTGCAGACTTACACTTCCGATTATGCAGCCCATTATGGCTTGCTCTTTGGTGGATTAAATGCTCTACCGTTTACTTGTTACAAATTGCGTTTTACTTTAGGCTGATGTTTGTTGACAAAATGTCTTCCTTCTTTTAAGCGATGTGGTTCCTGGCTCTCCTAATGTTAACCAATAAGAACGACAATGTTGCCGAGAACCATTCGCGGCGGTCAGATTGCCTCGTTTCGACGATCGGAACTCCTCGGGTAATTCCGTCCTCGGGACACTTAGGGATTTCATATTTCAAAAGCATGATTTCGAAAGAAGATATTCGGAGTAACTGATACTGACCGGTCGTAATAATTGTTTCCGCACTTTTATACGATTAACAAAACTACCGAGAAACGGGAGCTCTTTTTGATGATTTTATGTTACAGCTTAGGGGTGAGATGTTATATGCGCCTTTAACTTGCTATCGGAACTCCTCGGGTAATTCCGTCCGTCCTCGGGACAATCATCCCTCAAATCTCCTCACAGTGAATACGTCACGAGTTGCTACTTAAAGGCATCTCAAAAGCCTTATATAAGTGACCCCCCCCCCCCCCATTTATTGCCCCACCCAGCATGTGAGGGCATCTGTTTTCTGATAAGCCAGGCTGCCACAGTCTCTATCGATGTGTCTGTCACACAGGTATTGTTCAAGATCCAAGTGTATGTATGCTATATCTGGGGGTTGAACATAGTCATTCACAGTTTGTAAAGGAAACAGTTGTGAATATACCAATTACGCCGCAATATATATATATATATATATATATATATATATATATATATATATATATATATATATATATATATATATATATATATATATATATATATTTATTTATTTGTTTTCTTTCTTACTTTGTTGGTTGATTTTGTTATTTCTTATACATTTTGTTATTTCTTTCATTCTTTTAGTTCTCATATATATTTAAAGTTATATTTTATTTTGATTTGTAAAATGTAACGCAAACGTTTCTAACAAAAGCAATTTAAAAAGTCATTAATTGTCAGAATAATGTCCTTCAGAGTCATTTTTAATACTAAAACTTGTATCTCTCGTGTATTTTCAAAATTAAATATTTAGCTATGAAATTAATACATAATCTTGCAATTACAAAATTGACACCTAGTAATTAATGCAATAAAGAATTTGTAAGGGATCATATAGTAAACAACCCACATTATCACTAACAATAATGTTTGTGGCTTTGTGTAAAACTAGCCTTCTGTCTCACATCCATACTAGCAGGTAATTTAGTTTTGCATTAACCCATCAGAGGTATTACTGTGACAGATTAGTACTATGTTGGCTAAAGACTCCCTGCAGTGATGACCAACAATTAGCAGGTCTGGTCATAGCATGTGGGGGCCTGGCTCAGTGGGATACCACATTCCTTTCGAGATGCCTTTAACCCATCAGAGGTTTTACTGTGACAGATTAGTACTATGTTGGCTAAAGACTCCCTGCAGTGATGACCAGCAATTAGCAGGTCTGATCATAGCATGTGGGGGCCTGGCTCAGTGGGATACCACATTCCTTTCGAGATGCCTTTAAATCTCTGCCCTCAGCAGTGTTTAAGAAGGCCGCCATGTTTACTTCACGTGATACCCTATCGTCACGTGATCCTTGCTGGGGGGCAGAGATTTAAGTAGCAACGCGTGACGTAATCGCTGTGGGTGAGATTGAGGTGAGCAGTGAAGAGGCTCCGAATATGCTCATTGATATTTCATGTAGAGGAGACCGGGGATAGTTGTTGCAAGGGTTAGGTTGTTACACTGCAAATAATTACATTATGATGTCACATATGACGTCATATTTTACGTGTTACAGCGTTAAATTTTAACTTTAAATTGGATGTTATACATAAATATGTGAAAAATGTAACAACTATCCCCGGTCTCCCCTATCAATGACTATAAAGTTAAATATATTCAAACAATAACTGCGCTTTCTCCGAATTAGGTAGCACCTATTGTCATATTATTATTCTAATGCTAATTTAATGCGAAATCGTCGTGAATACGTAATGATAAATTGATTTAAAGAAGTGTGGTTATCGGAATTATCAGACCTAAGTAAAACGTGTTGTCAAAAGACCGAGTATAAACGTAAGCAAACTCCCCGCAGTGATTACTTCCCTTGACAGTACATTATACGGGGAAAGCCAAGCAAAGAGCCCGAAGGGCGCTTTGCGGGCTTTGACCGCCTATAGGTAATGCGTATGGAGCGTGTGGGTAATGGGATATGTTCAATTTCAAAAATGAAAATATATACCCGTCCGACCAAATTGAAAGTTCCCCCTGTATGGCGCCATCTTGAATTTCGGTGCAACCATACAAATTACCAGCGAGTGAGGATCACAATAACAGTAGTCTTGATGCAAGAAGTGTTTTGGAGCATAATTTCTTCATAGAAAATTCAACGAGTCAAAACAACACTGTGTAATAAATCTTTTTTAAAATTAATGGGAAAGGAATCACATGCGATGATTGTTAATGCAGAAATACGAAAATCAGAATTTAAGTTTAGCAGCTATTTTCTCTGACTGATGAAAGTGTAAAGAGCGGTTCTGAGCGGGCGTTGTATGAAGTAATGCAACTATTACGGTTCCATATTTTTTCTCTATTTGAAGACCAAATATATAAAAGTAGACCAAACAGTGATGACATATTTATTTAACTTAATGTTATACATAAAGGTCATATAAAAAACAAACAAAAAAAAAAAACACTTCAGTTTAAGTTACGTTGTATACGAATCAATTTGAGTACGAATTTAGTAGTGAAATTTCAACTGGTTCCCCACTTTTTTGTACGAGTGGACGCATTTTGTCTTACACTGGGAAACCAGGCAAGTTCATTGACCATTTCCGTACACTGCGTCGTCTGCAGCTAGCGTAAAGAGATAATCCAATTTGGATTTACTACCTTAAACACACTTAATTTCATTTTTGCTGCAGCCTGCGTGATGTCAGCAACCAAGATGGGTTTTAAATGAAGATGAACTGTGAGCAGTAAGTGTGCGAGACCTTACTCTGATTATGTATTTTATCAAAATTTATTGATATCACAATCAGAATGTTGCATTAGCCATTACTGCTTTTGTAAGTATTTGATATACTGATAATGAGTAAGCAATGAATCACGCATAAGAGCACGGTTTCTTAAAAAAAAAAAAGATGGCTTAAGACATAGCTTATGTTGAAAATGAGAAGACATTTCGGATGACAAAGTTTTTCAGTTTCTTTTTTAAAAACGGATGATGGAAATATTTCCCAACAAATAGAAGAAATTGCAGTGTTTTTACTTCTGATATAAGACTGATTTAGTTGACACACATATTGTAAAAGTGTAGATCTACTTTGACATTTCATTAATATTCAAATTAGACAGTGTTTTCTTCCTTCATAGAAGAGTTGTTTAAAGTGCACTTTCAATAAATGAATTTAAATTAAAATATCAGTTTATAAGATTGACACTCCCCATTATACCTGAAATAAAACTAGTTTTAAAATGCTAAAAAATTCCATGCATATTTATTAATTTATAAAGACTTGCATTACAATTTTCTAATGGTATTATTTCCAACAAAAACTGTCTGTAAACAATCCAATTTTGCCAATAGCCATAAATTCCACCACAATGATTTTAATAAAAAGAAAGGTAAACAATTGTTGTACATGGGCATTTTTATGTGGAACAAAATCACTGACATTAGGTATCATTTTGACCAAAACGTATACACAAGCATACTACTTAAGCTTTTCAAGAAAGATTTGATAACGTTCATCTGAGTTTATTGGCATAATTTAAACATGGTATAATGTATTTTTATCATTTTGTGTTATATTTTCACAGCTAAGCAGTCTGTGAAGGGAGGTCTCCATGAGTACTGTAGTTGACATTTGCTATGTTAACCAGGTGACACTGCCACTCCACATTTAACCAAAGAACTGAACAGAAAGAAAGGCTGTGGATGGTAATTTGTTTTAAATCAAGTTGAAATGGACTCAATGTATAGCTTGAGATAAATAAAATCATTAATATTACAACACAACCTTACTTAATACCTAGGTTGCATCAATGGGTATTGTAAGTGTTGTTTTGAAAAAGAAAAAATGCCTTAGAATATTGTAATCAAACTTTTTACACATTTTGGTATAGAAATTATTTTTTTCAACTATAGACATAAGGGCAATATCAAGTCTCCTGGAAAGTTCTAGCCATGTAGTTGATAATATTTAATTGTAGATGGTCATTGCCTAAGTTTTATAAGTATATCTCCCCAGATATTAACTTATTACTGTTAATGCGTTATTCTTTGAATATTGAATATATTTAACTGCATTTTCTTGTGTCACAACTGCAAAAATATTTATTATTAGATTATTATTCTTCTGTTATACAGATTGTAAAAATCCAGGAATTGTCTTCATTAGTACTGAGTGCACCCAGTTTACAGAGGTTTCAGGCAAGGTTGTCCAGAGACGGAATAACAGATTTGAGGCATGCCCATCTAGATCAAAGATGAAGTGACTTCATTCTAGGATGACCTGATATTTTCTTGAGAAAGTGGCTGAAGTTTGCCATCCTGCAATGTGTCACATGTTACTAAATCTAAATATTGAATCAGACTGAACAAGAATTAAAAAGTTTATTTAACACAATGTGCTCACAAGTGTTGAAGACCACACGTCCTTTTGTAACAAACAGTTAATGAAATTGTTGTTGTTTTTGCACATTTCTCTGAATATAAAATAAATAGTTATGAAATAAATATATGTTTCAGAACAATAATATAAGATTGTGTGCAGGTGGTGTTTATTTAACAGATTGACATCAGCTCTTCTATGGAGTAAAGATATAGTTAACATTTTATTGTGACCATTTTGCTTTAATTAAAACAAAATATGAGTTAAAATTCGGTTACAGCACCTTTATTAAATAAAATGTACATACCATTTATATTAGAACTAGACATTCACATATTCAATCTCATTTTCCATCAATATGTAATGTTGTAGTCTGTGTTTTATAACTAAATGCCATAACTTATTTGTCTTAAAGTGCCATGATATTAATTAATTGTATTTGATGATGCTTTAGTGTAAAATGCATAGAATATTGTTAATGTGTGTGTTGTTATTAACTATGTTTTGACATTGCATATAAGCATAAACCAAAGCATAATTAGCTTTATTTAAATCGCTTTCAGTGACATTTTGCATCTTTCCACTTTTTGAAAAGATAATGTTTGTTTTCATTAAGAAAAAGGTTCAATCTGGTAAAACATATAGAAGAAGTGATTCCTGTATTTTCTTTTTATTTCAATACTTTTTTTTAAAAATAGAGTTAATATAAAGACATAAAAATCTTTATTGTTATTTTTTTCTTTTCTGCATACCAACAGTAGCTATTCAATCAAAATAATCAAAAACATGTTTACATTATCCATCTACTGAAATACAGCATAAATATGTAAATTTCCTAATCAATATAATGTAGTAGTTGTTTATATGAAAGCTAATAAAGTGCATTTAAATGTTTTAAAAAATCTGCTATCTAAATGAAGTACTATGTTTTTAAAAGAATTGTGTTTTTGAAACAGCCAGAACTTAATTTTACCTAAACATCCCCCGAAGACCCAAAATCCCATGGGGTATCATGTTTCTATTCAAAGAATGGACACCACCCTACAAATTTTGGTGAATACCTTATATTAAAGGAGATATTATTTATTTCTGATCATTTTGAGACTGAATAAGGGTTACAAAATTATTTATATAATAATTTGTATTTAATAACAAATTGATCATTACAGCTTTTCGCTGGACCTAAACTTTTGTTTAAAGCCTGCTGAAATCAAAGTGCATACTAAAAAGGACAAATTATGGTATCAATTTCTCTTAACAAATCTGTTATGCAAAGAAGTATTGAATCCACAAACAAAAATATTTATAACAAAAGAAAAACATTACAAAATTATGAAAAAATATATCTTCAAATAGTTTCAACTCAATACTTGAGCAAAAATAACTCGTCAACATTCATCAGTGTTGAAATGCGTGATGTTGCCAACTAGATGTGTGATTTGTGACTTTCTGGTATATTAACACGTAAATAAAAGATAACTATAACATTAAAAAAGCATGAATTAAAGTTATGTATATATTATTGTAGAACTAACCTTTTCTCGCAAAGCCTGCCATTGTAATTTTAGAGAACATGTTTACATTCTTACATACACACTGTCTTGTCTGCTTTTTTTAAAGAGTGGAACTTATGATAACATATATAATTTCTGTTCATTGTTTATTTTAATGAGACAAAATAATTATTATCCACCAGGAGATATAGCCCTAAAAATCTCGATATAAAAGAAGCAATTTTACTGATAGTTAATTCACATCGTGCCTGTGTTTTGAAACCTGGGTAGGCTCACTTTTCCCTCTCTTTTACAATTGATGACATTGCCCACTGCAGTATTCTATTTGTGTTGTGATATGCAACGCTGCTACAGAGAAGAACAATAAATGACATTCAGGGAGGACCTCATAGTGTAAGAAGGGAGGAGTGTAGCAGTCAGGGGCGTGCCAGGGCTTACGCACGTGCGTATAGTTGCTTCCAAAAATTGAAAAAAAAAACCTTGAAAAAGCAAATAAAAATCGTACATAACCTGTGTTTGGCACTTGTTATTAGCTGTTTCATTTTTTAAATTAGAGTTCTTTAACCTTTTTCCAAATTCTACAAATACTTCTGCAATCCTACCCGACGTATTTCTGTCCCTTCCTGCTCGTTGAACTGTGACAGAGTTTCTCCCCAGAATGTATCTACGGCGTTCTTAGGAAAAAAAAATCCGGGGCAGGGTTAATGCCCCTGAACCCCCTCCCCAGAATAGTGCGTATAGTCAAAGGTCGCCTAGGCACGCCCCTAGCAGCTTCACAGATACAGCTATAGCTCAGTCCTTAGTATTAGGTAGATACAGCTATAGCTCAGTCCTTAGTATTATGTAGATACAGCTATAGCTCAGTCCTTAGTATTAGGTAGATACAGCTATAGCTCAGTCCTTAGTATTAGGTAGGTCTGATATTCGAAATCTGGTAAATGCTCACTTTACTCATAAACTATTACTTTTGAAAACGACCACATTGAAAAAGGTAAGCCATGGAGAGGCTCCAAATGTGCTCATTGATATTTCATGTATCAATGACTAAGTCTAAAGTTTATTGTATTCAAACAATAATTGCGCTTTCCCCGAATTAGGTAGCACCTATTGTCATATTATTTAAGAAGCAACGTGTGACGTAATCGCTGTGAGGAGATTGCATTTATGTATGCAGACCTCATTGATTTATGTTAAGCCACTATACCGTCCAAGCGCCCTCGTACCCTACTGTGTTTTTTCAATTGATATATATTTAAATGCAAGAGTGACCTGCAGTGCATGGTTCATATGGTTGTTTTAGAGCATGCTGTTTTAAATTTATAAGTATAAGTTAAGATTTACTTTTCTAAATTAAGACATTTTGAAGAATTTAAGAAAATATCGGTACATAAATATTCAAAGTTCGTGTTGTACATGGGCGAATGTGAGTTTCCTGTTTTGGTAAAAACGTGCTTCCGGTGTAGGGCAAATTAAGTATTTTATTTATTTACTTTCTTTTCTTTTGAGATTGTTCTCATACGACACGTCAAGCATGCCTAAGTCAAAACGAGACAAAAAAGGTTAGTTTCCCTTTGACATTTTCGCAAAACGTAACATGATTCTACCCAGGTTTAACATGGTTATAACATTTGGGTGTCTGCATTGTATCCTATATAGCATGGACCACTGTATTATCGTCGTACTAGTTTGACTTATCTATGATGTGTATGCTTTACAATATCAACTTATAAACTTTGAATTTGTAAAGGACAACTAACCTCTAAACCAAAAATTTACCATAAAATCAACTATTTTTTAGAAATCTATGTCAACGCCATTCTATGTTGATTTGCATGTTGAAATATTCGGAATACGTCGGTAATAGAGATGCGTCGATAATACATAGTTCGAGTATATTTATATATATATATATGTAAATATATCTCCTAGCGTCTCTAGTTTCGATGCCCTTAAGATATTTATATATTTTCTTGCGAGGTGAACTTTATTGAATTAGAAACTAACTGTCATAAACTTGTCAAGTAAGCCCTTATTTATTAAGTGGTATCTCTTTTTAATGCTTGTTTTTAACGTTTCTGTTCATGATACCGATTGTTTACATATAGTAGCCAGCCGCTGTTACGTTTTGAGAGACACTAGAAACGAAGCCTTTGGCTGTTCTCGTTTGTAGTAATTTAACACTTGGGAAGAAGAAACGCAGTGTACATTTAGTCTTAGTTGTTTCGCGTATGGAATAGCAATCTATAAATGTTGGAAAACAAAAGAAAAACGTCATGTTTCATATTTTTTTTTTACATTTTACAAATGAATGTTCAGCATTCATTCATTTAGAATCATATCAAGAACGCATTGTGGACACTTGACAACATCTCCCCATCTTTCACTGCAGATCTATACATAAGGTCAAATAGACCCAATGTTTACATGTATCGCTTGTAACTCATTTAACAAACACAAGAGATGTACACAAGCATACATCCTCTTCTGTATATAACCCACGAACACAACAATATTCAGTTTAATTTTTTTCATCCTCCTAAATGTCAGTTTCAACTGGCACTCTTAAGGATCGGCAGTTCCTTAGTTTTCGATTTGGAAACTTGTTCTGAAGTACATGGCTGAGTACTCAAGATAGTTTCCCACTCTTGGTTTGCCTGGTCCTGATCTCATTGCTTCTGGGTCAACCATCCTACTTAACTTGTGTCTAACTGACATTTCAGGCCAAACTCTCGGGCAACGGACATGATTTGCATCCTCATAGTCTCTAATTAGGTTCATGGCTGCCCACATCTGAGATGGGGAGTACGACATGTACTTCTTAAGTGCCTGAAAATATAAATAATAGCCTAATGAGAGAAGAAAACCAAGTTACCATTTTGAACCTGCAATGTTTAACTTTACTCGGTACTTCGAAAGACTGTTCATATTTCAATCAGAATTACAGATTCATCGTAATTAACGCGTACATGTTTCAAGACCAGTCTTTGTCCATATACTCTAACATTTTTAGCACATGACTTTCACATGTCTTATGACGTAACCAAATGGGCTTTCTTAAAGAAGGATGCTTGGTATGCGGTTCATATTAAATATCATTGATAACAACATGCAAACTTTCAATTATTTTGGGAATAAGAAAAATCGGTGAAATAATGTGATTAAATTTGAATTTGAGTTATACTTACCTTAGAGTCTCGGATTTGCCTCAATTGTTCTGCCTGAGCTGTCAAAATACGTGTTTGTCAATAAATGTTGCAAGAAATTACGTCAGAGGAAATACGTCAGGGAGTTTTACATGAAAATAAAAATGGCGTCGAAATAGATGCGCATCAAATTAGGTTACTGGACAATATATATATATATATATACATATACATACATACATATATATATATATATATATATATATATATATATATATATAAATATATATATATATATATATATGCTCATTTTGTGTTCAAAGCAATAAACAATTAATTATTCTTGTATTTTATACTTGTTCGGTTCTAGGATGCAATCTTGGCCAAAGTGTTTTCTTTCACTAACAACTAAAATTGCAATTTGGTAATAAGTATTATAATTTGGTAGCATGGACAACTGTATATATATTAAACACACATATACTTTATCTGGATGTTTTGTTTTGAATTTGCCACCACCTGGGAAATCTCAGCAAGTTCAGGATTGTTGTGTCATGACCTGATGACTCCCATCAACCAATGACAATTGCCAATACAAATGCACGCCATTCATTTTGATTTTTACATGTCAATGGGAGGCAGCATAGAAAAATGTAAATTAATTTATTTGTACTACGTGTAGCATACACAAAAAGAAACTTAACTGATTGCTGAAGTGTGTTAGGTAATACCCAAGGTTGCTCTAGTGTACGTACTGATGCGAGTGTTGAATGTTGATCATTTACAACTTCATTGATGGTGTTAATTGTAGTCTAACCATGCTTAAAGATTGAGATTTATGTATGCATGTAATTTATGTAATTATGCCCACTTTCCTATTTGTTTATATGTTTTAGGTGTTTTGTTTTATATGTTTAAATTTATAACTCCAGGTTTTATACTCTGTATAACTGGTAATAAAGATTTCTTACGTTCTGTTATTGTTGTCTTGTAATATAGTCATAAAGTTCCAAGTAATTTTAACAGAATACTTCAGTTTTTACTGAAAATAGGCTTAAAAACTAAATAAAATTCCAGTGCATCTTAAACCAAAATGTTTATTTTTTTCTAAATCTGTTTTGCGTTCATTTAAAATTATTTGAATTAATGTCCATGTAAAAATTTAGTGCTAAAATGGGATGCTTTGTGTTGTTGTTTTTGTACTTAATTATTTCCAAGCAATATGTACACATCTACAATACATTCTATTCCATTAAATTTCTCACATTGCTACACAAATGGGACAAACATTTAATTGCTACTGGTAATTGCTTTGTTTGCATTTATAAATCTATTCAAATGAGCCAGTTAGCGACATCTGCAATATTTTAAGTGTTACAGGTCTTGACATTAACTTTTGAATTTTGTTGCCCCATTGGGCAACCTTCCAGAAATTTAAGTTGCCTGACAAAGATTCCAACTAAACTAGCCCAAATAAAAGTAAATATAAAAAGTATGTAACAGAAGGTTAATGTTGAGCCCTGACTGAACTAATACATTTAATAACTCCCTTGTAGATTTTCCTAGCAAAATATAGGCCTTTGTCTTCTTTGTTTTAATACTTACAATGGAGAATGCAAATTATAAGTTATCTGCATTGTCTTTTCAAATATTTGCACCAAAAGGTTTATAAGTTTGGACTTGAGCAGTGTAAGTATTCTTAGTTCATATATAACTTCAATTATTTGTACTTCTATTTTCAGTTTCTTTAACACAGACACAGAAGAAAGGCCTACAGCTTAAGCAAAAGTTGATTGAAGATGTAAGTATATTGTATACAAGAAGTATTTTACAGTTCACATAATTGCTAGGGGTGCCCATGGCGTAGAGGTAGATTCGCTGATTTGTAACTCCTCTGACCGCTTAGCCGATCACTGCGTGGGTTCAAGTCCCTTCGGGGCGAAAGTCTTAATTAGGGAAGGTCTTACAACTGACCTGCGTTGTGCCGGTGGTTCTAGCCAGACATTTGCTTGGGGTCTTCCTCCACCAAAAATAGCTGGGTGTCGCTATAATGATTATAATTGGTCACTGCGATGTATTGCAAAAACAAAACATAATTGCTTAAAGGCAAGGACTATTTGTAAAATTGTTTTGCTAGAAGCAAATGATTTAAATGTCTCAAGACCTGTGATTTACCATGGTTTTCTGATCATGCCACAAGAGAGTAATTATATAAACAATATGTTAAACTTAAAGTCATGCTTTTAAAAGTATTAAATCATGTTTGTTTTTCAAACTTTGCAACATGTAAATGCATATATAGGTAATAACAAGTATTACACTCCTACAAAAAGAGCTTTTTAAGTAGGAGACAAAATGAAATTACTATAAGTGAAGAACAAATATTAACAAGCAAAACCGTTGTAAGAAAACAGTTACAGTTTCAAAGACTATATCAATATTGAAAAATAGTTTGACAAGGTCACCATTTTAAATGATTACATATATTGTTGAACTTTGACTCTTTCAGATCCGAGAATGTGTTGACAAGTATGCACGAATCTTTACTTTCTCTGTGCACAACATGAGGAACACACACTTAAAGGAGATCAGACAGGAGTGGACACACAGCAGGTTGGTGTACTGCTGGAATGGTTTTTGAAATGTTTAGAGGAAAATGTATAATAAATACTAATATGAAAATTTGACAAGGTCCTATGATTATTGCAATAGCTAATAAACTCTGAAAAAACCTGCCACAAAGAATTTATGATGATGTTGAGCATGGGAAAGTTTATCTGCTAAGTTTGAAAGCATTTATCTCGCCAATCTTTAACTAGCTTTAGCTTTTCAAGATTTAAAACAGTCCAAGCTATGACACACTTAGATCTAAGTAGCAACACCATAAAATAAAAAAGTGACGTAATTAAAGTGATGATGTTCACACTGTATTTGGATTGATCGAAGTTATTTAGGTTACAAGGAACCCCATTGCCAAGTAGGTAGAGTCGTCGTCCATTTTTGGGTAATTGCAGTTATGCAGAGATGTGTTTCACCAAATGATTTGTTCTTAAAGGGATGGGTTATATATTCATAATCCAAGTGGTGGATTTATTTTTGTCTACCAAATACTCAGTAGCAATACTGAAGTTGTTATGTTTATCTAGAGATTTAAAATACTTTAGTTCAACTCTTAATGTTCAACCACATTTGAATTAAATTAACTCTTCTATCATAGGATTGACACCAGATAGTCATAATGTCTGTCTAATGGGAAGACATACATAAACATAACTATGTCTAAAGAGTCCAAACCATGAAATTGCTGTTTTGTTTATTTATTTTCTTCCCTGTTCTTCTTGCTTGGTTTTTTCACCACAGTATACATGTATCTTCCTACATTACAGGTTTTTCTTTGGTAAGAACAAAGTCATGTCCCTTGCATTAGGTCGCACCTCATCTGACGAGTACAGGGAAAACCTTCACAAAATATTCCCATACCTACGAGGCCAAACAGGACTTCTATTTACAAATAAAACAAAAGAAGAGGTCTTAAAGTAAGTAATACTGTTTTGATAATTTGGGATTTTATTTATTTTGGCTGTCTTTTTTTGTTATTTATCTGCAGATATATTTTTGTAATTTTCATAATATTAAATTAGTTTTCAGTGTATGTTTTCAAGCTGTTGAATAACTAGGTTGTATGATAGTTTGAGATGTTTAAAAAAGATCTTTTTGTTGTTTATATTTGGCCCCATTCCCTCACCGGGAAAATAGTCTTTTCCAAATTTAACAAATAATCAATCAGTATAGGTATTTTCTGCTGTAAAGTTGTCTTGATTTAAACAATATTTACATGATGTGGCTAACTGCTAGATCCCCACTTCCCTACCCTATGATATTGCCCACAAGAAAATATTTTAACATTTTACCAAACATAAGTGTTGGTCCAAAATCAGGATTTCTGACAAAATTTAAGTTACTCCCAATCTTTGTTTCTCTACGTTGGATATATGAATTTTGATTATTAAACACCCGTAGCCTTTTATTCTTCTTTTTCCTTTATTCATATCCATTTAAAATTGAACTATCTTAAGGTAGTTTGATGAGACAATTTATCATTCATATGTCTTTCCATTTCTTTAGATATTTTGATGCATACAAGGTGTCAGACTATGCCAGGTCAGGTATCCCTGCAGATCAGACAGTGGTGTTGGAAGAGGGTCCACTACCAGAACTGTCACACGCTATAGAGCCGCAGCTACGACAACTGGGACTCCCTACTGCCCTCAAGAAAGGTGGGTCCTATCACTTAAGTGTACTTTCAGCACACAGTGTGATGTCGCTTTTAATCATTATCTGCCCAGGGAAATAAAATGCATCGTAAGTATGAAGAATAAAAACAAAGTCAATCCTAGAAATGACAGTTTTCACTGAATAGTTCACAACTTTAATGGCGACATGTGAAATTGTCAGAAAAAAATGACACCTTGAATCCATGTTTAGCTGATCGCTACAGGAAAACTTAAAAATACTGTTTAACACAGTATTTACATAAAGAAAATAAACAACAATCTCAGAGTGGATGTCTTTTTTGTGCATATTCTTTACCTGAGAAACAGCAATCTCAACCCAGTTTGTGTGCATCAAATACACAAATCTGCTTAGACGAGATACATATCATATTTCCAAATTTGCTCTCATCCATTTAAATATTGGTAATTAAAGTGTTAATTTGTTGTGAAACAGTCGTAATGTGTATCGAAATATCCACCGCTTCACTTACAACATCAAAACCACATGGGGAAATCCTGTTATCTGAATGGCTAAGAGGCCTGTCTGTTAAATAGCCAAGGAAAGGTCAGTTGCTCATGTTGTTGGCAAAGGACTCGTAAATAATTGTAACTGAATTGTTTTATTCGTAACAATACATGTAGTAGGTAGTAATTTACATATGAAAGCTTAGATGAATTGTTACATTTTGTAATTTACCCATAACAACCCATTAAAAGGTCATCACTTGATTTCATTTACTCAGAATAAATCATTTACTCAGAATAAATCAGAGATTTGTGTTAAGGTATAAGATGTGTAATAGTGACTAAATTGAATCATGACAAAAGATATGTCACATTATTCAGCATTGTATTTTGAATTATTTTCAATATTTTAACAACTTTTCACAGCAGCTAACTTGAGTTTTGTAAATTTTTATGTACTAGGTCGACGTCCTCAAATTTAACTTTTAAATAATCTCATACATGTCAACATTAGCCGAATAAAAAATTAAGAAAACACAGTAATGTCATTTGTTTTTAGCATTTTTATTAGATAAATAATATTTTTTAAATAAAAATACTCCAAAAACATCTTTCATTCTTTGCTTTAATTTTGATTTTTTTTTTTGACGAATCTTCCACGCTGAGCACCATTCCTTGTCGCCATTTTGGAGTGAAGAAATTTACGCTATTTCATTGGATAAAATTGGAAAACTAAAATCGGGTGATTTTATTCTCAGAAGGCCGAGTGTGGACGTAAATGATCAAACATGCAACATTGTAAAATGCTAAATGCAGAAATTACACAAATATTCATGAGATTGATTACACATCTAATGCCTTCATATATTTCAATAACTGGTAATAAACTGAAAATGGCTCCTAATTGTGATTCGCTCATAAAAATTGTCCACATCATAACATCTGCCTAATTTTACGAATTTGTGTCGTACATGAGAGAAATCCAATTATATGAACGTAGCATAACAGAGTATTACAGAGTAAAGGTAATGTTTGATATGTTGTTACATTGAATGTGTAAACCTACCTTAAAGCTACAAACATTGGAACATTTATACCTCATTGTTTACTTTTACTTTAATTCTTGAGCATTGTTACAATCACACAAATAACACATGTGTTTGGTATTTTCACTTAAGTAATTATGTACTATAAATGTAGTGTCTGGATAAAATGTGTCTTAATTGAAATAATTTCATATTTTCAAAAATTGCTTGTGATTTCAGAAGAAAAAAAAGTTGTACAGTTTCTCAATGAACAAGACTTGACATACTTCGAAATACAACATAATTTTATACAATACAGTCAAACCTCGGTCGCTCAAACATGGGATCACTAGAGCTCATCGGTTCAATAGAACTTACTCGCTGGTCCCTTGGTTTTGTCCTTACTTCTGTATATAAGTTTTATCTTGATCGCTAGAACACCGGTTCGCTGGGTAACTAGAACTAATTGATTGCCCATACCGCCCATTTACCTGTATTTTCACACCTCTTCGCTCAAATAGTCCACATCGATGACAGATTGTGGTGCCTTTTGTTTCCAGTGGTTGTGTATTTCACACATTCATGAAACTTATCACCACCCGGCATCACATATGTTAGTTTCTTTTGTCTGTGCTTGATAATTCTAAAATGAAGTTAATTCTAAAATGAAGCGCTTTTTAAAATGTTGATTAAAACTGATTTGTTCACTTTACTGCATATGCCAATAAAGAAAACAATCAAATAAATAAATTGTCAAATTTTTTCAACAAATACATACACGTAAAGAAACAAACATGTTTATTGTTTAGAAGATTCAGTAAATCCAACTTAAACGTCATAAATACGTGTACATAATGCAGGCACAAGCAGTGTATTAACGTGACATTTTTTAGTCATTCTTAGTGATAACCAGATGTCAATGCTGATCGGTCTAACATCTCGCTCGGTCGAACTCAAGTGTAGGTCTGTTGGGTGTTTGAGCGACCGAGGTTTGACTGTATTAAAAGGATATTTGCCATTATCATAGTTGATCACACACAACACACAGCCCAGGTGTACATTATTGTTCCTACTGTCTATTTACAAAGCATCGTTATTTGTTATATTTCATAACAGGGCTTTTTTAGGGGTTTGGGGGGAAAAGCCTGTGCACAATTTGGGAATGTTTTACTTGGTAAATAGCCAAATTTGGTGGGGGGGGGGAAATATTGACAAAGCAAACCCATTGGGAAATTTCAGCGTTTTTATTATACCGATTTACAGCTTAATTTGAATGTAAACAGCTCACAGTATTTACACATCCAGCTTTTGCCACACTGTAGTATAGCCATTTATTGGCATTGTCATATTATAAGCCATCAAATCTGTGGCGATCTACAGCTACCACTTTTGTAGGAGATTCCTCATCACAGACTATGATGAATATCTCAAAGTCAGGTTGGGGAGAAGGGCTATCATTACAATTTTAATCTACTGCATCAGCATGTTTTATAGGTTCATAACAATCCACACTGTCTGTCAGAGATGTATCAGTTCCAGTACATGTATGGCCATCATCACCTATCTGAGCCTCAGACACTTGGCAAGAACTTTTAGGGACATTTGAAACATTAGATGTTTTGTTCCACAGAGATTTAAGTGGTGGAGTACCTTTGGCATCCTTTGTCTCTAGGTTTCTTCGCATAGAATAGTGTTAGGCAACATTTTTTGTCACTAGTTTTTTGCGATGCCAGTATAAAAGCCGGTACTGCACGTATTCTTTTTGCTTCATAATTCCTTCCTGTTTTATACTCAAACTATTATGGTGAAAATATTTTGGTTTGTGAAATAAAAATTAACTTCTGCTAATTTTCAAAGCATACATTTTTTGTCACTAGTTTTTTGCGATGCCAGTATAAAAGCCAGTACTTCACGTATTGTTTTTGCTTCATAATTCCTTCCTGATTTATACGCAAACTATTATGATAAAAATACTTCGGTTTGTGAAATAAAAATTAAAATTAACTTCTGCTAATTTTCAAAGCATATATTAACCATAACGTAAGTAATCTGGAATGGCGTCATGATGAATCTTCCACTTGTTGTATGGTATACACCATTTTAAACAGCGGTTAAATAAATACATAAGTTCACGGAAAGTAGTTTTCACAAATCGCCAATCAAAAGTAAACAAACAATTCACGTAAGTTAAAAAGACACTTTATTGTATGGGTTGTTTATTTATTTTTATAGGCAAAAGGTATTTCTGTTCTAATGCATATTTTTTCCCAAGATTTTTTTTTTTTGTGTGAAATTGGGGAAAAGGGTTGGCATTGGGAACAGGGCAAAAGATTGGCCCCGTGACTGGAAATTGGGGAAAAGGGTTGGCATTGGGAACAGGGCAAAAGATTGGCCCCGTGACTGGCAGAAAAGGCCCTGCATGACTTGAAATAAATTTTCTAAATAGACTATGTGAACAATGATTTTTTGGGCACATATTGTCTGAACAATGTTGTCAATGTCGCAAAGGCATAAAACTGCTACAATGCATAGAAATGTAACAATGCATGACACACACCCCTGCAGACACAAAACTATTGTAGAAACCTTATAAAAACAAGTGTGTTATAATCGGCTAAAGGTGTGGTGAACACACACACACCCCCCCCCCCCCCCCCCCCCCACACACACACACACACACACAAAACTATTGTAGAAACCTTTTCCAAACAAGTGTGTTACAATCGGTTGAAGGTGTGGTGACATTGATCAAAGAACATACTGTCTGTGAGATGGGCCAGATACTGACACCGGAGCAAGCCCGCATACTGAAGTTGTTTGGCTACCAGATGGCAGAGTTCCATGTCACCATAGAGAACATGTGGAATAATGATGGCAGGTTTGAGTCAATAGCAGAGCGACCAGACACTATCTCACCCACTAAAGTGAAAGGTAAGAAACATTAAAGATATCCAGACAATGGTAGTCAGTCTGTTCTTGTATGGCAATACATTGTAATGGCGAATAGCAATTCACTCTAATGGCAAATACTTTGGATAGCAATTTACTCTTATTGGCGAATGCTATTGGTGGCAATTCACTCTAATGGTGAATACTTTGGGTAGCAATTCACTCTAATGGTGAATACTTTGGGCGGCAATTCACTCTAATGGTGAATACTTTGGGTAGCAATTCAACCAATGTTAAGGCTTTCACAAATTCAAAGATTAGTTGTAAATAGTAAAATGCAATGATGTTATTGTGATTTGGATTGCAATATATTGGATCATCATGCTCGATCAGATGCCAATAACCCTTTATGTATTGAAATAGATCAGGGTGTTAGGAAAATTAATGCAAGTCTTCACATATCTGCAAGTGATAACAGCTACTTTCTTTTATGTTGATTGACACTTCAATCAAAATTGCAACAAACAACAAATAGTCAGTTTTCTCTGTCTTTATATTTAGAAATTAGGTAAAGGCACTTGTTATAAAGTTGCAGATTAAAATCTGTTTAAGATGCTTTTCCATAATGCAAAAGCTTTTAAAAGTGGTAGCCGACAGTTTGGACCAAAGAATTTTTTCTCAAATAACCAAATAAGCATATTTTTTTTTATCTGAAAAGGTCCTGCAAATGTTGTTGATTTATGCCCTAAATTTGTATTAACAGTGAAGCAGGTATTTCCTATCTGAGCCATGTTGCAGAGATAGCTGTTTTTAAACTAAGAAATTCACGTGACAACTTACTTTTGAGATCACGTTCAATTGTCATCCAAGTTGTCTGCTCTGACGTTGATATCTATTTTTAGCCCTATGGTGCTTGGCAAAGAATTAACATTTAGAGTTGTTATTTTCACAATTTGTACTAGCAATGTAGGTAGTGTCCAAATTTGTCTTTATTTTGACTTATGTATGAATATATGCAGAAATTATACCTTAATTCCCCTAAACTGTGGGAAAATATTGTTAATGTTTTGGATGTAGGCAAACTGTTGGATTCCACTTTTATAATAGATATTTTACACAGTTATGGCTTAACATGTACTTGTGAATGCCTTAGTAGACTGAGACTGGTATAACAGATAAGACAAACACATTCTTTTTCAATATCATCTACCGGACCTGATAGCGCAATCGGTAGAGAGTAGCTTCAGGTACAGGAGACCCCGGGTTCGATCCCAGGCCGCGACATACCAAAGTCGTTAAAATGGTAGTGGTATAGCTCCCTGGCTAACGCTCAAACAAATATAAGGGTAGATCCACGACTGGTTGGCCCGATGTCAGGATAATGTGAATGGGTGTGGTAACATGCCAGGTGTTCACGGCATGCTATACACACTGAAGGCAGCACTATATCTGTGGACACCGTCTCCAGATAACTGAAATACTGTTGGTGGGACGATAAACCCAATAAACAAACAAACAATATCAGCTACAACATTTTAAGTCTCCAATGCCCTTTTGGTCAGCTTTGACATGCCACTGGAGTTGCAGCTCTCCCCTTGCTATCCTACCTTCATTTTTCATCTTTACAAACATGTATTCAGTCAACATCAGCAAATATATTGCTAACAAGACATGTCCTGATCACCATCTCTACAAGTTCAGATGAGTGGGTTAGGAGTTGAACTCTTTGATGAAAGTTGTATTATTTTTGTCATTTTTGATAGCTTTAAAATATTGGATACATCCATGAGGTGTTTCTGTAAAGTTTCCAGACAACCGATATAACTTCAGAAGTACTGGCATTAAATCACTGAATCTTGTACATACAGTAAACGAACAAAGCATAAGTGTCTTGCAATATAATAAACAAATTCAGCAACATATTTCTTCAATAATGGTATCTATGGTAACCCACATATGAAGCATATGGCGCAATCCTTAAGATACATTCAGAAACAAACAATCTTGTTAGTCGCCAATTTTTTACTCCTCTGACTGTCTAGCCTCTCACTGCATGGGTTTGAGTCCCATTCAGGGCAAATTACTTAAAGTGGGAAGGTCTTCCAGCTGATGTTCGGTGCACTGGTGGTCATTTGCTTGGGGTCTTCCTCCACCAAAACAGCTGGATGCCGCTGTAATGATTATAATTGGTCACTGCAATGTATCTTTAAAAAAAAACACAACAAAAAAAAAACAATCTTGTAAGTATTAAAAATTCTGAAAAACCAGTGTTAATTGTGGTAAACATGAAGTTCATTAAAATGTTGAGGTAATAGCATAATGACCTCATTAACAAATGTTGTAAACATGCCAGGTGAGAGTTCTGATATTGTATCAGGATATAGTTAAAAAGAAATGCATAAGACCAAGTGTAGCAGTAGCATATAAGCAAGCTAAAGGAAGGCATTATCCCTAGAGATTGCTGAAAAGTATGGTATATGTAAATATACTTTGTAGAAAATTATCACTAAGCAGTAGACAAAATTTAATAAAAGGATTAAAGGATTGTGAACTGGCGAAATGAAAAATGTGTGAATGCACATGGACGGTATTTCATGGATATTGAAGTCAACATTGTTATTGACTTGGTCCAAATGATGTTACAGTGTGTATTTAGATAATTTCATATTTTCATTGATTTTATTTTCATTATGAATTGAGGGCAATTATTGACAAACTTCTGTTAAAGTTTTCATTTATGATGCTGGAATTTCATAAAATGTTGACAGTCCTAGAAGTTTACAAACACATCTTCTATTTGGGTATATTTATGATGTTTCATTAACACGACTTCCAACATCATCACAGTCATATGTTTGTCATTGCCACATATCACCATAAAATGTTAACTAATTTAACCATCGCCACTTCTATCCCTACCATGATAAAATGTCATTTTTTGTAGCATATATCACCATCAAATCATCCTCACTTCCCTCAACCATCTCCAGATAATTGAAATACTGTTGGTGGGACAATAAAACCCAACAAATAAATCACTTCCCTCATCCTTACCACCATGATAGCATGATGTATAGCAGAGTCTAGCAGAGTCAGCATCACCACTCTCATCATCGTCATACATTTTTGTTTCGGCTTCCATTTTATTTTATATCTTTATTCTTGATATGATTTCTTCATATATGTTTATTGTCAGGGCTGTTCAAGCATTGCTGTTATTTGTATTCATTCAGTGCGTCCCCGTAAGACGGACAGTGAGGGTGAGGAGGAAGAAGAGGAAGTAATGGACAGTGAGGAAGATTGATGTTGTTGCCATTTTATCCTGTAAATAAATGAAATTTGGAAATAAAAGTGCAGGTTTGTCATTATTTAAGAACCATTAATTGACCAGTTGAACAGTGTATGGATCTGCTAGCTCACATACAAACGGACCAACAGGTCGATAGTCTTCTTTTCATTTAAACTATTCAGGTTTGTAAGCATGTTTTATGTGTGTGGTTTTTCAGTTCAGCTAGATTAGGCTCATAGCATGAATTTCTATTGAAGGCCCTTTGAGCTTCATGGTGACTGTCTGGCAGCTCCCTCTATGAAACCATTAAAATATGTACAGATGGGGTTGGGTGTTTTTTTTCAAATGTATATTAAATGGTTATAAAAATACATGATTCCAGAATAAATTTCTTATGCCCTATATATGAAATAATCTTAATGAAGTAAAGCTTTTCCCCAATTAAGTGAGCAGAAAAAAAGCTGGACTCATCTGACAGAATGTACTTCTAGCTGTCTTAATCTGTCCATATGTGGCCTCTACTGAACTAGTGAAATCGAAATACAACTAAATATATTTTGGATGCCTTTTTAATTAACTGTTTATCATTTGATAGACTTTGGTACACCACCAAATTGTTGAATCAGAAAAATTAATAGCACACACCACTCAATGTTATTGTGTTAGTGGTTTAAATCTTGAGCAGCTCACAATAAATTTCATTAAGCATAAAATGTATACTACTTAGAGCAAGTGTACAGAAACCTCCAATTGAAGAATATCCATAAATAAATCTTAACTTGCTGTCAGCTGCTTTGAAACCAGGGGTTGAGTGTTTCAGTCCCAGGAGGGCCATTAGGTGCTTACTATTATTGCAGAATCACTAAAACAAGATGCAAGCCTTTAAAGTCACAACATGGTTAATGTCTTTTATATTTGGCAACAATAATCTAGAGTAGTACAACACAACATTTAAGAAATAGGAAATATAACGAAAAAAAGTATTATTTATCAATGTTTTAATAAAAGAGCACTTCTGGCATAGTGGTAGATTTGCCAACTTCTAACTCCACTGACTGCTAAGCCTCTCACTTCCTAGGTTCAAGCCAGTTTGGGATGAAAGACTTAATGTCTGAAGGTCTTTTTTGTCTGGGATCTCCTCCACCAAAATAGCTGGATGTCTCTATAATGGTCATAATTGGTTGCTGCAATTTCAAAAACGAAAATAATACTTTTAATAATAGCTATATATATAACTTTGTCATGATGTAATTATCTAGCAGTCACCATTTTTTTTTTTTTTTTTTTGGTCACCTGAGCTTAGGCTTTGGGTGAACTATTGTGAACACCCATCCGACATCATGCGTCTTTCAACATTTTCAAATGAAGTCTCCTCTGAAACTGCTGGGCCAAATTCAGCCAAACTTTCTCAGAAGGTTAAGTTGTTAGGGGGAACATGTAGTTGTGCTCAAATAATTTTGATCTGTCAAAAAAAACATGAAAACATGGCATTTTCCACCACTGTAAACCAGAACTTCAGTATCAGTCAGAACAAGTTGGGGAATATAAACCAGAACTTAAATATCTGACAAGCCAAGACTAACACAGAACTTATCTGTCACGGCAAGACTGGTCTATAAACCAGAACTTATCTGTCAGGACAAGACAGGACTAAATGAGAACTTAAGTATCGGTCAGAACAAGTTCAGGACTATAAACCAAACTAAAGTATCTGTCAGGACAAGACAGGACTATAAACCAGAACTAACTAAAGTATCTGTCAGGACAAGACAGGACTATAAACCAGAACTAACTAAAGTATCTGTCAGGACAAGACAGGACTATAAACTAGAACTAAAGTATCTGTCAGGACAAGACAGGACTATAAACCAGAACTAAAGTATCTGTCAGGACAAGACAGGACTATAAACCAAACTAAAGTATCTGTCAGGACAAGACAGGACTATAAACCAGAACTAAAGTATCTGTCAGGACAAGACAGGACTATAAACCAAACTAAAGTATCTGTCAGGACAAGACAGGACTATAAACCAGAACTAAAGTATCTGTCAGGACAAGACAGGACTATAAACCAAACTAAAGTATCTGTCAGGACAAGACAGGACTATAAACCAAACTAAAGTATCTGTCAGGACAAGATGGGACTATAAACCAAACTAAAGTATCTGTCAGGACAAGATGGGACTATAAACCAGAACTAAAGTATCTGTCAAGACAGGACTATAAACTAGAACTTGAGTATCTGTCAGGACAAGATGGGACTATAAACCAGAACTTAAGTATCTGTTAGGACGCCAAGACATGACTATAAACCAGAATTTAAGTATCTGTCTGGCCAAGACAGGACTATAAACTAGAACTTAAGCATCTTTCAGGACAAGACAGGACTATAAACTAGAACTTAAGCATCTTTCAGGACAAGACAGGACTATAAACCAGAACTTAAGTATCTGTCAGGACAAGACAGGACAATAAATGAGAACTTTAGTATCGGTAAGGAAAAGTTGAGGACTATAAACCAGAACTATAGTAATTCCTGTCAGGACAAAACAGGACTATAAACCAGAACTAAAGTATCTGTCAGGACAAGGCAGGACTATAAACCAGAATTTTAAGTATCTGTCAGGACAAGACAGGACTATAAACTAGAACTAAAGTATCTGTCAGGACAAGACAGGACTATAAACTAGAACTAAAGTATCTGTCAGGACAAGACACGACTATAAACCAGAACTAAAGTATCTGTCAGGACAAGTTGGGACTATAAACCAGAACTTAGGTATATGTCAGGACAAGACAGGACTATAAACTGGAACTTAAGTATCTGTCAGGACAAGACTGGACTATAAACCAGAACTAAAGTGTCTGTCAGGACAAGACAGGACTATAAACTAGAACTAAAGTATCTGTCAGGACAAGACAGGACTATAAACTGGAACTTAAGTATCTGTCAGGACAAGACTGGACTATAAACCAGAACTAAAGTGTCTGTCAGGACAAGACAGGACTATAAACTGGAACTTGAGTATCTGTCAGGACAAGACAGGACTATAAACTAGAATTTAAGTATCTGTCAGGACAAGACAGGACTATAAACCAGAACTAAAGTATCTGTCAGGACAAGACAGGACTATAAACCAGAACTAAAGTATCTGTCAGGACAAGACAGGACTATAAACCAGAACTAAAGTATCTGTCAGGACAAGACAGGACTATTAACCAGAACTAAAGTATTTGTCAGGACAAGACAGGACTATAAACCAGAACTAAAGTATCTGTCAAGACAGGACTATAAACCAGAACTAAAGTATCTGTCAGGACAAGACAGGACTATAAACTAGAATTTTAAGTATCTGTCAGGACAAGACAGGACTAAATGAGAACTTAAGTATCGGTCAGAACAAGTTCAGGACTATAAACCAGAACTAAAGTATCTGTCAGGACAAGACAGGACTATAAACCAGAACTAAAGTATCTGTCAGGACAAGACACGACTATAAACCAGAACTAAGGTATCTGTCAGGACAAGACGGGACTATAAACTAGAACTAAAGTATCTGTCAGGACAAGACTGGACTATAAACTAGAACTAAAGTATCTGTCAGGACAAGACACGACTATAAACCAGAACTAAAGTATCTGTCAGGACAAGTTGGGACTATAAACCAGAACTTAGGTATCTGTCAGGACAAGACAGGACTTTAAACTGGAACTTGAGTATCTGTCAGGACAAGACAGGACTATAAACTAGAACTAAAGTATCTGTCAGGACAAGACAGGACTATAAACGGGAACTAAAGTATCTGTCAGGACAAGACAGGACTATAAACTGGAACTTAAGTATCTGTCAGGACAAGACTGGACTATAAACCAGAACTAAAGTATCTGTCAGGACAAGACAGGACTATAAACTAGAACTAAAGTATCTGTCAGGACAAGACAGGACTATAAACCAGAACTTAAGTATCTGTCAGGACAAGACAGGACTATAAACCAGAACTAAAGAATCTGTCAGGACAAGACACGACTATAAACCAGAACTAAAGTATCTGTCAGGACAAGACACGACTATAAACCAGAACTAAAGAATCTGTCAGGACAAGACACGACTATAAACCAGAACTAAAGTATCTGTCAAGACAGGACTATAAACCAGAACTAAAGTATCTGTCAGGACAAGACAGGACTATAAACCAAACTAAAGTATCTGTCAGGACAAGACAGGACTATAAACTAGAACTAAAGTATCTGTCAGGACAAGACAGGACTATAAACTAGAACTAAAGTATCTGTCAGGACTATAAACGGGAACTAAAGTATCTGTCAGGACAAGACTCGACTATAAACCAGAACTAAAGTATCTGTCAGGACAAGACTGGACTATAAACCAGAACTAAAGTATCTGTCAGGACAAGACAGGACTATAAACCAAACTAAAGTATCTGTCAGGACAAGACAGGACTATAAACGGGAACTAAAGTATCTGTCAGGACAAGACAGGACTATAAACCAGAACTAAAGTATCTGTCAGGACAAGACTGGACTATAAACCAGAACTAAAGTATCTGTCAGGACAAGACAGGACTATAAACGGGAACTAAAGTATCTGTCAGGACAAGACTCGACTATAAACCAGAACTAAAGTATCTGTCAGGACAAGACAGGACTATAAACGGGAACTAAAGTATCTGTCAGGACAAGACAGGACTATAAACCAGAACTAAAGTATCTGTCAGGACAAGACTGGACTATAAACCAGAACTAAAGTATCTGTCAGGACAAGACAGGACTATAAACGGGAACTAAAGTATCTGTCAGGACAAGACTCGACTATAAACCAGAACTAAAGTATCTGTCAGGACAAGACTGGACTATAAACCAGAACTAAAGTATCTGTCAGGACAAGACAGGACTATAAACTAGAACTAAAGTATCTGTCAGGACAAGACAGGACTATAAACGGGAACTAAAGTATCTGTCAGGACAAGACAGGACTATAAACCAGAACTAAAGTATCTGTCAGGACAAGACTGGACTATAAACCAGAACTAAAGTATCTGTCAGGACAAGACAGGACTATAAACCAGAACTAAAGTATCTGTCAGGACAAGACTCGACTATAAACCAGAACTAAAGTATCTGTCAGGACAAGACTGGACTATAAACCAGAACTAAAGTATCTGTCAGGACAAGACAGGACTATAAACGGGAACTAAAGTATCTGTCAGGACAAGACAGGACTATAAACCAGAACTAAAGTATCTGTCAGGACAAGACTGGACTATAAACCAGAACTAAAGTATCTGTCAGGACAAGACATGACTATAAACCAGAACTAAAGTATCTGTCAGGACAAGACTCGACTATAAACCAGAACTAAAGTATCTGTCAGGACAAGACTCGACTATAAACCAGAACTAAAGTATCAGTCCGGACAAGTTGGGGACTATAAACGGGAACTAAAGTATCTGTCAGGACAAGACTCGACTATAAACCAGAACTAAAGTATCAGTCCGGACAAGTTGGGGACTATAAACCAGAACTTAAGTATCTATCAGCACTTTAAAGCGTGTTAAATATAAAAGTGTTAAATATAAAATAGGTAAACAAAGGCCAGAAAAAGGATCATATATGATCATCAGCAAAGCTTAAGTTTACATTAATAAGAATCATCTGTTAAAAATAATCCACCTAGAAATAAAAAAGTGAAGACATCTATACGTTGATATCACTCATCCATACAAGTTCAAGGAGATTTCACCTGAGAAAAATAACACATCCATACAAGAATTTGCTTAGGCAAAACTAGGAGGGTGCAATAACTACAGAATAAAAAATGCCATCAGTTATCTTAACTTTTAGCACAAAATTAATAATTAATTTAAATCAAATCAATAAAACAGAATTGTCTAGTTTTCTAAAAAAAAAATTTTTTAGACAAAATGGAGCTATTTCAACTTTAATCCTTCCCAAGTTCACATAAATGTCAATCATCTGTGCAAACTTGAATAAGTCTTGTAATCATTTCAAAACAAAGCCGAAACACAGGTTTGATATAGCATGTATAGTGCCAAGTACATCACCAGATACAGGGAGTGGTTAAAGTAAGAACAAAGAAAGACTCCATAATGATGATAAATTATACTTTAATCATAGAAAAAAATGCAGTATATTTCATGAATTTCAGTAAAAGACTGTAGGTAAGGTAATGTCTAAGAAAGTAACAGTAATGTCATTGTAATCCATACTGCTGAAACATCAAGTGTGCAAGTGTTCAATCTTTATTTCCATTAACAATTTTACAACTGATTATAACACACATGTAAAACTTTTTTTCTACCTTACCACAGTTGAAAGTATTAACCACAACACACTTGAATACTAAGCCCGATTTCTCTCTCGCATCAAGATTTTTAATGACTTGAAATCTTTGTTCTTTACGAGGTATCGGGGCTCTTCGTCTAATCACAGTTTGTGCACTTGTCTATTTTATAAAATAGAGATATTGTGTTAGTTTTTAAATAGAAATACGCTTTTATATAGACACTGATTATAAGGACACATTTCTCAGTTTGTACTATACTACAAAAATCATTTTTAAATAGGGTTGGAAAATTAACTGGAAAAAAAACAACAACTCTGTTCATTATGACAGACAAGGCATAGCTCTTACTTTCTCCCAGATTGAAGAAATAATCTCTAGTTTGGTTTCACTTGCAAGCAAACTGTGAAACAGAGTTTTCTTGAAGGCATTTTATGCATTTTTTAAACAAAATAGTATACCAGACCAATTGTATAGACAGATTGTTATGTTATAGTATAAGCTCTCAAGAACTGCAAAAATCCAACAATAGGGGAAAATAATGATGTGTAAGTAGATGGTCAAATAAAATTCTTAAAGATATACCATTGAAAGTTAAACAAATGTTTACTGGTTACTTAATTATTTAAACTATGCCATCCCATGCCTTGTGAAGAAGCAAGTGAACTTAAAGTTTGACTAGTTTCAAACCAGAGAACACTCAAAAAAGGTTTTACTTTGCCAATCATTTCAGTAAGGATACATTTTCTTGACAATATACAAGCACAATTGATGTTTCAGCAAGTTAAAACCTGATCTAAGGAATCTGTAACACAATCTACAGGTCCCCTTTGTGTCTGTACTCGACCTCTTGCAATGCCAGGCACCATTCAATCATATATACATACATCTGGTACCTGTGCTTTCCCTATTCAACTGATAATACTATATCCATACAGATTATTGTACGTTACAACAGCATGTTTTGTATGCACATACAGATCATTGTATGTTACAACAGCATGTTTTGTATGCACATACAGATCATTGTATGTAACAACAGCATGTTTTGTATGCACATACAGATCATTGTATGTTACAACAGCATGTTTTGTATGCACATACAGATCATTGTATGTTACCACATGTTTTGTATGCACATACAGATCATTGTATGTTACAACAGCATGTTTTGTATGCACATACAGATCATTGTATGTTATAACAGCATGTTTTGTATGCACATACAGATCATTGTATGTTACAACAGCATGATTTGTATGCACATACAGATTATTGTATGTTACAACATGTTTTGTATGCACATACAGATCATTGTATGTTACAACATGTTTTGTATGCACATACAGATCATTGTATGTTACAACAGCATGTTTTGTATGCACATACAGATCATTGTATGTTACAACAGCATGTTTTGTATGCACATACAGATTATTGTATGTTATAACAGCATGTTTTGTATGCACATACAGATTATTGTATGTTATAACATTATTGTGTGTATTCCAAAACACAGACTTGGATCCTCTTTAACAGGTTATTAACATATAAACTTATGTGACAGTTCTTGCATATCTGACAGGTCAGCTTTAGGAAATGAGGTGGAAAAGACCAATTAGATAACTTGGAACTTCCTCAGCCAGATTTATAATATATCCAGCCATTGGCTAGCATATTTTAAAAATGTAACAGCACTTTACAGCTTACAAGATCTTTCATATTGTAACAGAGCACCCTACTCATTACAGTATGTCCCATATTGTAACAGAGCAGCTTACTTATTACAGTATGTCCCATATTGTAACAGAGCAGCCTACTTATTACAGTATATCCCATATTGTAACAGAGCATCCAACTTATTACAGTATGTCCCATATTGTAACAGAGCAGCCTACTTATTACAGTATGTCCCATATTGTAACTTACACTAAATCCCATATTGTAACAGAGCAGCCTACTCATTACAGTATGTTCCATATTGTAACAGAGCAGCCAACTTATTACAGTATGTCCCATATTGTAACAGAGCAGCCTACTTACTACAGTATGTTTCATATTATAACAGGGCTGCCTACCTTTTTTAAAGATGTGCCATAATGCAACTGAGCTGCCTACCTTTTAAATGTCCTGTATTTCTTAATGTACCCTAATACATAGCTACAGAATCTGTATGGATCAGTAACAATACCATGTAGTACCTCTTCACAACTAAAGAGAGCAGTAAACAATGACAATCTATTTAAAAGATGTTTTTAGTTGTGGACAAGTTATGCCAAATACAGTAAATATACTGTTATCAGTACAATCTATAGCTCTGATAAATCTGTAGGTCTGTTTCCTTTCGATAGGTACCAGTTGTACGTATATCATACCTTGCAACTTCACCCACACATTGTCGTATAAAACCTCAATTTACAAAATTCTCAATGTTTTCTACAGTTGTTTCACTAGTACATGACACACGAACATAGTAGAATTGATCGAGGGGTTAAATAACACATTTCCAAGTCAAATATACTAACAGTGTCTAGAATAATATAAAGACATGGCAATATAACATGAAACATCATTAAAATCTACAACTGCTCTTAGGAACCGGCCTAATTTACATATTCATGATGCTAATTTACATATTCATGATGCATAATAGGACACCATCTGTGGTGACAAATCTTTCTGCCATTCAGAACTGGGTGATTGCTCAGTGAACTTATTATTCTATTGGTAATTAGTAAAATGTTGATTATGTTATTCACTGTTTATTAAATAAATATGGGTGTTATTCATTATTTATTCAAACATTATAGATGTGAGTCATTATTTATTAAATTATTATGGAATACTGTAATACATGTTTTCTGAAATCCATGTTTATCAGTTTTAATAAAAAAAAATACCTGGGTTTGACTAATAGAGATCTAGAATGCTTTGCTTTTTTACAAATAATTTTGATTGTCCCTATACTGGGGACATAGGTGTTAACCAACTACCAGTATTTCACTAGTTCAATAGTAAGTTTAGTCCAATTACTTACAAAGAAGCACATTCATTTTAGATTTTACATGTAGTTCAAAACAGTTAAAAGTTCCAGTCCCAATTCTAAGCTGAAAGATTCACCTACACAGCTGATAGACCTTTAGGCATCATTCTGTATACAAATGTTCCAAGATTGTTTTACAACTCAATAAATTCCAGAAAAAAGATCCCACAGTTATACTAGTGTTGTTAGTAACATTGAAAGAGAAAACAATGTTGAATATAACATGTTCAAACCGTTGGTTCCAAAACCATATTTGCATGAGGCGGAAAGAAAATGTTGAACCTGTGGATTCTAACACAACACAAAAACAAAACCCTTCCAGATTTACAAATATGAAATTCAAAATTAACAATTGTACATACAAGGGGTTATCTAAAAATTATGATGACTTTACTACATAAAGAATATTTAGAATATGAGCCAGAACTTTGGATAAAACATTCTGAAACAAAATTAAACTCACATTCTTATAAATTTTACAAACACATAGTTTTAGATAAACATACCATAGCAACCCTGGGTCAGTCTCTGAAAATGATGGAAACATGACAGAAAAATGTCACAGGGTTTCAGACAGTTAGTCAATGTTGTTGATGGTATTTACTGTAGTATTTACCTGCACGTGGTGCTTGTGGCAGCCTACCTTATGTTTGTACACAGTTTGTATAGATGCCTTCTTGTACAAGGCTAGGGCTCTTGCCATTTATAAGGAAAGTTCTCTGGCAAGTTTACCTTGACTTTTAACCAACTTGTGCATTTACAACTGATGACTGACATCTAAATAAACTCTACTGTAGACTGTGACATTTATTTGTTATGAAATCAGCACAATTGTTAGACACTGCTCTGGGACTACATGTACAATTCTGTATTATGGGTACTTATTATGACAAGTGAATTATGACAAGTGAATTAAATTTTCAATAATGTTTCTAAATTTATTAAAAAACGTGTTTTAAAGTGTCATATCAAAATATCAGCCATTCCAAATACGTTTCATTATGTTAGTAAAGTCCACATACTTTTCGATAACCCGTTATGTATTTAGTTCCACTGTAAAGTTGTTTTTGAACTTTCCCATTCAAACAGGATTTAAAATATAAGAAAAGTATGAAAATGTTATCACGAAATTAAATTTCACCCAGCACTTGTCTTTACTTTCAAGAAATTATATGCTAATCAACATTTTACAATAAAATTCTGCCCTACATATTGATTTTAAGTAACAGCTCTTGCTAACAACGGACGGTATTGTTGTGTGTGCTGTGTTCTTCCACAGGGGCTGGAGACTTGTCATTTAAAACAGATGGAGTAGAAAATAACATCATTGCAAGGAATAAAATAAATGTATTAAAAAGATTGTTGTACTGCACTGCAGACTGACTGAAACAATGTAATCATAGAAAAATTCACAACAATTGTGGAGATTATGAGAGGCTAGAGATGGTTGCATGCCCATGTCCAGAATGTCTAGACCAGAACAGAGCCAGCCTTACACTGGCTGTAACAACATCCAGCCATCTCACCCTCACCTCGCCCTCTATAATGATAATGAGTGTAAAGTAATGAATGTCACAGGCAAAAAAAAACCACAATCTAAGGTTGCTTTTGCCACCTAGAAAAAATCCTTATAAATAATTACAACGTAAACTCTTGTAACAACCTACGGGAAAAAATCTTTCAAAAAGTCAAAAATGGTAGCAATTTATTATAATAATTATTGTAATGACTTTTTCTCCAGTTCTTCAAAGAAAACTGAAATATTTTCAGAATAATTAATAATAATAGACACAGTAGTAATATAAATAGTTTATCTACTTGATACACACAATTATCACAATCAATATGAACTGAAAGTCAAATTCAGCATTCACACTTTCTCTAAGGATTTTGTACAGCAAAACTGTAAACATTTGTTTAGTGAAGTCTTGAGTATGCTAAATACATAAACTAATGGTGAACAAGGTGGTCACTTAAACAGGACTACCTGTCCAGTTGTAGATCAGCAGCCTACTAGTGGGCCTGTTACCAGATATAGTAATTTACTCAGATAATGTTGTCAGGGCCTATCTAGAGGTGTGCATCAAACAACATATGACAGCATTGGGCTGCAGCTTTTAATTTCATTACATCAAGATAAACATAACAAGGACAATCTAAGAATCATCTCAGTGATCATTTGAAATTGAGATATGTCTACAAATGAGAAGTCTCAACTTGGCTTTTAACCAAAGTTCTACAGTCATGCCCCAGAATGGCAGAGATAAACATCGTCTTGATAGAACCAGTAACCATTCTATGTTTAGCTCAACAACATTCTGAAATACAAGCACCTTGCCTAATGGAAGCTGATGAGGTGTTTTTAAGTTCCACAGCACTTTTCAATATTTATTTGATAAATTGCAAAAAATGCTGACATGTTTCACAATGTCAATTATTGGATAATTTGTGATGGACTGTACTGCGTTAACACAATACACAGTTGTTGATAACCTGAAGTGACATACCCTACAAAATCTGTGGGATCCATTTATGAAAAAAAGTCTTTATCAAATAACCTGAGCTTTCATTCCCTAATGTTGGTTGTTTCAATAATCTAACCTAGTGTTATACTTGAACAGGACTTATATACTTGAACAGGACTTGTAAAGATATTGCAATTTTTTTTTTGTTTTGAATAAAAAGGTCTCTAAAAATTCAGACATTCTTGCTTATATGTTTCTCCAATCACACCAACAAACACACACACACACTCATTTCTATAGTTACTGGCACCCAGACCTGGTTATCACATTATGTCTGTGAAACATTTAACCTGTACAGTACAGCCTGCACCTATTTGTAGGTTGTGTTAGCAACAAGTATATGCCACAGGCCCTCCATTCTAACAATACACCCTGCCAATCCTAACACCTTAATACCATTCCAAGGCTCTCTAAACATCCGTTGTATCAAGTCAAGTGTCCTATTGTATACAACAACTGGGTTTTACAGATATATTTTCTTTATCATTTAAACTATTTTTTCATTTTTGGTTTTATGTAAATATAAAAAGTTATTGATAATTTCAATATAATGTAATATAACTGTCGTAAGCTAGCCTAGACCAATACTTTCAGAAATCTTTATACATATCTGATACTGTCTAAACAGTCTTCTCCACATACGTTTTGGTAAATGTCTGTAATGGGATAAAGTGGATGTCTAGAAAAAAAACACACTCTAGACCCCATCTCTCATCTTGAAAACACAGTTACAGTATAATGACTTAAACAGCAAAATGTAAAAATAGGAAATACAGATAGATATGCAATTTACATAATACATGTCTTTTGCACAAAAAACATTCACGATGAATCTTATTCTGTTGTAAATGCAGAGTCCTGTTTTACGTGTATAATAAATATGTTTCCTGCTATGTATTTACTCGCAACTCAGATGGCTACTGCATGTATACATATGCTTGTCATTCATAGGTTAGGTGGTAAAAACCTTTCCTCATGTATCAACATGCATGCTTGCAGAACTTTTGTAATACAATTACAATGTTGGGATTTCAACAGATTGTTTATTTTGTGTTTTTTTTTGTATAACAAAAGACTATAAATGAATATCAACAGTAACAATATTGCACAGAAAACAAGGGCTGTTACAAAAGTTGTTTATGCCTGATGCCAAGCAGGGGAGTAACTTATCAAAAAGGGGGCTGGCTCAAAAGAAAAATAACAGAAAACCTACAGAATTTTTTCACAATGAATGGATATTACTGGCATTTTAAAACCTTTGTAACAACCCTCAAGTAAAAAAGAACAATAAACAAAAATAATTGATATGCAACAAACATTTTGGACTCTTCTAATACTGCATTTACAAAATAAAACTACAAAATATGATATTCTAAATAAACAAATACTTTAATGTGTATACAGAATATGCTAGGATTAAACTTAAATACATAAATAAATACTTAAACAAGCAATAATCAATACTATTTTTTCTTAAAGCAAAACATTATTGTATCTTGTATAAAATTTGCAAAGAATTTGTAAACAACTGGTTTGGCATTTTTCATCAAAACATAGGGAAAGACTTCTTCATTAATTGATAGGATGTTTTTTTCTACAGTATGATAAGTGAGAATGTAGTGGTAAAAACACCATAAACTATAATATGATAAAGAGACTTAAATAAATTACTGACTAGGGTCCATATTTGCCAACCATTCTGAGTGTCATGTCTTGATCTCGAGTCACCACATTCACATCAACAAACAGTACCTTGGTGATTTAAAAACAATTGTAGCCAACAATTATGGTATTGTTGCATGATCTTGTATGACCTAAGTAATTGTATATTATTTATATCACCGACACAGTGCTCCAACCTAACACCTTTATCTTAATCATAATTTAATTTACATTCTTTGGGCTGAGATTTGTGATCATGTTTATAGTTGTCATTTCCTGGTGACAATATTCCTGATCAGAAAAAGCTGAATTAAATTTCAATGGATCACAATGAGTCGTCTAGTATAGTACACACAACAGTTTTTAACTTAACCAGTTGTTGAGAAGTTGGAAAATCTAAGAACTATAAGACCCACAGTTGTAAGCCGTTGAACAAGAGCCAAAAACATTTCTCAAGAGTGTGAGTGGTCGTCCAATTGGTCATTTTTTGTTTATAATATTTCAAATGTGTGTTCAGTAGGTCAGAACTGCCCAAACATCCTACAATCTTTGAGGAGACATGTGTGTTCAGTAGGTCAGACCTGCCCAAACATCCTACAAGCCCAAACATCCTACAATCTTTGAGGAAACATGTGTGTTCAGTAGGTCAGACCTGCCCAAACATCCTACAATCTTTGAGGAGACATGTGTGTTCAGGTCATACCTGCCCAAACATCCTACAATCTTTGAGGAAACATGTGTGTTCAGTAGGTCAGACCTGCCCAAACATCCTACAATCTTTGAGGAAACATGTGTGTTCAGTAGGTCAGACCTGCCCAAACATCCTACAATCTTTGAGGAGACATGTATGTTCAGTAGGTCATACCTGCCCAAACATCCTACAATCTTTGAGGAGACATGTGTGTTCAGTAGGCCAGACCTGTCCAAACATCCTACAATCTTTGAGGAGACATGTGTGTTCAGTAGGTCAGACCTGTCCAAACATCCTACAATCTTTGAGGAGACATGTGTGTTCAGTAGGTCATACCTGCCCACACATCCTACAATCTTTGAGGAGACATGTGTGTTGAGTAGGTCAGACCTGTCCAAACATCCTACAATCTTTGAGGAGACATGTGTGTTCAGTAGGTCATACCTGCCCACACATCCTACAATGTTTGAGGTGACGTGTGTTCAGTAGGTCATACCTGCCCACACATCCTACAATGTTTGAGGTGATGTGTGTGTTCAGTAGGTCATACCTGCCCACACATCCTACAATGTTTGAGGTGATGTGTGTGTTCAGTAGGTCATACCTGCCCACACATCCTACAATCTTTGAGGAGACATGTGTGTTCAGTAGGTCATACCTGCCCACACATCCTACAATGTTTGAGGTGATGTGTGTGTTCAGTAGGTCATACCTGCCCACACATCCTACAATGTTTGAGGTGATGTGTGTGTTCAGTAGGCCAGACCTGTCCAAACATCCTACAATCTTTGAGGAGACATGTGTGTTCAGTAGGTCATACCTGCCCACACATCCTACAATGTTTGAGGTGACGTGTGTTCAGCAGGTCATACCTAGCCCAAACATGCTACAATCTTTGAGGTGAAGTGTGCTAAGGTCAGACCTGCCCAAACATCAATGTCACTTAAAATAAATATAAGATTAATTTATATAGTTTACAAAGTTCACTAAAGCAGTAA
Organism: Sinonovacula constricta; assembly: GCA_007844125.1. NCBI lineage: Eukaryota > Metazoa > Mollusca > Bivalvia > Cardiida > Solecurtidae > Sinonovacula > Sinonovacula constricta. Next base: position 49,874,166 of record CM017564.1, on the reverse strand, counting down.
AAAGTGTTCAACCACAACCTTTCAGATGACCTCTACCCTGTGGAACAAGGCAGTGAAGAACATAATCAACTGGATGCAAGGTTAACAACTCAACCTTTATCACAATAAAATCAAAGTTCAGGGAAATATCAGGACACATCATATTTTTGACTCTTGTGTTGTATGTGTCAAATCACAGCTTTGACTGTCTTGACATGTCACAGCCCTGACTGCAACAACACATCAAACCTCTAGCTGTAGCAATACATCATAGCTCTGACTGTTGTGACATATCACAGCTCTGACTGTAGCAATACATCATAGCTCTGACTGTTGTGACATATCACAGCTCTGACTGTAGCAATACATCATAGCTCTGACTGTTGTGACATATCACAGCTCTGACTGTTGTGACATATCACAGCTCTGACTGTAGCAATACATCATAGCTCTGACTGTTGTGACATATCGTAGCTGTGACTGTTGTGACATATCACAGCTCTGACTGTTGTGTCAAATCCCAATTGGGTCTATTAAGACACATTGTAGCTCGGACTTTTTGCAACAAGTCACAAGTGTGACTGATACAACACATCATGACACATCATGGCTTTGACTGTTGCGCAAGACAAAAACTGTGATGGCTGCCGATGAATCTCTACACATCGTAGTTAAGAAAAAAAATGTCCTAACAAGTTTTTTAAGGTCTCTTGACCCAGTCCTGCAGACTACATACTTTTGTGAACCCTAATCTGATTCTACACTTGGCCAAAACAACTGCTTGTTGCATTTACCATTTAGAGTTTAGTTTTTAGCCTATATTTATATACACATCATAAACAATCAATATTTATATTGATAAAAGTCATTTACCATTGTAGAATTTATAACGAGGTGAAAGGTAAATCACATCACATTGAAAGTACTTGTATCTGCTACTCCAACTCATCATCATGAAACCACTCCATTTTCTGAAAAAAAAAACAGTCCCAAGAGTTTCATCCTTAAGAATTGCTACATGGTGACAGATTGTATCCAATCCAGGCAGTTGAGGGGTGAAGTTGAAGATACTGTGGAGAACATAGGAGCCTTGCTGGCAGGTTCAATGGAGATCCATACCTCTGTCCTCATACAGTGTACAATCGAGTTAAAAGGTAGTGTGCCCTGTCTTGCAAACATCCCATACAGACCACTCAGACTCAAGTTACATATAGATTTCTATATATATGTATTTATATATGTACACATATTTTATATCTACAGTCAATAAATAAGCATCAAACCTGAAACAGAAGAGAGACACACAAGGATTAGGAAGATGTTATTACGGAGCTACAACATGTTTGTATCCTAGACAGGTGTTGTATCCTAGACAGGTGTGTTTCAGGCTTCAAGATATCTTCATCTTAATTAAAATATGAAATGGAGCACATTTGTTTTTCAATTTCAATGTCTCTGAAGCCTTTAAGAAACAATCATTTGTCATCTAATGAACTTTAAATTTTGTTAGGGCTGAAACGGTAAGCTCAGTAAGGCTGCACATAAAAGTACAGTGACCATCAGTACAGTACGTACATGGGCCATAGTCATGAGTCGAGTCTATATTACGCTAGGATAAGTAAGCATTTAATTTCAAAATGGCACATCTGACTGGTACATTTCACCAATCTTTCAAGAATAAAATGTAGTGTGATTGCTGTGTTCTGAAAACATTACCAATGAAATGCACTCCATAGCATTCACAGGTTCTTGTCCTTTTATGCTCTTATTGATTAATTACAAGAACAAGAAACGTATTTATGCCACTAAACCAGGTTTTCATTGATTTAACAATTAATTTTAGTAGTAGCCTGAAAAGGCAGCAGTTATATGGTTGTGATAATTGGAGACAAAACCGTGCTTGCCCTAAATCAAATTCCAAGATTCGTTTGCTCATAAACACCCTACAAATTGAATTCCCTCCATCTCCAATGGATAATGCGATTAAAAACAATAATGATATAGAAGAAAATTTCTTTAAAGGAAATATTATAATTCTAAATAAAATGTATGGTAAGTGACATTCCACATTTTACTATGGTTATGTACTTTACAAGTGTATGATATTGCAGTTGTCAGTGAGCATACATATGAAACATTTACAATAAATATTTTATGCTGTTTAAAATGCCTTGTTTCGTGGAACTTAACCTTGCCCTAGGCCAATAACATATACATGTAATATGTCTTAATATATATAAGTCCAATAAAATGGGATGAACTGAGAAATCTAACAAACAGGTAAATATTTGATTTAGTTAAAAACAGCTTATCATCTAACGGATATGCAGTGAAGTTTATTATCATTTTCACCACCTACTAGATTATTGAGAATATTATTTTGGCAAGTGAATGTATCAAAATGTACCGTATATCGAAGCCATTGTACCATGTAACATACCAAGAGGGTCTTGTACCGTTTCAGCCCTACACGTTGTGTCTTGTAAGTTAAATAAGTTAAAATAAAATCCATAAATTTGTGGCAAATATGCACACAAGGTTAAGATGTAAAAGAAAAACTTATAATAATTTCTCATGTTAGATAACATTAAATACTTAAAAATATACAAAATGTAAATCAGTAAATCAGTAAGCCGACTCACTGTGTTAGAGAGGTCCCCCACTGCTTTCTTCGCTGGGAGACTGTGCCTTTAGTCCATCATTCTCCGGGAAAAATATACTGGGCTCTGTGTTACGTCTTCGGATCTTGTTTTTGCTTTTCTTCAACATTGTTGCCTGTTAACAAACATACACACATAAGCCTACCTTGGATACTAAGAATTTTTTAGCTTATTAATCAATCTTTTTTTAAGATTTTGTTTTAGTCTACATTTGTACATTACTTTTAGCTGCTTGTTCTTGTTTGTTGTTGTAGTTTGTTTTGGCATTGTGTGACCTTCTAGTAATCCTTTCTTCTGTCATTTCGTCCCTTTATAAGCCTGCTTTGTCATGTTTAGGATTAGTGAGTTGTTCTGGGTTTGTTTTTGTTCATTTGGTTAGTGTGTTGTTCTAGGTTTGTTTTTGTTCATTTGGTTAGTGTGTTGTTCTGGGTTTGTTTTTGTTTATTTGGTTAGTGTGTTGTTCTGGGTTTGTTTTTGTTCATTTGGTTAGTGTGTTGTTCTAGGTGTGTTATTGTTTTTATGTAAACCTTCTAATAATGATGGAATTGCCCTTTTATTTTTTGGTCTGCAAGTCAAAATAGGATTGTTGAAATTATTAAAACTTAAAAGATAAGTGACAAAAAAAAAAGATTCACAAACAATTTTGTAAATTTTCAGCTTTTATTAACAGAGTTATTGCCCTTTTAATTATTTTATTTTTTGTGTCAAATATTTTAAAAAGAGCTTTTAAGTTTTCATTGTCTGCTTAGGATGTTTGCTCTTGTGCATCAGTTTTTGTATTTTTCTCTGTAACTTACATAGATGTTGATATCCATGTGGACTTTGTAAATTAAAATAATTTCACCCATCATCTACTATTTTTTGCACTTTTTGTATCATCAATAATTTATTTAAATATATGCATTTTTGACATCCCAATTTTATGCAAATTAAAAAAAAAAAACACTTTATAATTTAATCACTTTCTGGAGAAGCGTTATAGCAAAGAAACGTTTTTTTTTATAATTCCATGAGTTTTAATTTAATCAACAGGGAAAAACTAATGGGAAATACTAGTCAACCTACAACATCGTTAACATTCACAAAAAGTTGATCATCAATTTCTTTGCTTGAAGTCTCTCATTCTGGAGTGCTTAATTCATGAATTAAAACAGAAAATACATCACTTCTTAACTGTGAGTTGAAAAACATTTTACTTCCTTAAATAACATCATGTAATTTAATAAACCTCTTGTCATATTTTCCCTTCTGATTTTGTCACAAAATCGCCCCTTGTCCTTTTTTAAGTCTTCAATAACCATGGTGGTTGCAACTTAATGGGTTATGTTTATTCAAGGCCATGAATCTCACCGCTCATTTGTTGGATAGTTAAAACTTCGTGGAAACCTTTGTAAAATGTATGCAAACTTTCAAAAACCATCAACTGCCTGACCTTGCTTATTACTAGAGGTGGTAATATTTGCCAATTATAGCATTTGAATGTTCAAATGTTTGGGACAATTCCATAAATCTTTAACATTGGTAATGTTTTTAAAATTTAACTAATCTAATTTGATGTAGAAATGTATAATAACAAGCATCTGATAGTATTGCGGGCAATACAGTAGTCCCCTACCAGTCCCTCAAAAAGTTCTTTAATTATCATACGCTCCTGTTTATTGCTATTTATAATTTATTTGAGGTAATTTTAGTAATAACAGGATTCAGGTTTTTTGTTGGACAAATGGACAGACAGACAGGGCAAATCTATAGTCTCCTTCCACCCAAACAGTAGTTGGGGTTCACATAATTTTTTTTAATTCACCTGGCCTATTATTGTTATCTTATCATGACATTTATTTTTGGCCTTTATTGAAGGTATGAGCACCTTAATGCACTATCATTTAAGGTAATGCACCTGAATGCGCAATCCCAAACTTCATGATTTTGCTGCAAGGTCATGCTGTGACCTTGACCTTCAAGGTAGCGACCCAAATGTTGTGCGCGACAAGTCATCTCAATATGGTGATCAGTTCTGTGAAATAGTTTTAAAATCCGACTTCAAATAACAAAGTTATGGGCCAGACATGATTTTGCTGCAAGGTCATGCTGTGTCCTTGACCTTCAAGGTATCGATCAAAATGTTGTTCTCGACACGTCATCCCAATAGGGTGACCATTTCTGTGAAATAGTTGTAAAATCTGACTTCAAATAACAAAGTTATGGGCTGGACAGAATTTTGCTGCAAGGTCATGCTGTGACCTTGACCTTCAAGTTATCGACCTAAATGATGTTCGCGACACGTCATCTTAATATGGTGATATATCTGTGAAATAGTTGTAATATCAAACTTCAAATAACCAAGTTATGGGGCGGAAACGATTTTGCTGCAAGGTCATGCTGTGACCTTGACTTTCAAGGTAGCGATCCAAATCTTGCTCGCAACACGTCATTTCAATATGGTGATCATTTCTGCGAAATAGTTTTAAAATCCGACTTCAAGTAACGAAGTTATGGGCCGGACACGATTTTGACCTTCAAGGTAGCGACCCAAATGTTGCGCGTGCATATTATACACATTGCTACCTATTAACATACAAAGTTTCATGCGCCTGGCTTTAATAGTTTTTTAGTTATCAAAGGATCCAGATTTTTTAGCGGACAGACAGAATGACAAGCTGACGGACGGAGGGTAAACCTATAGTCCTCTCCGTGTAGGGGACTAATAATTACAAGCGATTTAGCATTCCAATCATTCAGACAGAAAATGAATTTCTTTGTACGTGGCAAGTCAATTAACTCAATCATTTGCTTCAGAAATCTTACCATAGCCCCAGCCAGATCTCAGTGAGATGCTGACAGGATAATCAAAGACACAATTCACTGGTTTGCTTATGACAACCGTTCAATTCATATTGTATGTTATACACAAACCACATGATCTATAAATCATTTAAGCTCATGTTGACTAGACTGGTTTCACAAGGTTACTTGCCTTCTGAGTTGGACAGTATGCAAGTGTATAACCAGTCATAATGCATCAAACTCTAAACCAGTGTGGACTATTGAAGACATGAAATCATTTAAGATAAACCAATTTCATTTAAGCTTTGAGAAAATGAGTTAAAAAGTAACTTTTCCCCATCATTTAAATGCTTTAAATATATTCTGCATCAATCAGAACCTTCCAACGTTTGCCTAGATCACTAGTTATTTGTTTGTTTGTTGGGTCTGTTGTCCCACCAATAGTACTTGGTATTTTGGGGATAGTGTCCACTTGAAGCAGATATATATTGCCGCTTCACTGTGTATAGTATGCCATGAGCCCAGTCCATTTATCATAAAACTGCACCTACTAGTTGTGGAACTACCCTAGTGTTTACCAGACTGTAAGCAATGAAGCTACATTACTAAGAATTATATGTCATTGGCATGTTATGACTCGGGGAACAAGCCTGGGAATCTCCTTCTGTACCTGGAGTCAATATTCAACGTATGGCGCAGGATGGTCACTAGTTATCGCCAATTATCTACTGTCCACAATGTATTTGCAAGGGATCTTTACCCTCATCAACATCCTAACCTCATCAGCAAGCACACACAGCCTGTCCATAAACAGCACTCTCCTTTTTCACTGTGCTTGACAGCATAATGAAAACGAAGTCAAAAGGGGTGATAACTCTGCCATGTTTAAGGGTTACCTACCCTTTAGAAATGGGTTCCTTTTTCGAAAACTTGTATTCCAAGTTTGAAGTGAATATTTTTTGACAGTTTTCTAGAGATAAAAGTTAATAACTGCCACTGCAAATGAGAAGGTTAAGACAAAAATTTTACCTTTTTTTATTCAAAAAGTGAAGTTTGAGATGGAAATACACTCATAAAGTGCATTTCTTGCAGAGGTTTTAAATGTAACAAACTTACATATATGTCATTCCAACAGTATCAAGTCACTGCTTATTAGTGGCAACATTTTATGGTTCTGAACTCTGGGAAAACAACCTGAAATGAATTTGCTAATTGATAGATACCTCAACAGGACTTACCTTTAAAGCTGAGCGTAGCACTACAACTTGACCTGCAGGCTGTATCCAAGGTTCACCATCCACTTGCACTGGCAGGTCTGTTAATAATGTGATCCGTAACTGAAACAAAAATGCTTCAGTCATATATCTGTAAATTTTATGCTTCTTCTTTACATACAGAATTCACCATTACATCATAAACTTTTCATTTTTAAAAATATATCCTTTTAAATGTAACCAAAAGGTCAGCCAACATTAAGGAATATTTACAGCAGTAATTATATGTACATACAAGAGGTTCTGTACCCCATTTAGTCAATCCTTTTCAAATCAAGGGTGCACCGTGAACACTTTAACTTGTCCTGTTAAGTCACTTCAATCAAACTGATTCAATTAAGAGAACATAAAACAAGGAATGCATATGCAGATTTATACATGCATACACAGGGCCTATTCAGTCCAATGACGTACATGTATGCCTGCTGTTTCCTGACAAAATCCCTCCAGGACTAAAACCCTCACACTATTCTGGAAGAGCCAGAAGCCACTTTCCCTATTAAGCCAATCAGATGAAAGAGTATTGTCTCCGACTCAATCTCCAGTTTTATAATCTCCAACCTTTTTCTACCCAGACTCAAACCCTATGATGATTTAACAGGCACATGATACCATGACTAAGTATGTGGTGAAAATATTTAAAATGTTGTTTATAACTATATGATCAGTAAAAAACATACCAATGCTGCAATTGTTAATTGTCAACACAACTATGTCATATAAAATAATAATGTAAATTTGCTGACAAAGCATTTTTTCACACCTCATCACAACCTAAAATGCCACTTATTATAATTTATTGTCTGTAAAGCACAAAGCACATTATATTAGTCTCTAACGATTTCTTAGTCTGACAGTAAGTTAACACAATCATGCTTGCTGACAAACTGCATGTTTTGCTCTATTGTAAACAGGTGAGTTTTGCAGCAAACACAACCTTTATTTTCATAGATTACAAAAATAAAATGCTCTGGTCTTTCAAAGAGCTGTTCAACACATTTTTAAGAATAAACATTTATAGATATTTTAATTTAGATATTTTAATTTCTGCTTTTCTTTAAGGTACATTCTACATTAACAGTTTTTTAGGGCAAGGAATTATAATCAGATTCCTTTGTCAATGAATCAAAAATTCTCTATGTCACAAGTTTCTTGCATGAATATGTGAAATAAATTATACATAGCTACAAAGTTACAAGAAGTATTTACTCACATGGCCCCCCTGAGCTACACGTATGCCTGTGCGAAGCCCACTGTGTATCTGAGCCATGTGCACAACCCCCGTGATGCCGACGACTTCCAGGTTGCCGTCATAGTGCGTGGGCTTCAGGAATTGGTCCTCTTTCTCGGGGCCCCAGGGGTTGGCTCCTGAACCCCAACTGGAGTAAACACAGAAATAATACCAAAACAGTTTACCTGCTAGCTGCTACAGTTGTCAACAACCCAATCCTGTATTCTAAGTTACCTGCAACCAACTCCACGCAAAGGCTACAAATCTTTTTATATAAAGACCAAAGCAGCAACAAGTGTATACTGAAATGACAATTCCAAGTGGGAGCTGGCTGATCTGGATGTACATTATAACTTCATGCCTGATCAATTTTATACTCAACAGGCTAAGAGTACAGACATGTATTGGTCACTGGCTCTACCATGCAACAGCCAAGAAGTACTTCAACTTACAAAAATAAATTCTTCACAGTCATTTTGTAACAAATGAAATTACAAATAAATTAAAAACAACACCATTTACTCCCAACACAATAGTAAACATAAAACATATAAAAGCAAATAAAATAAGAAGGCCATAATGGCCCTTGATTGCTCACCACTTGTAGGATTCACACCTACAGTAGCCCCAAATCATTAAGTGATTATGGATTATTTACTTAAGAAATACTTGCACATATTGTTGTCAGTGTATTTATTATTTAATATTAGTTATGATTTATTGATGGGGAAATGAAGACTAACTGAAGGTGATAGTAACTGTTTATTGTCGTAAAATTTTAGCAGAGTGACTTAATTTTTTACCCCACACGACCAAGTACAAACTCATTCAAAATTTTATGCAAACAAGCATTCTGACCAAGTTTGTTAAAAATTTGGCCATAAATGTGGCCTCTGGCAGGTTCACATGTTCTTTCCAAGACATGACCTTTTGAACTACTTTTTTGACCCAATGTGACCCAGTAATGAGTTTATCCAAGATTTTTTGGCAGACAAACATTCTAATTAAGTTTGGTAAAGATTGGCCCATTAATGTGGCCTCTAGTAAGTTCACAAGGTTTTTTTTACGATGTGATCTAGTGACCTAAATTTTGACCCCAGTTACTAACTCATCCATACCATCTGTTTGTTTTGTTATTTGTTACACCACACTGACTCAATTATTATGGTAAATTTGGTGGAGAGGACCCTGACATATTGTCAAGATAACACAACTAGCACACCACAGGTGCTGGAAGACCTCACCACATTAAATGTCTGCAGGGACTTGAGATATTACAAGTCCACGAGTTTAATCAATTGATCACAAGTCTCCAACCCCTTCCCCACCCACACCCACCCACCCCACAACCACTCAAAAACATTTTGTCTTCAGAATAAAATCAAACACAAGAACATACTTTTAAACATTTTTTTTACTTTTGAAATGTTGGCCATTTTATGTCAGGCAGAATTAGAAAATAAAAATTGACTCACCTTAAAATATTCAGTATAATAATTCCCTCACAAGGAGGCAGTTCTACTAGTTTCCCATCCACCTCAAGTCTTATACATCGATGCAGATCCTTACACGTGTGTTTGTTCACCATCTTCCTTAGACTCATTTGTACATACACTTTCTTATTATGTAGCCTGTGGAGAGAACAGATGAGAAAAACTAGTTCCATGAGTATAGTGATTATTGTTCATTCACAAACTTTGAAATTTAATCAATAGATTAAAAAAGAGAAATTAAATATACATGTATAAATAGTCATGTAAGCATACTTGAAAAAGAGAAACTTGAGCACTTTTATACTCTCACTGAAGCCTAATGGTGCTTTGAGGTCAAGTTGACAACACTCCCTACACAACTACCAAGATAGGTTACTTCATTTTACCCTGCAAATCCTGTAAACCTGCGTCTTCAGAAGTCTTTGCCACTAGTGAAAATCATTAGAACGCTTGCATCTTGCTGGATTTAACTTGGTTTTCAAATACTTTCGACTTCCAGTCAAATTAAATTAAATCAATTACAGCAATTTATAAATTATATATGTTGATTTAAAACCATGTTTTATTATAAAATATTTTTTAACACTTTGAATTTCAGCCAATTAGACATGTTGTTACACTGTGAATAGTAAAAATCATTGAAATCCAGAAGTAAACAATTTAACTTCAGTAATTATCAAACTAGAGCCACAAAAAGTAATAATTGTGTGAGTGAAAAATCCCTAAGTTTTCAATCAAAGTGGATATTTTGAAAGCAGTTTTTTTCCGAAGCTGATCCGCTATCCTATGGTAAAAAAACAATGAAGATAACATTTTAACATTTCTTCATAAAATTTTGAGATTATTTATATGTCACAGCAGCATGAATCCAAAGTTAAGATAGCTTTTTTGGAACAGGACTTGAAACATGAAAAAAAGGATAAAGATTTTGAAAACATAAACTAAGAAAAATGCCATCATCTCCAAACAAAACAAAAAAACTACAAAATTTTCAGAATGAATGAGGAAATACCTCTTGGGGATTACTAGCCAACAGACCAGTTTCCCCATTGGCAAATATAGGCTGAACATGTGACGTAGATTTTGAAAACAAGAATACAAAGGACCCATTCAAATTGACACTATAGCACCGTATTTTGCTTAGAAAAGATACTACTTTAAATTAAGTTGTTAAACAATGTGTCTTCAATTAAGAATAAAATGGTCCTTTATCGAAATTCAATCACACCAATGAACAGAGTCATGGAAAGAGACCAAATGCCTATAAATGTAATGTTAAAATTGCATTAGTAACCTCAGCTATATAGCACCACTGACCTGCTATTAAACTTATCTGGTTTTTCTTCTCGAGCCTGATGGAAGTCTAATGATATGTCAGCGTCTATGCCTATACCGAAGTAGTTATTCATCACAAATATTGTCGTCGTGTCCTCGTTTGTGTTAGCTGAGTTGGTATCGTTCGCAATAGCTACCTTCGTCTCATCTTGCTCTTTCTCATTTGGGTGGAAAATCACTGTCCACCTGGAGAATAAATAGGAACATGTTAACAAGACAAAAAGCAAAGTGATCCATGTTAATTAAGATCGAATCACTATATGTTGAGCCACAATTTAACAAATGTACAGCTAATTACAAATACATAAGCCAGTACCATCACTCTTTCTATATATTGTACATTGGTAGTTTGGATTGCAGTGCAATGGATCATTACACTCGATTAGATGACAGTTTTGGTTCCTCGAATAAATTCCCTACTTACTTAGGTCTCAGTTTTCCTAATGTGGACCTGGACCAGTGTATTTTCACACCTCTGCAAGTAACCACAGTTTTTTGCAAACAAACTCCCATTCCCTTGGCTGACACTTTAGTCACAAATGTGACAAATACCAAATATGCTTTGTTCACTGCTTTAGGATGACATCAAGTAAATTATTTAAATAAATGGAACAGGTTTAAAATAAAAATCGTACTCTGTTTACGCTAAGTTTTATTCGCAATATTCCATGCTTTTTTTCTCTTTGTGTGAGTTGTAAATTTCATCTGTTTTTGAGCAATCTTGAGATGAAGCACTGGATGCTCTGATGTAATTCTGACAGTAAAAGTCAGAACAACGCCATCTAGATGATTTTGAGAGAAGCCGAGATGTGGAAACTTAAAGGTGATATCCAACAGTTTGGACCTTCCAAACAACCAAATAAATATATTATTTTATGTTCTACATCTACGTAAAATGTAAGGCATAACACTCCTCTCATCATTACAAACATGTAAGGCTTAATGTAGTTAGCTATAGACTAAATAAGAAAACCATTTGATCTTACTTTTGAGATCTCGCATATTAATATTTATGTATCAAAAAAAACATATTCATACATTCAATTGCTTTTATTTCCATTCTTTTCTACTTTATTTATGACAAATTTAACCAAATTTAATAACATTAACATTGACTCAGGACACAATGAGAGCTGATAAGTGTGTAAGAAGTTCTTCACCGGTACATAATGATTTTACAAATTCTACTATTTTAAAAATAATTTTCACTGTCCTGGGAATATTCACTGTATTGTGATTCACCTGTCTGTGTATGTAATTGTTCATTGAATCATCATTGCCACTTACTTCATTATTTCTATTAACATCATTTTTACTCAAGAACAATTTCACAACCAACACCATCAGCAGCAGGAGCAATATTATCACAACCATCATCCCTACCTCCCATCCTATTCTACTATTTACATGATCATTCAACTTCCCTACTTGCTGTACCCCTAATTTACCTATCCAGTTTAATATCCTCTGCATCTATAACGTCCCTCAGGTAGTTGAGGGGGTCCTCTCCCCCTGTGTAGCCTGGTCCCCAGCGTAAAACTCTTGCCAAGTCATTGCCTGCAACAAACACAGGAACCAGTCAGTGGAATATCATAAAAAAGCAATCACACTAAACTTGTGTTGTTCTAAACATGGGGGTGGCCTATAGAGAAATTGTGTTAAAAAAAAGCACAACTATAATTATACATAATATCTCAGGAAAGCCATTAACCACTGGTCAGATGGAGAACCTCAACAAATAAATGTTAACAACACATAGTTAAGTCAGCATAGCTCTTTTATGTGCTAAGGTAGACACAATTACAAAATAATTATTTTTTTCATTACCTAAATCTAGATTGTGTACCTGTTACTCTTCTCAAAGTTCTTTTCCTATCATTAAGGCCAAAAATATGCACCTATTCATATATAAATTCAAAGAAAACAAATTAAACCTGGTCATGTGACCAAGCCCCAATCAACTACCTGCTGTTTATGACCATATCAATTGGATCCACCACATAATCTTCATATTTGGCTCACTTTGGAGAAAGCATTTCTCGTATTTTTTTTTTTTTTTCGTAAACTAGGATTGCTCTCAATTAGGACTCTTCTTGCTAAAAGCAGCTCTAAGTCAGATATAATGCCATCTTCATTGTGATAGCATGCCGTCACCACTGAATACTTTTTTGACCAAAAGAAGTTATGTTCAGACTTACTGCCGCTAATTCTCAAACCCAAAATAAGTTATTTCCAAGTGTAAATGTGTCAAACAGTGTGTGGTCACTTTTTGATTTGTTAAAATATTCACAAAATAGAGATACTATTACTTGCAAAAATTGTCATGACTTTGGCAAAATATAATAATAAAAAGTGTAAGTTAACCAGCTATAAAAACATAAGAAAACCATTAGAAAGAAGCTAACCATTATTGGCCACCACTTCATTAAATGCCCTGTCTGGCATGAAATATGGTTTGTTTGGAACATTTCATCACTGATCATTGTTTGGAAAAGAAAATTCATTTTTTTCTTCTTAGGGCTTTAATAAATGAAATAAACTGCTAATGTTTTCATAAAGGCATCAGACAAGAACCTCAAATAGTCCTAAAGTGACTATCGTAAATTCAACTAAAGACAATACAATAATTTGTTAAAAATACTGGTGGCATTTTATTACTTTAACTTGCAAACTGCCACTCTCACTTGATGTTAATATCATTTAAAATCTAGATATCAAGTGATTTCTTATTTATTAAATCAGTAAAAGTTTCATTTAAAACAGTTACCTTTAATGTTGTTGTTTTTAAATACCGTACAGTCCACAACCTTGTTTATTTTTTTGCAATGGACCTTTATCTAATTTATATTAGTCTTTTAGGCTGTATAATTCAATACACAACTTATACACAATGAGACATCCTGTCAAATGAAAAATGTTCACAAGCATATACCATATTGTTGAAAGTCTATTTGAAAATATTAGGCCTGGATAATAGACATTTGACAGTTTTCTCATATATTAGTCATTTTTGGCACTTTATTTGTCAGTAACATCTATAATGTATCAAAATAGACAACTATGTATTTTTAGTAACATACTTGTACATTTTTTAAGCAAATATTAAAAGATATGAATATCAATCTGTTTCGATTTCACTTTTACATGTAGTACAATACATCATTCAATGATTTGTTAGTTTTTAGAAACAGATCGCATTGACACAAGCACAGTCATTATAGCAATGTCCAGCATTTCTGGTGGAGGAAATTTGTTTGTTTGTTTATTGGGTTTATCGTCCCACCAACAGTAATTCAGTTATCTGGAGACGGTGTCCACTTGAAGCAGATATAGTGCTGCCTTCACTGTGTATAGCATATCGTGAACACCTGGCATGATACCACACCCAGTCACATTATCCTGACACCGGGCCAACCAGTCGTGGAACTACCCTTATATTTGCTTGAGTGTTAGCAAGGGAGCTATACCACTACCATTTTTAACGACTTTGGTATGTCGCGGCCCGGGATTGAACCCGGGGCCTCTCTTACCTGGAGCCAACGCTCTACCGATTGCACTACCAGGTCTGGTGGAAGACCAAAGCAAATGTCTGGGTAGGTGCACAGCGGGAAGACCATCCCACATTAAGTTGTTCGCCCAGACTGGGACTCAAACCCACATAGTGAGCGGCGAGCAGTCAAAGAAGTTACCAGTCAGCAACTCTACCACTCAGCCACAGGTGCCCCCTCAATACATGACGTTATCGAAGTGTGGAGTAAGGTACAAACTATATGTTAAGCACAGAGAGCTGTGCTAGTTTCTGAAAGTTTAAAAGAAGTTGCACACAACTTTATCCATGCAACCTTTTGGCCAATGAAAAGGTCTTTTGGTAGCGGCAAAAAAAAATAATGTGCAATTATGCCTACTTCAGGTTCAATTCTTCATGGACAAAAAGTCCTATGACAAAGGAACTGACAGATGGATAAATTAATAGAAATAAGCACACTTACCAGTGCCTAAGGGAAGAATAGAGAGAGGTGGTGACTGACAGATGGCATCCTGGCCGACATTGTCGAGACACGAGAGCACCCAGCCAACTGTCCCATCTCCACCACAAGCAAGGATCTTGTAGTAGGGAACGTTTTGGAACACATACAAACTGAAACCATTGACACAATATACTGAACTTTCATTCTTATATTATACTTATTGACAGTGTAGAGGTTTTCAACAAAATTTCAGAATGCATAGCTTGATTAGCCAACCTGAGAAATAATATTTGCACAATGATCAATGTCAGACTTATGCCGAGGATTTTCTTGCAAAGGCCTGTGTAGCTACATATGTACTTTGAATATGTACATAGTTTGGCTGTTTCGGCAGCTTAAAAACTAGATGCTTAATGTTCAAATATGCAGAGTAAAATATTTAGTTTGGAGAGCACAGCAATACACAAATATGCTCAATATAGTGTCATCCAGACGTTAATAGAGAAAGAAGCCCTTACCCCTCCTCCCAGACCGTGACTTGAACCCATGCAGAAAGGGGCCATGAAGCCAGAGGTGTAACAAATCTGCAATTCTAGGTCATGGGTCCCACACTGAGTAAATGACTTATTTCAAATAAATTTAGACAAAAAAAAATCAATTATATTAAACTACATACATTTACAAAGGCTTGTGTTTTGTAGGGCTGTCGTGGTATACCAGTATATTGCGATACAGTGTAAAGGCAATACAGTACTGCGATACACAACAAACATACTGGTTTTTCTCAATATTTTGTATCATGTGGATGCTGCTACCAGTGTGTGCATCCAAAGTTAAGGATGACCCTTTTCATGAAACAGAATTGCTGATCTAACAAAACAGCCAGGCAAATGCAGCATACTCGATGTGCATTTGCGATATTCCTCACAATATAATTTTTATAAGGTATCAACTTTTAATTTGATAATTAAATTTCTCTATTAAAGGAAACGAATTTTGAATAAATACATTACCTTTATGGACGTAAAATTTGCTACAAATAGCGAATTGTTACCCATTGTTCGGCAATGTAATCAAATACGACTGTTGCAAATTGTAAACAATATGGTCAAGCCGATTGACTTTTTTGAAATATCACTGAATTTAATGCAACTTTTTAGGAATATCGCCGAATTTAATGGCAACAGCGATGTTAGGGCCTCACCTGGGTGAAGAAGGACATATCAACAAAGAAAATTGTTAAGGGTGCTGTATTTTGTCAACATTTTGATGTGCTTACACTGTGAATAGTCAACCATCTAATACAGCGGAAACGTGACATTACACAGTCATGAATGCCATTCTGCCCATTATATTGAATGAAATAGCTCCTTATAGTAGTTTGATCAAATATGGCAATATATTGTGGTACGCATTGCTATACACTCAATGTATCGCAATATATCATGGTACGCTGCAAGGGTATCGTGACAGCCCTAGTGTTTTGTAGTTTAATCATTTACTTGAGCAGTTTTAATACATTTTTAATTTGTTAACCTGCAAAAAACTTCTGGAAATTTTTTTTTTTAAATCACAATGATAGGCTGGTATCCACTTGCTATCTCCCTACATCATAAAAACCTGGCCTTATTTTTAAATCAAAATGTTAGGTTAGTTTCCACTTGCTATCTCCCATTTTTCCATACCCAGGCAGTGGCCCTCCATTCTCCAGGTTGAAGACTTGGTGTGGGTTGAGGAGTTTTCTGAAGGAAGTAATCAGGTTCAAACCCTGGCACCCTCCACTCTTCACGTTCACAAATACTAGCAGTGGGTTTGTGTTCTCAGGAATCATGTGTGGCTGCAATATAAAAAGGACATTAAGTGTCATATATTGGTCAGTTGTTAATGTGTCAACATACTTATTTCAGTACACTTTAGGGCAAAATATTTGTAACTCTTGTGACAATGAATATGACACACTTGCACAAGTTTGCTTATAATTAACTTTATTGTGAATTAAAGCAACAATGTGTAGAGTGCAAAGACCATATTAATTAATTGACAATATTAGAATGCCATTATTTCCCATATGTAAAAGACTCTGTATAGAGAATCCTGCTTGAAATACATTCCAGCAGCAGAATAATGGTAATGATCATGTGGTTAGCGATTAATGGTGGAGGAAAGCCCACAACAAAAGAAAGGAAAAGACCAGCCATATGCCATAGATCAGCTAGAAGACTGTCCAACATGGAGAAAGTGGGACAGAGGTAAGACCCAGTGTACCTGTGTGGCAGAGGTCAGGTAGAAGACTGTTCAACACGGAGACAGAGGGACAGAGGTAAGACCCAGTGTACCTGTGTGGCAGAGGTCAGGTAGAAGACTGTCCAACATGGAGACAGAGGGACAGAGGTAAGACCCAGTGTACCTGTGTGGCAGAGGTCAGCTAGAAGACTGTCCAACATGGAGACAGAGGTAAGACCCAGTGTACCTGTGTGGCAGAGGTCAGGTAGAAGACTGTCCAACATGGAGACAGAGGTAAGACCCAGTGTACCTGTGTGACAGTGGTCAGCTAGAAGACTGTCCAACATGGAGACAGAGGGACAGAGGTAAGACCCAGTGTACCTGTGTGGCAGAGGTCAGGTAGAAGACTGTTCAACATGGAGACAGAGGGACAGAGGTAAGACCCAGTGTACCTGTGTGGCAGAGGTCAGCTAGAAGACTGTTCAACATGGAGACAGAGGGACAGAGGTAAGACCCAGTGTACCTGTGTGGCAGAGGTCAGGTAGAAGACTGTCCAACATGGAGACAGAGGTAAGACCCAATGTACCTGTGTGGCAGAGGTCAGGTAGAAGACTGTCCAACATGGAGACAGAGGTAAGACCCAGTGTACCTGTGTGGCAGAGGTCAGCTAGAAGACTGTCCAACATGGAGACAGAGGTAAGACCCAATGTACCTGTGTGGCAGAGGTCAGCTAGAAGACTGTTCAACATGGAGACAGAGGGACAGAGGTAAGACCCAGTGTACCTGTGTGGCAGAGGTCAGCTAGAAGACTGTTCAACATGGAGACAGAGGTAAGAACCAGTGTACCTGTGTGGCAGTGGTCACCTAGAAGACTGTCCAACATGGAGACAGAGGGACAGAGGTAAGACCCAGTGTACCTGTGTGGCAGAGGTCAGCTAGAAGACTGTCCAACATGGAGACAGAGGGACAGAGGTAAGACCCAGTGTACTGTGTGGCAGCGGTCAGGTAGAAGACTGTTCAACATGGAGACAGAGGTAAGACCTAGTGTACCTGTGTGGCAGAGGTCAGGTAGAAAACTGTTCAATATGGAGACAGAGGGACTGAGGTAAGACCCAGTGTACCTGTGAGGCAGAGGTCAGCTAGAAGACTGTCCAACATGGAGACAGAGGGACAGAGGTAAGACCCAGTGTACCTGTGTGGCAGAGGTCAGCTATAAGACTGTCCAACATGGAGACAGAGGGACTGAGGTAAGACCCAGTGTACCTGTGTGGCAGAGGTCAGGTAGAAGACTGTTCAACAAGGAGACAGAGGGACAGAGGTAAGACCCAGTGTACCTGTGTGGCAGAGGTCAGGTAGAAGACTGTCCAACATGGAGAAAGAGGTAAGATCCAGTGTACCTGTGTGGCAGAGGTCAGGTAGAAGACTGTCCAACATGGAGACAGAGGGACAGAGGTAAGACCCAGTGTACCTGTGTGGCAGAGGTCAGCTAGAAGACTATCCAACATGGAGACAGAGGTAAGACCCAGTGTACCTGTGTGGCAGAGGTCAGGTAGAAGACTGTCCAACATGGAGACAGAGGTAAGACCCAGTGTACCTGTGTGACAGTGGTCAGGTAGAAGACTGTCCAACATGGAGACAGAGGGACAGAGGTAAGATCCAGTGTACCTGTGTGGCAGTGGTCAGGTAGAAGACTGTTCAACATGGAGACAGACTGAGAGGGACAGAGGTAAGACCCAGTGTACCTGTGTGGCAGTGGTCAGCTAGAAGACTGTCCAACATGGAGACAGAGGTAAGACCCAGTGTACCTGTGTGGCAGTGGTCAGCTAGAAGACTGTCCAACATGGAGACAGAGGGACAGAGGTAAGACCCAGTGTACCTGTGTGGCAGTGGTCAGCTATAAGACTCTCCAACATGGAGACAGAGGGACTGAGGTAAGAACCAGTGTACCTGTGTGGCAGAGGTCAGGTAGAAGACTGTCCAACATAGAGACAAAGGGACAGAGGTAAGACCCAGTGTACCTGTGTGGCAGAGGTCAGCTAGAAGACTGTTCAACATGGAGACAGAGGTAAGAACCAGTGTACCTGTGTGGCAGTGGTCAGCTAGAAGACTGTCCAACATGGAGACAGAGGGACAGACGTAAGACCCAGTGTACCTGTGTGGCAGAGGTCAGCTAGAAGACTGTCCAACATGGAGACAGAGGGACAGAGGTAAGACCCAGTGAACTGTGTGGCAGAGGTCAGGCAGAAGACTGTTCAACATGGAGACAGAGGTAAGACCTAGTGTACCTGTGTGGCAGAGGTCAGGTAGAAGACTGTTCAATATGGAGACAGAGGGACTGAGGTAAGACCCAGTGTACCTGTGAGGCAGAGGTCAGCTAGAAGACTGTCCAACATGGAGACAGAGGGACAGAGGTAAGACCCAGTGTACCTGTGTGGCAGAGGTCAGCTAGAAGACTGTCCAACATGGAGACAGAGGGACTGAGGTTAGACCCAGTGTACCTGTGTGGCAGAGGTCAGGTAGAAGACTGTTCAACAAGGAGACAGAGGGACAGAGGTAAGACCCAGTGTACCTGTGTGGCAGAGGTCAGGTAGAAGACTGTCCAACATGGAGAAAGAGGTAAGATCCAGTGTACCTGTGTGGCAGAGGTCAGGTAGAAGACTGTCCAACATGGAGACAGAGGAACAGAGGTAAGACCCAGTGTACCTGTGTGGCAGAGGTCAGCTAGAAGACTATCCAACATGGAGACAGAGGTAAGACCCAGTGTACCTGTGTGGCAGAGGTCAGGTAGAAGACTGTCCAACATGGAGACAGAGGGACAGAGGTAAGACCCAGTGAACCTGTGTGGCAGAGGTCAGCTAGAAGACTGTCCAACATGGAGACAGAGGTAAGACCCAGTGTACCTGTGTGACAGTTGTCAGGTAGAAGACTGTCCAACATGGAGACAGAGGGATTGAGGTAAGACCCAGTGTACCTGTGTGGCAGTGGTCAGGTAGAAGACTGTTCAACATGGAGACAGACTGAGAGGGACAGAGGTAAGACCCAGTGTACCTGTGTGGCAGTGGTCAGCTAGAAGACTGTCCAACATGGAGACAGAGGTAAGACCCAGTGTACCTGTGTGGCAGAGGTTCAGGTAGTAGACTGTCCAACATGGAGACAGTTGGAACTGAGGTAAGAACCAGTGTACCTGTGTGGCAGAGGTCAGGTAGAAGACTGTCCAACATGGAGACAGAGGGACTGAGGTAAGACCCAGTGTACCTGTGTGGCAGTGGTCAGCTATAAGACTCTCCAACATGGAGACAGAGGGACAGAGGTAAGAACCAGTGTACCTGTGTGGCAGAGGTCAGGTAGAAGACTGTCCAACATGGAGACAAAGGGACAGAGGTAAGACCCAGTGTACCTGTGTGGCAGAGGTCAGCTAGAAGACTGTTCAACATGGAGACAGAGGTAAGACCCAGTGAACTTGTGTGGCAGAGGTCAGGTAGAAGACTGTCCAACATGGAGACAGAGGTAAGACCCAGTGTACCTGTGTGGCAGTGGTCAGCTAGAAGACTGTCCAACATGGAGACAGAGGGACGGAGGTAAGAACCAGTGTACCTGTGTGGCAGAGGTCAGGTAGAAGACTGTCCAACATGGAGACAGAGGGACAGAGGTAAGACCCAGTGTACCTGTGTGGCAGTGGTCAGCTATAAGACTCTCCAACATGGAGACAGAAGGACTGAGGTAAGAACCAGTGTACCTGTGTGGCAGAGGTCAGGTAGAAGACTGTCCAACATGGAGACAGAGGGACGGAGGAAAGACCCAGTGTTCCTGTGTGGCAGAGGTCAGCTAGAAGACTGTCCAACATGGTGACAGAGGGACTGAGGTAAGACCCAGTGTACCTGTGTGGCAGAGGTCAGGTAGAAGACTGTCCAACATGGAGACAGAGGGACAGAGGTAGGACCCAGTGTACCTGTGTGACAGAGGTCAGGGAGAAGACTGTCTAACATGGAGACAGAGGGACAGAGGTAAGACCCAGTGTACCTGTGTGGCAGAGGTCAGCTTGAAGACTGTTCAACATGGAGACAGAGGGACAGAGGTAAGACCCAGTGTACCTGTGTGGCAGAGGTCAGCTAGAAGACTGTTCAACATGGAGACAGAGGTAAGACCCAGTGAACTTGTGTGGCAGAGGTCAGGTAGAAGACTGTCCAACATGGAGACAGAGGTAAGACCCAATGTACCTGTGTGGCAAAGGTGAGCTAGAAGATTGTCCAACATGGAGACAGAGGTAAGACCCAGTGTACCTGTGTGGCAGAGGTCAGGTAGAAGACGGTCCAACATGGAGACAGAGGTAAGACCCAGTGTACATGTGTGGCAGAGGTCAGCTAAAAGACTGTCCAACATGGAGACAGAGGTAAGACCCAGTGTACCTGTGTGGCAGTGGTCAGGTAGAAGACTGTTCAACATGGAGACAGAGGGACAGAGGTAAGACCCAGTGTACCTGTGTGGCAGAGGTCAGCTAGAAGACTGTTCAACAAGGAGACAGAGGGACAGAGGTAAGACCCAGTGTACCTGTGTGGCAGAGGTCAGGTAGAAGACTGTCCAACATGGAGACAGAGGGACTGAGGTAAGACCCAGTGTACCTGTGTGGCAGTGGTCAGGTAGAAGACTGTCCAACATGGAGACAGAGGGACTGAGGCAAGACCCAGTGTACCTGTGTGGCAGTGGTCAGCTAGAAGACTGTCCAACATGGAGACAGAGGGACAGAGGTAAGACCCAGTGTACCTGTGTGGCAGAGGTCAGCTAGAAGACTGTCCAACATGGAGACAGACTGAGAGGGACATAGGTAAGACCCAGTGTACCTGTGTGGCAGAGGTCAGCTAGAAGACTGTCCAACATGGAGACAGAGGGACAGAGGTAAGACCCAGTGTACCTGTGTGGCAGAGGTCAGGTAGAAGACTGTCCAACATGGAGACAGAGGTAAGATCCAGTGTACCTGTGTAGCAGAGGTCAGCTAGAAGACTGTCCAACATGGAGACAGAGGGACAGAGGTAAGACCCAGTGTACCTGTGTGGCAGTGGTCAGCTAGAAGACTGTTCAACATGGAGACAGAGGGACAGAGGTAAGACCCAGTGTACCTGTGTGGCAGTGGTCAGCTAGAAGACTGTCCAACATGGAGACAGAGGGACAGAGGTAAGACCCAGTGTACTGTGTGGCAGTGGTCAGCTAGAAGACTGTTCAACATGGAGACAGAGGGACAGAGGTAAGACCCAGTGTACCTGTGTGGCAGAGGTCAGCTAGAAGACTGTCCAACATGGAGACAGTGGGACAGAGGTAAGACCCAATGTACCTGTGTGGCAGAGGTCAGCTAGAAGACTGTCCAACATGGAGACAGAAGGACAGAGGTAAGACCCAGTGTACCTGCGTGGCAGAAGTCAGGTAGAAGACTGTCCAACATGGAGACAGACTGAGAGGGACAGAGGTAAGACCCAGTGTACCTGTGTGACAGAGGCCTTCTCTGACTGTATGGTTACTTACCTGTATGTTGGGTAGTAGAAGAACAAGGAGCTGCTTGTCATCAAAGACCGCATCCTTCAAGATGTTAAACACACGTGTGGCCTTCTCTGACGTGGTGTATTCTAACACAAGAGCACCATACTCATAGTATATCACATCAAAACCATGCCATTTATTGTCTGAAATACACAAGCAACAGTAGCAATGTGATGTAAACAAGAAATGTTGTTGTAAACAGACATATGCCCCCTAAGTCATGTCCAGTAAAGCAAATTTTGTAATTGTCATGGAGGTACTTGAATTATTAAAAAGACAACAGCATTAAATTTATGTACATTACCATATTGATTTTTTTTACCTCCTATCATTTGTTTTTAATAGACAAAAATACATCAGATAAAAATAAAAGAAAGCCTGTCCTTACAATCAAAATTAGGTGACAACCTGCAATAGTTAATTGTTTTACAAACCTAAGTGTATATAGTTAATCACACAAGAAACTTTATTTTCCGACTATAGTGTGTTTTACTTAGTGCCTCTAGGGTGTCCAAGTAAAAAAGCAGGCCCGAACACCAACAACAACGAACACCGAATACCATGATAGGTCTACAGGCAGCGAATCTAGATCACACTTCCCTCAGATTGTTTCAAAATTCCTCAAGAAATGACAGAGTTACTGATATGATTTTCATTGCATTTCTAAGGATTATGACCTCGACCTGTAAGTGTGACCTTGACTTTCGAATAACTGACCTGGGTCTTGTGTGCCGCACGTCGTCTTTATGTGTTTGACATTTCTGCCAGGTTATTTAAAAATTCTTCAAGAAATGACAGAGTTACTGAGTGGAGACAACCACCAGTGCAAAACCAGGGATAATGACTTTGACCTGTGTGACCTTGACTTTCTAGTAACCGACCTGAGTCTTGTGTGCGACACATTGTCTTCATGTGTTTGACAATTCTGCCAAGTTATTTTAAAATCCATGCAGGAATGATGGAGTTATTGAGCAGACATAAATATCGGACAGACGGTTCGACTACTATATGCCTGCCTTCTGGGGCAAAAAAAGTATTATATGCAGTGTATTCAATGATTTGCTAAAGTGTGAAGCATGGATTAAGCAAATAAAGACTTAAACTAAAATGTGTGATACATGGATTAAACAAATAAAGACTTTAAATAATGACAAATAGTTCTTTTTTTACTGTAAAATCATTGACACCAACAAAACTATTGCCAATGGTAATGTTCAGCCATAAGTGGTTGAGAAATACTGCAGAAGAATGCACTGCACCTCAGCTGGAATATATCCCCATAATAAAAATGTTGCCCTGAATGGAACTGCAATGCATACAGTGGGTCCTTACATAGTTCAGCAATAACCTCTATGGATTCCCATTGGCTTATTTGTACAAGAGTAACTGAGAGTATCTGTATACAAAATTCTCTTTTAATAATAGAAATTAAGCAACACCAAATGTGCAACTTCTATTTTAATGTACAAGAGATCCTTCCAGTGACCAGTACGTACGCTTGCCCACTATGTCCACCAAGATTTTCTCATATTGTCGTTGTGACAGACCAGTCGGCAGGTTGCCCACAAACAGGGAGATTTTGGGGCCATGGGGGTCGTCCTTTTGCTGGAGGTAATAGCGTGTCATTTGATTTTGTCGTAGGGATTCCTGCAAAAGAAAACATTGTACGCTGTAAAGGCAATACCATGTCATTATATTTTGTAGTTGAGACTTCTACAAGAGAAAATGAAAATAGTGACAACTTTTATCAAGGCTGCATGTATTTTGGAGGGAAAGAGTATTATCATTTAGGCTACCATAACTCCCCCATGATTCACCTTTCTACTCTGCTTGATGATCTCCCAGGGTCGCTCAGAGTTGTCTAGACATCGTTCAGACACCCCCTTGTCCAACAGGACCTCGATAAGACTGAACCGGGTTGGGTCGGCATCCTGAAAATAGGGGCAAATGTCATGTTCATACATGGCTGTAGGTGAAAGGTCATGTATATAAATAATCTTAAGTTAAGCAGAAATTCAAGAGCACACATTTTTGCTGAATCAGAATTGGCACCTACCAAACATGGTGAAACCAATTTAGTTATCTCATTTGACCGTACACACCTCCTGAGGCAGTACTGGTTTATTGGTAAATTCTATGACCATGCATTTATAACATTTAATTTACAATACTAACAATAAGGTTAGAAAGATTTTGTCAACATTCTTTATTATCCAGTTAATATATTTTATGCACTGTGTAACGTCTACTCACTACATAGTGCAAACAAATACTTTCTAAAGTTTTATGAAACAGTGTTTTACTCCATCCACCTTTTATGTGGAGTCCTATCACTGCAGAAACTTGAAACAGTGCTTGTTTGTAAATAACTTTTATGCATAGACAAATCTTTGAATATAATTTTGAGGGAATATTAATTTGTCTATGTATTTCTTTCTTGCAAGTGATAACTATGTGTTCCTGTTTGGGTGACCATTAGGAGGTTAGTGCACATACATTACCTGTTCCTGCATGGACCTACATTCTTTTGTCTAAAACCATGTTGTTGTTTTTTGTTATGTTATGCATGTATGTTTATATAATAACAACTCACATTGTTATGCTATGGTACTAAATGACAATGACATCTCACATTGTTACGCTACTAAATGAAAATGATATCTCTCATTAGGATGGGATGGGATAAGTCGGCATTTTTGCCGATACTGCGCAGCGACATTTCTATCATTATAGCACAGGGGCACTTATGATGTGCCCAGGGACTGAACCCGGCCAGTCCATTATACTGACACCGACGAGTCAGGCGTAATGCTGTCCCCTTAGCCTGAGCGTTAGGAGGGAAGCGACTACTACCAACTTTAAGTCTTTGGTTTTACCCTGCCGGGGTTCGAACCCATGACCTCCCGATCCGCAAGCTAATGCTCTACCACCTGAGCTATTGCGGCCGGTCCATCTCTCATTGTTACGCTCCTAAATGAAAATGACATCTCACATTGTTATGCTCCTAAATGAAAATGACATCTCACATTGTTATGCTACTAAATGACAATGACATCTTACATTGTTATGTTACTAAATGACAATGACATCTCACATTGTTACGCTTACGCTACTAAATGACAATGACATCTCACATTGTTACACTACTAAATGACAATGACATCTCACATTGTTACGCTACTAAATGACAATGACATCTCACATTGTAACACTAATAAATGAAAATGACATCTCACATAATCATGCTACTCAATAAAAATGAATATTACATAATTACCCCATTAAATGGTGGCTCAGATTTGTTTTTCATGGTTTCTATTAACAATAATCATTCAGTGACGCTGGAGATGTTTTTCAACACTAATAAAGGGTCAAAAATTATGGGCCAGGTGTGGCCTCGTGTATTGTTTTATCTGTGTGAAGGAGTATATCACATGTCACATAAATGTATCATGGGATGCTTGTATGGCTGATATAATCGAATTGAATTAAAACAAATTAATCTATCATTTGAAAACTATAAATGGGTCTTAAAATTAAAATCTAATTAGATGTGCATTCAAAACATTGTATATGTAAAATTCCCTTCCCAAATCTATAATAACCATCTGAACATATTGTGTGACAAACCTACAGAAGAACTGTTGAATTTAAAACCTTTTCCTTAAGTCATCTAATGCAACACTACAAATGCTAAAAATTACATTGGTGTAGAAGTTAAATGACATGATTAAGTAACTGAAATAAAAGTTCTGCAGTTCAAACAGAGGAAACTGCGCTTGAATTAAACCGGAATGGTCTCAGTGCATTTAATGACAAATTAACAAAAGCATAATACGTATTTAACAATTTATAACACCTTCAAAGTCTGTCAAATTCAGATTTTTGTCTATAAATACTGATATTCTTTGAACCTTTAAACAAAGACCAATGTGTGTATAGTTCTTTGATGTAAAAAAAAAAGGGAGCCATGATTGCCCTGAATCGCTTACATGAAAACACTTGCTTTCACTAAGCTTTAAAATTACCATAAAACTAAATGAGCCTTTGGCATCCAGTCATCACAAGTTATTTGTCAAGTAAATTCTTGCACACCTTAACCCATCAAGGTGTCCTTAGAATCGGAAAAAGTGAAAGTTAGGTCCAAAAAACACTTTTAGAGTTATTTATTGAATTTGCCTACTGACCTACTGTTTGTACCCACATGACCAAGCATTCAAGATTTCATGCAGACAAACATTCTGACCGAGTTTGGTGAAGATTGGGCGATAAAAGGACCTTTAGCATGTTCAAAAGTTTTTTTCTAAAATTTGACCAAGTGACCTATTTTTAAACCAACATGACCCAGGACAAACTCATCTAAGAACAAACTCATTTAAGATTTCATGCAGACATGACCAAGATTGGTAAAGATTGGGCTATAAATGTGGTCTCTAATATGTTCACACGCGTTTTCTAAGATTTGACCTAGTGACCTACTTTTTGAACCCAAGTGACCCAGTCACAAACTCATCCAAGATTTCTTGCAGACAAACATTCTGGCCAAGTTTGGTGAAGATTGGGCATAAATGTGGCCTCTAGTACAGTCACAAGGTTTTTCTTAAATTTGGCCTAGTGACCTACTTTTTAACCCCATATGACCCAGTTACAAACTCATCCAAAATTTTATGCAAACATTTCGACTAAGTTTGATGAATATTGGGTCAAAAACTAGAGTCTTCAGAAGCAAATTGCTGATGCAGCACGACTGAAAAACGAATGAACTCAAGTGAGCTAATAAAAGGGTGTGAATAGTCAATTTGTGGGTTTGGATGTCATTCGAGTTTATTTGGTTGTTAGGTGCAAGGTGGTCCTATGTTCAAGCTATACAATGATCAAAAACTCTGCAAATATTTAACTTTCTATAGGCTCTAGAAATGTTCCTTGTCTCTTTGTTTATACAGAAGTACCCAAAATACATGGGAGGTAACATGACAAGCTAGGTAACTGCATATTGGTAAGGGTCTATTGTATTATAGTTTGCAAGGTTTACACTATTCACAATTGTGCATATCAATATATGTGTCAATGTAAAAATATTCCATACAATTTCAGTGTAAAAACAATCAAAACAATTTACTTTTAAAATGAAACAATTTTTGATAGTTGATCATTAGAATTGAACAGTAATTGCATACAATTTGGAAAAAAAAATACCAACAAAATATATCAATGCCACTAAAATCTCAATCGTCAAGCCCTTGGATGATTTTTCTTTTCTATGGCAGAGGTTACTATGATCAATATTTATGGGGAAAATCGGCAAGATTTATCTAAGTTTTTGTTATTTTGAAACTTTTAGTTTACTTACTTGTTAAAGGGATATATATTTGTAAATTACTGACCTCAATTCCAAACTTCTTCAAAGCATTCCTTATTATATCCTCACATGATGATTGACTGGTCACAGTGATGTTCTTGTGTCCAGAGGCAACCCTATAAAAAGCATGATCCAGCAATTAAATAATCAGCATTACTGCAATAAATTTACATCAAAAGAACTTTATTACATTAAATCTTTAATAGGAAAATAATGTTGAGATCATTTAAAGTAAAAATTGTAAAAAAAAATATGCTGCTGCATCGCAAACATGATAATTTTCAAGAGTACGAGGGTTGTTTGGAAAGTTTTGAGACAAACCTAAATATTCAGCTTAACTCATTGTGCCCTACAGACAATTGACCAGTTGTACCCTAGAGGCATTTCTCCAGTTATGCCCTACACCTGGTGGGGGTCTTATCTGCCCCTCATGCCGAGACACATCTGGTGTGGATTACCGGTCAGTGGAAGATATTGGGGGTGGGTGTATACACAACACAATAAACATGTCATTTTGGAAGTACTCTAAAGGGATATTTTCACATACTTGAAGCACAGAAAGTGCTTTACACAACCATGTAATTTTTAACACGATATGAGAAGAAATACTTCAGAAAAGAGTGAAATCTGAAGAACATGTAAGATTGACAATATCAAAAAGTGAAGAATATTGACCTCATCAAGTTTTTTTTTATGTTTATAACGTAAATAACACTGCTTTATATAATATTTTATATAATGAGTAACTTTAAAACAGTCGGCCATCTTTGATTTAAAGTTGCGATTTACCGGTAGTTTGAGAAAATAACTCTTAAACTTCATATTTGATAGAAAACTTCGGCGATTTCCAAGAGTTAGATTGTGTCTTTTATCTATTGATATCTGCAATTATCATATAATTATTGGATCTGACGTAGGTAATTCCACATATCCGCCGATACATATGCGTATAAGTAGGAATTTTAAAGCTAACAGTAAGGCACATCGCCGTTTTTCTTTGTCTCGACACAATTAATTCATTGTGTTTACATCCGGGTTACATGAAATTCCAATATATTATATAACAAGGTTTCTGATTGGCTGAGATCGAAGTATAAATTAATCATTTGAAAACTGCTTTTACGATCGTATTTCAGCCGAGAAATGTTTCAAATTAGATGTGAATCACTTCAATCAGAGAAAATGTCGCCGATTTTTCTGTTGCTCGATACAATAAATGAAAAAACAAAAAAGGATTTAAGCCGATAGATTTAGATTACGATGACATTAGCATTTACGATAATGTGATGTACTTGATTGGCCGAGACTCGAAAGTGATTGAAAACATGAGTTTTAACCAGCAAATATGATGGACGCATTAACGCGGCGTTCGGCAGTAGCCGAGACATTTTCAGGGCCGCTTTAATGCGGCGCTCGGCGCCAGACACAGGTAAAATGCGACGCGATAAGTCGTGTCCCGGCATGAGGAGGCTGTTTTTCGTGCCGCTTTAATGCGTCATTAGGGTACAATGAGTTAAAATACTAACACAAAGTTGATTTTGTGTCCACATATACCGGTAGCTAAATTTATAGTAAGTACAGAAACAATTCATTTGACGCATTTGTAGCATAAGAGTGTGTTTGGCAGTAACCATAGCAACACAGCTATTCTAGGACCGGCACACGGCATTTACTTCAGAAAGCATGGCACACGGCATTTACTTCAGAAAGCATGGCACACGGCATTAACTTCAGAAAGCATGGCACACGGCATTAACTTCAGAAAGCAATGATATTTTTCATATTTTGTTCATCATACTTTCAGGATACCTTGATATTTTGTACATGACATCATTTTACAGTTATGATGTTGTATATCTGTTGCTTTAATAATTCGCAATAATGTCAACAAACGGTTGAAACATTAAAGCAGGGAAATCACCTATGGAAACAAAGCAGCTTTTGGAAAAATCCGGCAACGGACAGGGAGTAAGCAGGGCGTTTGTATATCTTTGGCGCAAGGAGTTTCGGGTGGGGCGGATATCTCCAGCAGATAAAGACTATAGTGGACAGCCATCCATCATTGATAGTAAAGTAGAATTTGCACGACATCTTATTGATGGAGATCGCTGAATAACCTTCAGGGAACTCACTTAAGTTTGTGATATCGGCATGGTGACAACACACAAGCTTATGACAGAAAACTTGGGTCTCTCACGTTTCAGCTCGCTAGGTACCGAGACTTCTTACACAAGAAGAAGAATAGAAGCAAGTGGCAACTTCACAGAATTTTTTGTGGCTTCATTGACATGAAGGCAATGCATTTTTAGAGCACATCATAACCAAGGACGAGTCATGATTTTATTATTATGAGCCCGGAAACGAAGCTCAGTTCTCAGTGTGGAAACACATGCTGCGTATTACAGAAAGGTGCATTTTTTTCCATTTTTGTAATAAACTGATTACTTTCAACACAAATAACCAATTAATAATTATAATAATTAATAATATTTATAATAATAAAAAAATAAGTATTAATATTTACGCTTATCATAATTTTCTCATGAACATTTTCTCAATAGCCAATTTAAAAACCATCTTCTGAATTAACTGGCAATGCAAAACCCTCTTTTGAGTTAACAGGCAATGTAATACCATCTTTTGAATGAACAAGCAATATAAAACCCTCTTTTCAATTAATAGCCAATGTCAAACCCATCTTTTAAATTAACTGCCTATGTAAAACCATCTTTTGTCTCAACAGCCTATGTAAAACCATCTTTTGTCTCAACAGCCAATGTAAAACCACCTTTTGTCTCAACAGCCAATGTAAAACCATCTTTTGAATAAACAGTCAATGTAAACCCATATTTTGTCTTAATAGTTAATGTAAAACCATCTTTTAAATTAACAGGCAAAGTAAAAAAAAACTCTTGAATAAACAGCCCATGTAAAACCATCTTCTGTCTCAAAAGCCCATGTAAAACCATCATTTGTCTCAACAGCCAATGTAAAACCCATCTTTTGAATTAACAGGCAATGTAAAAACCCTCTTGAATTAACAAGCAATGTAAAACCATCTTTTGACTCAACAGTCCATGCAAAATCATCTTTTGACTCAACAATCAAAGAAAAAACATTTTTTGAATTAACAGCCAAAGTAAACCATCTTTCGACTCAAAATTCAAGGTAAAACCATTTTTTTTAACTAAGAGCCAGTGTAAAACCATCTCTGGTATCAACAGCAAATGTAAAACAATCTTTTGAAATAAAACCAATGTAAAACCACCCTTTGAT
The DNA here is from genome assembly GCA_007844125.1 of Sinonovacula constricta. Classification (NCBI taxonomy): domain Eukaryota; kingdom Metazoa; phylum Mollusca; class Bivalvia; order Cardiida; family Solecurtidae; genus Sinonovacula; species Sinonovacula constricta. The sequence goes on along the minus strand of CM017564.1, from coordinate 49,843,055 downwards.
TCAACAGCCATTGTAAAATACCATATTTTGACTCAATGCCTAATGTAATTTAACTATATTTTGACAAGTAATAAACAATCTTTTCACTCGACAGACAACGTTAAACTCATCTTTAGACTCAAAAGCCAATGTAATACACCATCTTTTGACTCAAAAGCCCCTGTAGTATACCATCTTTTGACTCAACAGCCAATGTTATAACCATTCTTTTGATTCAACTGCTAATGAACTAACCATTCTATTGACTCAAAAACCAATGTAATAAATGGTAACAAGTAACATATTCGATATATAAAATTTATTTTGCTTCCTGTGGACTCACTTGAGGGCTCCTGGGTAGACCTTTATATGGCCCCTATCGGGGTCCTTCTCCTTGTAGCGCAGAAATATGGAGGGCCGCTTGCCATCGGGGGTCTTGAGCTGTGTGCGAATGGGTGTGTTCTCATCCAGCTCTTTCTCACCTGTAAACACAGCTGAAAATACAGTGAACACAGTCAGCACACACAGTGAACACACAGACAGCAAATATTGAACAGTCAACCTGACCAGCACACAGAGCGAACGTAAACAGCCCACACAGTGAACATGATCAGCATGCATAGTGAACATGATCAGCATGCATAGTGAACATGGCCAGCATGCATAGTGAACATAATCAGCACATACCGTGAACATGAATAGCATGCATAGTGAACATGCTCAGCATACACAGTAAACATGATAGGCATGCATCATGAACATAATCAGCACATGTAGTGACATAACATGTGTAGTGAACATGAGCACATGAATTGAAAATAAACACATGTAGTGAACATAACACATTAAATGAAAATAAGCACATGTAGTGGTCATGAGCACATGTAATAAACATGAAAAAGTGTAGTGAACATGAGCATGTGATGTAAATGAGCATGTGTAGTGAACATGAGCATGTGTAGTGAACATGAGCACTGTCTCAGTGCTCGACAGTATAATGAAAAAAGTAAACAAGAGGGCCATGATAGCTCATAATCGCTCACATGAGGATACAGGCTTTTAGCAGGCTCATTTCTGGCGTAAAGTGTTTAAGAGTTATTTACTTTAGAAATCTTTGGTGAAGATTGGACCATAAGTGTGGCCACTGAGCTGATAACATTTTCTAGAACTTTACCTAGTGACCTATTGAATCCACATGACCCACTTCAAAAGATACCTAAGATTTTATACTGGCAAACATTCTGGCCAAGTTTGGTGATGATTCGGCCATCAAAGTGGCCTCTTAGTGTTTTCACAAGATTTTTCTAAAATATGACCGCGTGACCTAGTTTCTGACCCCATGTGACCTTGTTACAAACTGACCCAAGATTTCTTGCAGGCAAAAGTTCTGGCCATAAGGGTGGTCTCTGGTGTGTTAACACGCTTTTTATAAGGTTTGACCAAGTGACCTACTTTTTTGACCCCACATGACCCATTGACCCATGCATGCAAACATTCTGGCCAGGTTTGGTGAAGATTGGGTTATAAATGTGGCTCCTACTGTGTTCTCTAGGCTTTCCTAAGATCTGACCAAGTGACCCACTTTTTATTCCACATGATTCTGTTGCAAACTCATACAAGATTTCATGCAGGCAAACCTTCTGACCAAGTTTAATGATGATTGGGCCCTAAATATGGCCTCTAGTGTGTTTACAAGATTTTTGCTAAGATTTTACCAAGTGACCTACTTTTTAAAATTCTATTATTTCTTCCGTATTATTTACATTTCACTTTTGACACTTTTGGCATATGACGTCATGGCATTTATGACGTCATTATATGGTTCTTATAATATATCAGCGCTTGTACTGCTTTATTTTAACTACTCTGTCATTTGGAATTTTTCGGTTGCCGAGGCTTTTATCTACTGTACATACTGTACATATGTTGTTTTATTACTAGTTATTTTGTATGTACATATGTTCATTATATCTGTTTTAACTCCCGATGCAGGTGCTTACTGTTAGTTGTGTCACTTTGACGGGATATTTTTATTTACACTGTTCGTTTGATAGAAAAACCTTCAGGAAGTGCGAGGTTGGAGCGCTCCACAAACCAGGTTTAAGCACCCAAGTTGGCCCTTTTGCCGACTGACCGTTCCAAGGCGGTAACTGATGGTTTTTCTTTTTGTGTGTTATGTCTCGTCTCTGTGTTTTTTGTCACATTTAATATAAATAACATGCTGACAAACATTCTGACTAAGTCTGGTAAAGATTTGGCAATAAAGGTGACCTTTAGCATGATCAAAGGGTTTTTAGTAACCTACATTTTGACCTAACGTGACCCAGTTACTAACTCATTCAGGATTACATGCAGACAAACATTCTGACCAAGTCTGGTAAAGATTTGGCTATAAAGGTGACTATTAGCATATTCAAAAGGCTTTTCTAAAATGTGACCTAGTGACCAACTTTTTGACCCCAAGTGACCCAATGACGAACTCATCCAAGATATCATGCAGACAAAGATTCTGACCAATTTTGGTGTAAATTGGACAATAAATGTGCTCACAATGTTTTCCTAAAAATTTGACCTTTGATCATGGTTTTTGACCCCAGGTGACCCAATAAAGAACTCATTCAAGATTTCATGCATAAAAATACGCTGACCACGGATGATGTAGACTGATTAAAGCTGTAGCCTCTAGTGTGTTCACAAGCTAAATTGTTGATGCCTCATGACGGACGATGGACGAAGGGGTATCAGAAAAGCTCACCTTGAGCACAAAATGCTCAGGTGAGCTAAAATATATAAAAATAGACCTTAACAGCAAGGCTTAATCAAAGCAAACACAAATGCCATTAAGAGGGTCATAAGAATAGCTTCCCATTTTTTCTTCTTGAAGTGAATTTTAAAAAAAGATCTGTGGCATTGTTGAGGCTTTAATTTACACAATTTATTGAAAATAAGCTTGAAAGCACTAAAAGATTTCACATTTTCTGACAATTTTGACATTTTACTCAGTTTAAATACTGTAAACTTACTCTTGTTAAAAGGTAGATCCACTTTTGTTATTCATAAAACACAAGTAGCATATTACCAACAAAATATATCAGGGTTTTATTTCCGTTATTATACTTTTTAACTTTCAAAGATTATGTAAAAGGCATTTAAATGTCTAGATAATAGTTTACATTAAATATGCTTTATTGATTCATGAAATTATGTGTTTAATGGGTCAATTGTCCCTTCAAAAGTATTTGCGATACCAGGTCCAGTTGACTCACCATGCTATGAGAAACATGTTAACTAAAAACTAGTTCTTATAACCCCATGATTCCTACCAAGTTTGCAGTCTACATGCCTATTTAGTTGTATGCAATAAAAATATGACAAATGAAAATGTCAATGTCGCACAAAATGCTATCTTAAGAATTGGGTTTAAAAACTAAATAATAGGCACATGTATGACATTTCCTGCTCAACAGCTCCCACCCACACCCCCCTCCCTCCCAACTGACTGGTCATTTTCCTGACCTTCAGACTAAAGCAATAAGTTAAGTAGCTTGACTATCAATGAGAGACATTAATGAATAGTCTCCCTTGAATAATGCCTAAATGCAAGTAGGTCCTTTCATTTGTTTTACTCTGTTCTTATGCTTGTGCTCTTTGGAGTGTATGTTGACTTTTCTGCCTTTCTTATGATACCCAGGTTAACGATCATTAATAAACATGTCCATTTTCTTTTTTAAATAACATATCTCTATAAGTATTTAAATTAATTTAAAGCTTATATTTATGCAAAAGTTAGAAACTCACTGTTTGTTATTGAAATATCTACAAAAGAACAGGCGATAAAGACCAAGAATTTCAACTACAAGGACCTACCTACTGTTTGGAATACCTCGGATATTACCTAACAAGGGAGACAATTTCCATTTCACCAATGTACCCCATTGTTAAAGAAATGTGAAAGCCGATCTAGCGAGACAAGATGAATCTTACCGAACTCTGACGCTTCTGCTACATAGTAGTTTTTGGGGTCATCAGATATGTGGAATGTTTTCAAAGCTGCCTCCTGTAACAGGATAAGAAAAACAGTAAGGTTTATAAAGTAGGTATTTATAACATGTCTGTAATCTTTCAGGCACCAAATGTTTCATTAAACCAGATATAGTACTGCTTTCATGATACTGAAAACCCAGGCAAACAAAGGAACCAGCTCCCGCTTCCAAACCATTTTTTAAAGCATGAGCTCCCTTTGTGGTTAATCAACTTCTTCCAACACTATCAATATGTTATGTTTATAAACAAAAATGTATTCTGCCGGGATAAAATAAACAATATATCACAGCATTATGAAACTATTTTACGGCAGTAGAATAGCCATTGCTTTTACTTTCCCTACCCATTTTCATATTGCAGACCAAGCTGACATATTGTGATAACTTGTTCTTTTCGTTCACAATTCTCCTTAAACTTTACCTTATCTTGGAAAGTAACGATTTTGTTTTCCTATAAACATACATATAAAATTATGATAAAAATAAATTATTTATATATGCAATTTTGTCAGTTGTTAGAAATAAAAAAAAAAACAGGAAGTACGTGGGGTGAATTGGAACAGCCAAGGTAAACAACCTATGGCCTTCCTGATTAAATTAATGAGCATGTGAACTCGAAGCCGTGATATATTAGGGCGTTAGATCACGCAAACTAACAATCTATTTCCTAATTGAGCAGTAATAATACTGACAAGTATTGATGATGGGACCAGAAATAATAGTAATTAATAAATAAAAATGTAATTAACTTTTCCAATTAAACTGCATTAAATATCTTAAGAGTAAAATTTGGGACCATGAGTTCTTATTGACATATACAAGGAATCACACTTATCTGAGGCCAAGATATGAAAGATTCAAAGTATATCAACAGAACAATATGTTCACATCTCTTAAGTAACAATAGCTGTTAATGCAAAGAGATCTATTTCAAAGACAACCTCAAAACTTGTACAGATACAATTAACAAACAATGAAGTAAAACAATAACAAGCCAACTGGTTTAACATAATAAAGGATAAGAAAATCTACCTACCAGAATGGTCTGTGCGGGGGCATTTTTAGGAACAGAAATTGTCCTGTACAGTCTCCTCTTCATAGAAGCATTGCCATCAAATACACGGATAATCTCAGCTGAAATGATAAACAGTCAATACATATAAGGATAATATCTGCTGAAATAATAAACAGTGAATGCATACATAAATAATCTCAGTTAAAATGATAAATAGTCAAGGCATACATGAATAACCTCAGTTGAAATGATAAATAGTCAAGACATACATGAATAACCTCAGTAAAAATGATAAATAGTCAAGGCATACATGAATAACCTCAGTTGAAATGATAAATAGTCAATGCATACATAAATAATCTCAGTTGAAATGATAAATAGTCAAGGCATACATGAATAACCTCAGTTGAAATGATAAATAGTCAAGACATACATGAATAACCTCAGTTGAAATGATAAATAGTCAATGCATACATGAATAACCTCAGTTTAAATGATAAACAGTGAATGCATACATAAATAACCTCAGTTGAAATGATAAATAGTCAATGCATACATAAATAATCTCAGTTGAAATGATAAATAGTCAAGACATACATGAATAACCTCAGTTGAAATGATAAATAGTCAATGCATACATAAATAATCTCAGTTGAAATGATAAATAGTCAAGACATACATGAATAACCTCAGTTGAAATGATAAATAGTCAAGACATACATGAATAACCTCAGTTGAAATGATAAATAGTCAATGCATACATGAATAACCTCAGTTTAAATGATAAATAGTCAATGCATACATAAATAATCTCAGTTGAAATGATAAATAGTCAATGCATACATGAATAACCTCAGTTGAAATGATAAATAGTCAATGCATACATAAATAATCTCAGTTGAAATGATAAATAGTCAATGCATACATAAATAATCTCAGTTGAAATGATAAATAGTCAAGACATACATGAATAACCTCAGTTGAAATGATAAATAGTCAAGGCATACATGAATAACCTCAGTTGAAATGATAAATAGTCAATGCATACATAAATAATCTCAGTTGAAATGATAAATAGTCAAGACATACATGAATAACCTCAGTTGAAATGATAAATAGTCAAGACATACATGAATAACCTCAGTTGAAATGATTAATAGTCAATGCATACATGAATAACCTCAGTTTAAATGATAAACAGTGAATGCATACATAAATAACCTCAGTTGAAATGATAAATAGTCAATGCATACATAAATAACCTCAGTTGAAATGATAAATAGTCAAGGCATACATGTATAATCTCAGTTGAAATGATAAAACAGTCAAAAGCTACATGGTAAATCAACCTATTAGCCTAGTCTACATTTACTGCCTACAAACCTATTGGCCTAGTCTACATTCAAACTGCCCACCAACCTTTTGGCCTAGTCTACAATTAAAACTGCCTACCATCCTATTAGCCTAGTCTACAATAACTACCTACCAACCTATTGGCCTTGTCTACAATAACTGCCTACCAACCTATTGGCCTAGTCTACATTAACTGCCTACCAACCTATTAGCATAGTCTACAATAACTGCCTACCAACCTATTGGTCTAATCAACTCTTAAACTGCCTACCAACCTATTAGCCTAGTCTACATTAACTGCCTACCAACCTATTGGCCTAGTCTACAATAACTGTCTACCAACCTATTGGCCTGGTCTACATTAACTGCCTACCAACCTATTAGCCTAGTCTACATTAACTGCCTACCAACCTATTGGCCTAGTCTTCAATAACTGTCTACCAACCTATTGGCCTAGTCTTCAATAACTGTCTACCAACCTATTGGCCTAGTCTTCAATAACTGCCTACCAACCTATTAGCCTAGTCTACATTCACTGCCTACCAACCTATTAGCCTAGTCTACATTTACTGCCTACCAACCTATTAGCCAAGTCTACATTTACTGCCTACCAACCTATTAGCCTAGTCTACATTTACTGCCTACCAACCTATTAGCCTAATCTACGTTAACTGCCTACCAACCTATTGGCCTAGTCTTCAATAACTGCCTACCAACCTATTGGCCTAGTCTTCAATAACTGTCTACCAACCTATTGGCCTAGTCTTCAATAACTGCCTACCAACCTATTAGCCTAGTCTACATTTACTGCCTACAAACCTATTGGCCTAATCTACATTAACTGTCTACCAACCTATTGGCCTAGTCTTCAATAACTGTCTACCAACCTATTTGCCTAGTCTTCAATAACTGCCTACCAACCTATTGGTCTAGTCTACATTAACTGCCTACCTACCTATTAGCCTAGTCTATAATAAGTGCCTACCAACCTATTTGCCTAGTCTTCAATAACTGTCTACCAACCTATTGGCCTAGTATACATTAACTGCCTACCAACCTATTAGCCTATTCTATAATAAGTGCCTACCAACCTATTGGCCTAGTCTACAATAACTGTCTACCAACCTATTGGCCTAGTCTACATTAACTGCCTACCTACCTATTAGCCTAGTCTATAATAAGTGCCTACCAACCTATTGGCCTAGTCTTCAATAACTGTCTACCAACCTATTGGCCTTGTCTTCAATAACTGCCTACCAACCTATTGGCCTAGTATACATTAACTGCCTGCCAACCTATTGGCCTAGTCTACATTAAAACTGCCTACCTACCTATTGGCCTAGTATACATTAACTGCCTACCAACCTATTAGCCTAGTCTACATTAAAACTGCCTACCTACCTATTAGCCTAGTCTATCATGAGTGCCTACCAACCTATTGGCCTAGTCTACAATAACTGTCTACCAACCTATTGGCCTAGTCTACATTAACTGCCTACCAACCTATTAGCCTAGTCTACATTAAAACTGCCTACCAACCTATTAGCCTAGTCTACATTAAAACTGCCTACCTACCTATTAGCCTAGTCTATCATGAGTGCCTACCAACCTATTGACCTAGTCTACAATAACTGCCTACCTACTTATTAGCCTAGTCTACATTAAAACTGCCTACCTACCTATTAGCCTAGTCTATCATGAGTGCCTACCAACCCATTGACCTAGTCTACAATAACTGCCTACCTACTTATTAGCCTAGTCTACATTAAAACTGCCTATTAACCTATTGACCTAGTCTACATTAAAACTAACTACCAACCTATTAGCCTACTTATTAACTTATTATCCAAACCTTCAATAACTGCCTACCAACCTATTAGCCTAGTCTACATTCACTGCCTACCAACCTATTAGCCTAGTCTACATTTACTGCCTACCAACCTATTAGCCAAGTCTACATTTACTGCCTACCAACCTATTAGCCTAGTCTACATTTACTGCCTACCAACCTATTAGCCTAATCTACGTTAACTGCCTACCAACCTATTGGCCTAGTCTTCAATAACTGCCTACCAACCTATTGGCCTAGTCTTCAATAACTGTCTACCAACCTATTGGCCTAGTCTTCAATAACTGCCTACCAACCTATTAGCCTAGTCTACATTTACTGCCTACAAACCTATTGGCCTAATCTACATTAACTGTCTACCAACCTATTGGCCTAGTCTTCAATAACTGTCTACCAACCTATTTGCCTAGTCTTCAATAACTGCCTACCAACCTATTGGTCTAGTCTACATTAACTGCCTACCTACCTATTAGCCTAGTCTATAATAAGTGCCTACCAACCTATTTGCCTAGTCTTCAATAACTGTCTACCAACCTATTGGCCTAGTATACATTAACTGCCTACCAACCTATTAGCCTATTCTATAATAAGTGCCTACCAACCTATTGGCCTAGTCTACAATAACTGTCTACCAACCTATTGGCCTAGTCTACATTAACTGCCTACCTACCTATTAGCCTAGTCTATAATAAGTGCCTACCAACCTATTGGCCTAGTCTTCAATAACTGTCTACCAACCTATTGGCCTTGTCTTCAATAACTGCCTACCAACCTATTGGCCTAGTATACATTAACTGCCTGCCAACCTATTGGCCTAGTCTACATTAAAACTGCCTACCTACCTATTGGCCTAGTATACATTAACTGCCTACCAACCTATTAGCCTAGTCTACATTAAAACTGCCTACCTACCTATTAGCCTAGTCTATCATGAGTGCCTACCAACCTATTGGCCTAGTCTACAATAACTGTCTACCAACCTATTGGCCTAGTCTACATTAACTGTCTACCAACCTATTGGCCTAGTCTACATTAACTGCCTACCAACCTATTAGCCTAGTCTACATTAAAACTGCCTACCAACCTATTAGCCTAGTCTACATTAAAACTGCCTACCTACCTATTAGCCTAGTCTATCATGAGTGCCTACCAACCTATTGACCTAGTCTACAATAACTGCCTACCTACTTATTAGCCTAGTCTACATTAAAACTGCCTACCTACCTATTAGCCTAGTCTATCATGAGTGCCTACCAACCCATTGACCTAGTCTACAATAACTGCCTACCTACTTATTAGCCTAGTCTACATTAAAACTGCCTATTAACCTATTGACCTAGTCTACATTAAAACTGCCTACCAACCTATTAGCCTACTTATTAACTTATTATCCAAACCTTCAATAACTGCCTACCAACCTATTAGCCTAGTCTACATTCACTGCCTACCAACCTATTAGCCTAGTCTACATTTACTGCCTACCAACCTATTAGCCAAGTCTACATTTACTGCCTACCAACCTATTAGCCTAGTCTACATTTACTGCCTACCAACCTATTAGCCTAATCTACGTTAACTGCCTACCAACCTATTGGCCTAGTCTTCAATAACTGCCTACCAACCTATTGGCCTAGTCTTCAATAACTGTCTACCAACCTATTTGCCTAGTCTTCAATAACTGCCTACCAACCTATTGGTCTAGTCTACATTAACTGCCTACCTACCTATTAGCCTAGTCTATAATAAGTGCCTACCAACCTATTTGCCTAGTCTTCAATAACTGTCTACCAACCTATTGGCCTAGTATACATTAACTGCCTACCAACCTATTAGCCTATTCTATAATAAGTGCCTACCAACCTATTGGCCTAGTCTACAATAACTGTCTACCAACCTATTGGCCTAGTCTACATTAACTGCCTACCTACCTATTAGCCTAGTCTATAATAAGTGCCTACCAACCTATTGGCCTAGTCTTCAATAACTGTCTACCAACCTATTGGCCTTGTCTTCAATAACTGCCTACCAACCTATTGGCCTAGTATACATTAACTGCCTGCCAACCTATTGGCCTAGTCTACATTAAAACTGCCTACCTACCTATTGGCCTAGTATACATTAACTGCCTACCAACCTATTAGCCTAGTCTACATTAAAACTGCCTACCTACCTATTAGCCTAGTCTATCATGAGTGCCTACCAACCTATTGGCCTAGTCTACAATAACTGTCTACCAACCTATTGGCCTAGTCTACATTAACTGCCTACCAACCTATTAGCCTAGTCTACATTAAAACTGCCTACCAACCTATTAGCCTAGTCTACATTAAAACTGCCTACCTACCTATTAGCCTAGTCTATCATGAGTGCCTACCAACCTATTGACCTAGTCTACAATAACTGCCTACCTACTTATTAGCCTAGTCTACATTAAAACTGCCTACCTACCTATTAGCCTAGTCTATCATGAGTGCCTACCAACCCATTGACCTAGTCTACAATAACTGCCTACCTACTTATTAGCCTAGTCTACATTAAAACTGCCTATTAACCTATTGACCTAGTCTACATTAAAACTGCCTACCAACCTATTAGCCTACTTATTAACTTATTATCCAAACCTACAATAACTGTCTACCAACTTATTGGTCAAATCTACATTAACACTGTCTACCAACTTATTAACCTAGTCTACAATAAAACTGCCTACCAACTTATAAGCCCAGTCTACATTAAAACTGCCCAACTTATTAGACCAGTCTACACTAAAACTGCGTAACTTATTAGCCCAGTCTACACTAAAACTGCCTAGCTTATTAGCCCAGTCTACAATAAAACTGCTTACCAACTTATAAGCCCAATCTACATTAAACTTGCCCAACTTATTAGCCCAGTCTACATTAAAACTGCCTAACTTATTAGCCCAGTCTACACTAAAACTGCCTAACTTTATAAGCCCAGTCTACATTAAAACTGTCTAACTTATTAGCCCAGTCTACACTAAAACTGCCTAACTTATAAGCCCAGTCTACATTAAAACTGTCTAACTTATTAGACCAGTCTACACTAAAACTGCCTAACTTATAAGCCTTTCTAAGCTCGGTCTATCTATCAATGTCCTTTCAGTTCTCAACTTTTAACACTTGTAGGCAATATTTCACATCAGCAACATAAGCTTAAAAAATACAGCTTTGAATATAAGTTAGATGCATACATAGCAGACAGATAGTAAAAAACTATAGAATAATTACAACATAAGACTAACATTCAGCATCCTTCTCTTTGCCTTCTCGGTCTCGTGGAGACCTTCTCTCCCTGTCATCCTCCTCATTCTTTGAATCTCCGCTTGATGACCAATCTTCAGATATTGTGCGTGCTAGAACACAGGAACATAATATGTATCATACTATTATTACCAAGATGCATCTGTAAGTATCAAGGTAAAACTGGCAGTTATTTAGCAGAGAACATCAAACATCAGTTACATATTACTCCTTGTTGGTGTATGATGGAACAACATATCAGATATCCTACACAACACATAAGCTAGTATTAGTTGTTTCTCATATATTCTATAGGATATAAAATCACAACCATGGGAGATACTGCTTTCAGTTTATATTACTGGTTACCTGCAAAAATGCCATATGGCCCCAAATCGCTCACTTATGTGCCATACACATTAGGACACAATTTGCAATGAATATCTGTATTGTTTAAGCAGACCAGAATAATTGTAATGCACGTTCACAAATAATATTTGAACAATCAATTTCAATTTTCTTACTTTATGGCCATGTTTTGAAAATGGCCACTTCCTTGGCGCCAATGTGTTCCAGGCAGATCAAAACTGTTTGACCACTCTTGATACAAGGCCACAAAAGGAACACATGTACCATAAAACAAGACCCTAGTCAGATGCCGGACAGTGGGTGATCACAACAGGTCACCCTAAGCATAAGTGCAGGCAAGTTTAAAAAGCTGAGAAAATGTCTGTTTTTCTCAACTTTAAGGACAACCATGTTCTATGCATTTATAATTATATTTCCTATGTCTTTGTACTCTTATATTTCATATATGGTGTAACAACATGACTTTCAGGAACCTTCATAGTATGACATGGGCTTGCAACCTCACTACAGTTGAACATAATTTGCTTGATCTGACAGAAACTGCCCAGTGGCACCATCAGCCCCAGTTACTCCAACGGAGAGTTACTATTCCCTGAGCAAAGTTCTCTGTTGTAATCCCTTATAGATTAACACAATCTCATCAAAAGCTTTAAAAGTCTCAAATAAGCTGTGTGTGAACAAATTAAATCAGTGTAGTTAGCTGTGTGAACAAATTAAATCAGTGTTGTTAGGTCTGTGTGAACAAACTAAATCAATGTAGTTAGCTGTGAACTAATTAAATCAGTGTAGTTAGCTGTGTGAACAAATTAAATCAGTGTTGTTAGGTCTGTGTGAACTAATTAAATCGGTGTAGTTAGCTGTGTGAACAAACTAAATCAGTGTAGTTAGCTGTGTGAACAAATTAAATCAGTGTAGTTAGCTGTGTGAACAAATTAAATCAGTGTAGTTAGCTGTGTGAACAAACTAAATCAGTGTAGTTAGCTGTGAACTAATTAAATCAGTGTAGTTAGCTGTGAACTAATTAAATCAGTGTAGTTAGCTGTGAACTAATTAAATCAGTGTAGTTAGCTGTGTGAACAAATTAAATCAGTGTAGTTAGCTGTGTAAACAAATTAAATCAGTGTAGTTGGCTCTGTGTGAACTAATTAAATCAGTGTAGTTAGCTCTGTGTGAACTAATTTAATCAGTGTAGTTAGCTCTGTGTGAACTAATTAAATCAGTGTAGTAAGCTCTGTGTGAATCAATTAAATCAGTATAGTTAGCTGTGTAAATCAATTAAATCAGTGTAGTTAGCTCTGTGTGAATCAATTAAATCAGTGTAGTTAGCTCTGTGTGAACTAATTAAATCAGTGTAGTTAGCTCTGTGTGAACTAATTAAATCAGTGTAGTTAGCTCTGTGTGAATCAATTAAATCAGTATAGTTAGCTGTGTAAATCAATTAAATCAGTGTAGTAAGCTCTGTGTGAATCAATTAAATCAGTGTAGTTAGCTCTGTGTGAACTAATTAAATCAGTGTAGTTAGCTCTGTGTGAACTAATTAAATCAGTGTAGTTAGCTGTGTAAATCAATTAAATCAGTGTAGTAAGCTCTGTGTGAATCAATTAAATCAGTGTAGTTAGCTCTGTGTGAACTAATTAAATCAGTGTAGTAAGCTCTGTGTGAACTAATTAAATCAGTGTAGTTAGCTCTGTGTGAACTAATTAAATCAGTATAGTTAGCTGTGTAAATCAATTAAATCAGTATTGTGAGCTCTGTGTGAACTAATTAAATCAGTGTAGTAAGCTCTGTGTGAACTTATTAAATCAGTGTAGTTAGCTCTGTGTGAACTAATTAAATCAGTGTAGTTAGCTCTGTGTGAACTAATTAAATCAGTGTAGTTAGCTCTGTGTGAACTAATTAAATCAGTATAGTTAGCTGTGTAAATCAATTAAATCAGTGTTGTGAGCTCTGTGTGAACTAATTAAATCAGTGTAGTTAGTTCTGTGTGAACTAATTAAATCAGTGTAGTTAGCTCTGTGTGAACTAATTAAATCAGTGTAGTTAGCTGTGTGAACTAATTAAATCAGTGTAGTTAGCTGTGTGAATCAATTAAATCAGTGGTGTGAGCTCTGTGTGAACTGATTAAATTAGTGTAGTTAGCTCTGTGTGAACTAATTAAATCAGTGTTGTTAAGAAATCAGCTTTATCTGAAGGTTTGATATTGTTAAGAACGTCATTAAACTTGATTATTATTTGTCCCAAATACTTACTTGGTATGTCTGCTACTCGTCCAGGAAGGTAAGCAAATAGAAATGACATACTTGTACATATTAAGGTGGACATATTGCCAGTATTTAAATCATTTGATAAACAAAAAATTTACAATTCTAAAATAAAAATAAAACTACATTGCCAAACAGTTAATGGCTGATTTGTAACTCTGCTCTGGTTCGAGTCCTGCTCGAGGTGAACATTATCATCGTGTTGACCTGTGACATATGTCTGGGGTCTGCCATCCTGTTGACCTGTGACATATGTCTGGGGTCTGCCATCCTGTTGACCTGTGACATATGTCTGGGGTCTGCCATCCTGTTGACCTGTGACATATGTCTGGGGTCTGCCTCCAGCAATCATTAGCCGGTTGATACCTTTATGACCATTATAATGTTGGTTCAATACATCTACACTGGTTTGCAACATTTATACATAGCCACTTAAGCTTTACATATCTGTTGTATAAGCTAGATATGTAAAAGCTGGTTTTAGGATTATGTCCAAATCAGCAGTTCTCTAAATGTTCTGCAGCATTACATGCGCTTTCAGTTGTCTTGTATTGTTTAAAGCATTGTTAGCCATTCTTTTGGCCAATCGTTGTCTCATGCATGCAGATATGCTCTATTTTTGGACACTTGAAGGTGATATCTGACAGTCTGCTAATATCAAGGACATATAACAATATCGAACCACTGCTTTGGGGAATTTGGGCATATTTTTTGTATAAACCCATACTTTAGTCTTAAGAAATACTATTTTGAACACAAACTGAATTTTTAGACAATAATAGCAGAAAATCACTCTGACTGTGTACTATTTCCAAGAGAATAAAAAGCTTGATAGTGGTCTCTGTAAAAAAACAGATATCAATGTCAGAGCATATTATTTGGAGGACTATATAACGTGATCTCACAAGTAAGTGGTCATGTGGTTTGCTCAGTTTAAAAACAGCTGTCTACGCAGCTTGGCTTGGATAGGAAATACCTATTTGCAATTGAGAGTGGTGATTTATGCTTGAATGTTCACAAAGATCTATTACTTCAATGAACAGCATTTTGCTGACCTTTTCAGGTAACAATGACTTATTTGGGAGTTTTTTTTGAGAAAATAAATTTTGGTCCAAACTGTCAGATACTACCTTTAACATCAGACAGGAAAAATTGATCAAAGACTTGTGCATGTTTGCTCTATTTTTTAGACGCCGCTCAATATCATACATGAATAAACAGATCTAAGTCTCATGCATGCATATACTCTAATTTCTGGATGAGCGCAAAATATCAGACATATTGTAATCACCTGATTAAAATGCGCACTCATGTATAGTTTGCATCCCGACTTTGTAGGGAAAAATCAATTTCCCAAACATTGTGTACATCCCCACTTCACCCTCTTGATCCCAAAGGAGTTTAATCACTGCTCATGTGTTGCCAGGTGTAAATACCCGCCTCATCAGTTATTACCTCTAATCGCTAGTTGAATGTCAGCTGTTTGTGTGCTCCAATAATCTGTGTCAGCCAAACTACATATATTTTCATGCCAGCTTGATACAGACTCATAATTTTATGGAGGCAAATGCAATGACACAAGACAAAGGGAGCCCACTTCTCGATCAATATTGTTGGAGAAAGAAATATACTAGCACGTCGTCATGAGCAATCAAGTACTGATCCAAGTTGCAAAATAGTAGCATGCAAGTATTGCCACATTAATCTTGATTGTAACAAGTTCCGATACTTTTTGTGAATTACACTGGTAATTACAAAAGAAATGATCTAATTATAGCATTTGAAGTAGACTACAATGATTCATATGTATTTTAATGCTGAACATAATGTACCTTATGACACTACAAACAAATGATGGCGCAAACAAAAATCTTACATTATTTAAGTGATTTAGACTAGTTTACTTTCATTTTATTGATGATCATAAGTTGGCTTGATTTCTTCTGTTAATTATATACAAACAAAATACAAATGGACTTTATTGTATTAAATGATTTTTATTTAATACAGTAATAAGTGGAAACATGTAAGAATAGACCATACAAAGAAACATATATTAAAAACTACTAAAAAAAAGTGTATTTAAATCCACCTTATCGGCAAAATGGCACCTTCACTTGGTGGGGAAGGACTGTAAAAAAACATGTGTTTTTTTAATTTCTGGTATACTGTACACACTCCCAACTTTTGAGTTTTTGCAAAAAGCAAAAAAATGTGCGTATTATAATCAAGTGATTACGGAAAACAAGTCCTTTCATCCATTGTTCTGGCTGAGTGGTTTACTGAAAATACCTCGTACCTTAAAGTATATAAAATAAATGTATCATATATGATATATATTTCAGAACACAGAATCAAACTGATAAGTCTTCAAACATCTTTCCAAAAACACTTATCACATGTCAAGTTACTGTTTCTACAGAGAACTAAATAAACAAAGCTGGTATTGTCAGCACATCTCTCTAACTTACTGGTCTTCTTGCTCATGCCCATCATGGTTTCTACACTGAGGTCCATCCGGGGCATGCTCAGACAGCTAGGGGGCATCATGATCTCTCGCAAACTGCCAAAGTTACATTCTGCCGGTAGGAGTCTATAGCAGCTCGCGTGGGCCTTTAACAACAGATATATTAAGACTAGTTAATCATCAAAGCATACATTACACAAAAGCAGTATAAAACTGCCAAAGTTACATTCTGCCGGTAGGAGTCTATAGCAGCTCGCGTGGGCCTTTAACAACAGATATATTAAGACTAGTTAATCATCAAAGCATACATTACACAAAAGCAGTACAAGGGCTGAGTATCGCTGGAAAAAGTCTTCTGCTGATACACTTGAGAACGATCTGGCAAAAAATTCTAATATGTCTAATATGTCACACTATTGCCATAAATACTCAATATGTAAAAATAAACATGAGTGGTTCATAGTAAAACCAAACTTCACAGAAGGCATGTAGTTTTCTTGCATGCCCATTTTGTAGCAAACATTGAAATGGCTTACAGAAAAGATAATGTAAGTCTCCATAATCACATAACAGGAGTCCCCTAATGGATCAGGATAATCTTCCAAACATAACAGTTGGAGTCCCCCAGTGTCCCAAACATAACAGTTGGACTCCCCCAGTGTCCCATACATAACAGTTGGCTTCCCATTAATGGATCGGGATAGTGTCCCAAACCTAACAGTTGGAGTCCCCTAATGGATCAGGACAATTTCCCAAACAAAACAGTTGGAGTCCCCCTAATGGATCAGGACAGTGTCCCAAACCTAACAGTTGGAGTTCCCCCAGTGTCCCAAACATAACAGTTGGAGTCCTCGTAATGAATCAGGACAATGTCCCAAACATAACAGTTGGAGTCCCCTAGTGTCCCATACATAACAGTTGGCTTCCCATTAACGGATCGGGATAGTGTCCCAAACCTAACAGTTGGAGTCCCCTAATGGATCAGGACAATGTCCCAAACAAAACAGTTGGAGTCCCCCTAATGGATCAGGACAGTGTCCCAAACCTAACAGTTGGAGTTCCCCCAGTGTCCCAAACATAACAGTTGAAGTCCCCCTAATGGATCAGGACAGTGTCCCAAACATAACAGTTGGAGTTTCCCCAGTGCCCCAAACATAACAGTTGGAGTCCCCGTAATGGATCAGGACAATGTCCCAAACATAACAGTTGGAGTCCCCCTAATGGACCAGGACAGTGTCCCAAACCTAACAGTTGGAGTTTCCCCAGTGTCACAAACATAACAGTAAGAGTCCCCCTATTGGATCAGGACAGTGTCCCAAAGACAGAGATGGAAGTGGCCGAAGACAAAAAATCCTGAAACTGTCAACGGGTCGAATGGCCTTAGAGGGCCAAAACGTATTAGTTATAGAATTATATAGTTTAACATTTACAAATGCTACAAACTTACCTAACTGTCATTTTTTTTCACCCACACTTTAATTTCTGTTCTTCTTTCTCTTTTTTGCTAACACATTTTTTAAAATTCTTTTTCTATGTGCTGCAGCTAATGTGTGAACATTTCTCATAGGTGTTTGCTTAGTTGGTTGGAGCTTCATCTTTTTGCTCAAACTGGCCTTTTCTTCTTGTTCTGTCTTTCGTTTCATATTAAGCCTGCCATAAGCTGTTTGCATATGGTAGCATACTGCTGTATCTACAGGAGATTTTAATTTGTCTTCTCTATGATAAAGCTTCAGTGAAGTAGTATTCCTTGCTTTCAGATCATATTTAACAGACTGAATTGCTGAAAATGTGCTGATGTGCATTCTATTTGACTTTGGATTAATAATGTCATTCATAATGCTGAAACTCTGTTCCACCCTAGGGCCAGTGAACACACTAAATGCTGCTTAGACAACTTTCTGAAGCACAGGATAACTTGGAAAAACCACTGTCCACCAAGCATCCAGACGAGGATATTCAACAGGATCAGGCAATGTAGGGTCCAACTGTAATTTGGATATTTCCAACAAATACTCATCATGATCCTCTTCTCTCAACACAGTAGGAAAGTACTTCACTAACTTCTTTAATGTACCATATGAATCACTGTTTCCCTGATGATTTGGGTTCAATGCAGACAAATATCTCAGTAGCTTGTTGTTCAATGGAAACTTTGTTTGAAGGTATTCAGCTGCACCAATATATGCATTCTTCACTGTCTCCAAAAAATGAAGGACCTCACTGGAATCCAGTTCTACCAGCAACACCTCTGCTTGCCTTCCCACATACAACATTGAAAGAGGCATCTAGTGTTTTTTTGAAGTCACATCCAATGTCAATAATTTGTGTGCTGCCAAGTCCTTCACAAATTCATGTTTCACAAAGCAGCAGAAGAAGTGCCTAACCACTGATAACATCTCTTCATGAAGTCTGTGTACTAGAGGCTCTTTACTTTCAAAAATCAAGATGAATGACTTGAATAGTGGCAGCACACTTAAGTATATGCTCATGTCCAATAGTGTCAGGGAACGTTTATAAATTAATTTGTCAACTATTCTCTTCTTTCTTTCTCGTCCTTCTTTGGTCAGATTTTTGTTTTTTAGTGCTCCAGCTATCTCCTGTAAGCGCCGCTTTGATTCTTTTGACAGATGTTTTGTTATATCAGAATACATACACTTGTATGCCGCTTTTATATTCGAATCAATCCAGGCAAAATACAAGACAATCAGAGGTTCCAAGAGTTCCTTGTTCGTGAGTGTGACATCAAACATTGATAGCCATCTGTGAGCTACCCTCTGTGGAGGGACACGGTACCGAACACCAAGAAGAAGACATATCTCTTCAAAATATGACTTAATGTCGGAGCTGTATTTAAAGTCTGTATGTAGGTCGTCAGCTAATGACTCCAGTTTATGACCAAAAAAGCTGCAAAATTTCTTAGTAATATTATGGACATGATGACAGACGTCCCCATCCACATCTAATAAATGTGGGGCACTTTTTCTTAAGAGCGTCTCAAAGCCACTGATCTTTTCTCTCATGTAAATGGCTGAGTCACTTAATGAAGATATCAAGTTGTCTAAGGGAATATTGTCTTTCTTGAAAAGATCAACTACAGTATCATAAACTGTTTGAGCATTCACAGTTGTCATAGACACTGATGCATAATGTCTCACCAAACACTCCTTTTGCTCCTTTGAGTAATATGACACAAGAATTGAGAGAACCTTTTCATTGTTTCCTTTTGTTGTGCATTCATCAATGTTCATAGAGAATGGTATGCTCCTTAACTCATTTACCAACCGTTTATGAATGACAGTATCAAGCCCATCTTTCAATTTATAAGTTGCAGACTGACGTTCCATTTTCAAAGATTCAAGTGTTTTTGTATCTCTACCCAGTTCTTTTGACAAGTTCAATAAGTGTGGTGTAATGCTTAATGGCAATCCATGCTCTGCAACAAAGCTAATCAACATTGCTTCTGCATTTGATTTTCTGTCTTGGAAGCTTACATTTGGGTGTTTCTTCGGGCTTGGTTACAGAATTATTAGATACATTTGGAGGGGCACCATACAGAATTCTCTCTTTTTGCCGACTCATAACACTAGAGCTGGCATTTTCCATTTGGTTAATGTTAACAAAAACTGAGGGTAATGACTGTGACATATTTTTAGCAGTTCTATTTTTGCAGTGTTTCTTGCTTTTAGCATGATTTAATAAATCTTTCTTTCCGCAGGACCCATACCGAATCCTATCGCCACACGTCGCACATAAACACTGACCTTTTATGTCATTTATGTCCCATACATAACAGTTGGAGATCCCCCAGTGTCCCATACATAACAGTTGGAGATCCCCCAGTGTCCCATACATAACAGTTGGAGTTCCCCCAGTGTCCCATACATAACAGTTGGAGATCCCCCAGTGTCCCATACATAACAGTTGGAGATCCCCCAGTGTCCCATACATAACAATTGGAGATCCCCCAGTGTCCCAAACATAACAGTTGGAGTCCCCCAGTGTCCCAAACCTAACAGTTGAAGTTCCCCCAGTGTCCCAAACATAACAGTTGGAGTTCCCCCAGGGTCCCATACATAACAGTTGGAGATCCCCCAGTGTCCCAAACATAACAATTGGAGATCCCCCAGTGTCCCAAACATAACAATTGGAGATCCCCCAGTGTCCCAAACATAACAGTTGGAGTTCCCCCAGTGTCCCAAACATAACAGTTGGAGATCCCCCAGTGTCCCATACATAACAGTTGGAGATCCCCCAGTGTCCCATACATAACAGTTGGAGATCCCCCAGTGTCCCATACATAACAATTGGAGATCCCCCAGTGTCCCAAACATAACAGTTGGAGATCCCCCAGTGTCCCATACATAACAGTTGGAGATCCCCCAGTGTCCCATACATAACAGTTGGAGATCCCCCAGTGTCCCATACATAACAGTTAGAGTTCCCCCAGTGTCCCATACATAACAATTGGAGATCCCCCAGTGTCCCAAACATAACAGTTAGAGATCCCCAAGTGTCCCAAACATAACAATTGGAGTCCCCCCAGTGTCCCAAACATGACAGTTGAAGTCCCCCAGTGTCCCAAACATAACAGTTGAAGTCCCCGAGTGACCCAAACATAACAGTTGGAGATCCCCCAGTGTCCCATACATAACAGTTGGAGTTCCCCCAGTGTCCCATACATAACAGTTGGAGATCCCCCAGTGTCCCATACATAACAGTTGGAGTTCCCCCAGTGTCCCAAACATAACAATTGAAGTCCCCCCAGTGTCCCAAACATAACAGTTGGAGATCCCCCAGTGTCCCATACATAACAATTGGAGATCCCCCAGTGTCCCTAACATAACAGTTGAAGTCCCCCAGTGTCCCTAACATAACAGTTGAAGTTCCCCCAGTGTCCCGTACATAACAGTTGGAGTTCCCCCAGTGTCCCAAACATAACAGTTGGAGTTCCCCAGTGTCCCATACATAGCAGTTGGAGTTCCCCCAGTGTCCCATACATAACAGTTGAAGTCCCCCAGTGTCCCTAACATAACAGTTGAAGTCCCCCCAGTGTCTCAAACATAACAGTTGGAGTTCCCCCAGTGTCCCAAACAGAACAGTTGAAGTCCCCGAGTGTCCCAAACATAACAGTTGGAGTCCCCCTAATGGATCAGGATATTGTCCCAAACATAACAATTGAATTCCCCCAGTGTCTCAAACATAACAGTTGGAGATCCCCCAGTGTCCCATACATAACAGTTGGAGTCCCCCCAGTGTCCCAAACATAACAGTTGGAGTTCCCCCAGTGTCCCAAACATAACAATTGGAGTCCCCCCAGTGTCCCAAACATGACAGTTGAAGTCCCCCAGTGTCCCATACATAACAGTTGGAGTTCCCCCAGTGTCCCATACATAACAGTTGGAGTTCCCTCAGTGTCCCATACATAACAGTTGGAGTTCCCCCAGTGTCCCATACATAACAGTTGGAGTTCCCCCAGTGTCCCATACATAACAGTTGGAGTTCCCCCAGTGTCCCAAACATAACAATTGAAGTCCCCCCAGTGTCCCAAACATAACAGTTGGAGATCCCCCAGTGTCCCATACATAACAATTGGAGATCCCCCAGTGTCCCTAACATAACAGTTGAAGTCCCACAGTGTCCCTAACATAACAGTTGAAGTTCCCCCAGTGTCCCATACATAACAGTTGGAGTTCCCTCAGTGTCCCAAACATAACAGTTGGAGTTCCCCAGTGTCCCATACATAACAGTTGGAGTTCCCCCAGTGTCCCATACATAACAGTTGAAGTCCCCCAGTGTCCCTAACATAACAGTTGAAGTCCCCCCAGTGTCTCAAACATAACAGTTGGAGTTCCCCCAGTGTCCCAAACAGAACAGTTGAAGTCCCCGAGTGTCCCAAACATAACAGTTGGAGTCCCCTAGTGTCTCAAACATAACAGTTGAAGTCCCCTAGTGTCCCAAACATAACAGTTGAAGTTCCCCCAGTGTCCCAAACATAACAGTTGAAGTCCCCCAGTGTCCCAAACATAACAGTTGAAGTCCCCCAGTGTCCCAAACATAACAGTTGAAGTCCCCCTGTGTCCCAAACATAATGTAAGAGTTTCCCCAGTGTCCCAAACCTAACAGTTGAAGTCCTCCAGTGTCCCAAACATAACAGTTGAAGTCCCCCAGTGTCCCAAACATAACAGTTGGAGTTCCCCCAGTGTCCCAAACCTAACATTTGAAGTCCCCCAGTGTCCCAAACATAACAGATTGAGTTCCCCCAGTGTCCCAAACATAACAGTTGAAGTCCCCCAGTGTCCCAAACATAACAGTTGGAGTTCCCCAGTGTCCCAAACATAACAGTTGGAGTCCCCCTAATGGATCAGGATAGTGTTCCAAACATAAGAGTTGGAGTCCTACAAATCGATCAGGATAGTGTACCAAACTTAAAAGTTCGAATCCCCCAATGGATCGGGATAGTGTCCCAAACATAACAGTTGCAGTCCCTCTAATGGATCAGGGATAGTGTCCCAAACATAACAGTTGGAGTCCCCCTAATGGATCAGGGATAGTGTCCCAAACATAACAGTTGGAGTACCCCTAATGGATCAGGGATAGTGTCCCAAACATAACAGTTGGAGTACCCCTAATGGATCAGGGATAGTGTCCCAAACATAACAGTTGGAGTCCCCCTAATGGATAAGGATAGTGTCCCAAACAAAACAGTTGGGAGTCCCCCTAATGGATCAGGGATAGTGTCCCAAACATAACAGTTGGAGTCCCTCTAATGGATCAGGATAGTGTCCCAAACATAACAGTTGGGAGTACCCCTAATGGATTGGAATAGTGTCCCAAACATAACAGTTGGGAGTACCCCTAATGGATCAGGGATAGTGTCCCAAACATAACAGTTGGAGTCCCCCAGTGTCCCAAACATAACAGTTGGGAGTACCCTAAAGGATCAGGGATAGTGTCCTAAACATAACAGTTGGGAGTACCCCTAATGGATCAGGGATAGTGTCCCAAACATAACAGTTGGAGTCCCCCTAATGGATTGGAATAGTGTCCCAAACATAACAGTTTTTGAGTACCCCTAATGGATCAGGGATAGTGTCCCAAACATAACAGTTGGGAGTACCCCTAATGGATTGGGATAGTGTCCTAAACATAACAGTTGGAGTCCCCCTAATGGATTGGGATAGTGTCCCAAACATAACAATTGAAGTCCCCCAGTGTCCCAAACATAACAGTTGGAGTTCCCCCAGTGTGATCAGGGATAGTGTCCCAAACATTACAGTTGGGAGTACCCCTAATGGATCAGGGATAGTGTCCCAAACATAACAGTTGGAGTCCCCCTAATGGATCAGGGATAGTGTCCCAAACATAACAGTTGGGAGTACACCTAATGGATCAGGGATAGTGTCCCAAACATAACAGTTGGAGTACCCCTAATGGATCAGGGATAGTGTCCCAAACATAACTGTTGGAGTCCCCCTAATGGATCAGGGATAGTGTCCCAAACATAACAGTTGGAGTACCCCAAGCGTCCCAAACATACCAGTTGGGAGTACCCCTGATCCCCCCTAATGGATCAGGGATAGTGTCCCAAACATAACAGTTGGGAGTACCCCTAATGGATCAGGGATAGTGTCCCAAACATAACAGTTGGAAGTACCCCTAATGGATCAGGGATAGTGTCCCAAACATAACTGTTGGAGTCCCCCTAATGGATCAGGGATAGTGTCCCAAACATAACAGTTGGAGTACCCCAAGCGTCCCAAACATACCAGTTGGGAGTACCCCTGATCCCCCCTAATGGATCAGGGATAGTGTCCCAAACATAACAGTTGGGAGTACCCCTAATGGATCAGGGATAGTGTCCCAAACATAACAGTTGGGAGTACCCCTAATGGATCAGGGATAGTGTCCCAAACATAACAGTTGGGAGTACCCCTAATGGATCAGGGATAGTGTCCCAAACATAACAGTTGAAATCCCCCTAATGGATTGGGATAGTGTCCCAAACATAACAGTTGGGAGTATCCCTAATGGATCAGGGATAGTGTCCCAAACATAACAGTTGGGAGTACCCCTAATGGATCAGGGATAGTGTCCCAATCATAACAGTTGGGAGTACCCCTAATGGATTGGAATAGTGTCCCAAACATAACAGTTGGGAGTACCCCTAATGGATCAAGGATAGTGTCTCAAACATAACAGTTGGGAGTACCCCTAATGGATCAGGGATAGTGTCCCAAACATAACAGTTGGGAGTACCCCTAATGGATCAGGGATAGTGTCTCAAACATAACAGTTGGAGTCCCTCTAATGGATCAGGATAGTGTCCCAAACATAACAGTTGGGAGTACCCCTAATGGATTGGAATAGTGTCCCAATCATAACAGTTGGGAGTACCCCTAATGGATCAGGGATAGTGTCTCAAACATAACAGTTGGGAGTACCCCTAATGGATTGGAATAGTGTCCCAAAAACATAACAGTTGGGAGTACCCCTAATGGATCAGGGATAGTGTCTCAATCATAACAGTTGGGAGTACCCCTAATGGATTGGAATAGTGTCCCAAAAACATAACAGTTGGGAGTACCCCTAATGGATCAGGGATAGTGTCTCAAACATAACAGTTGGGAGTACCCCTAATGGATCAGGGATAGTGTCTCAAACATAACAGTTGGAGTCCCTCTAATGGATCAGGATAGTGTCCCAAACATAACAGTTGGGAGTACCCCTAATGGACCAGGATAGTGTCCCAAACAAAACAGTTGGAGTCCCTCTAATGGATCAGGGATAGTGTCCCAAACATAACAGTTGGAGTCCCTCTAATGGATCAGGGATAGTGTCCCAAACATAACAGTTGGAGTCCCTCTAATGGATCAGGATAGTGTCCCAAACATAACAGTTGGGAGTACCCCTAATGGATAAGGATAGTGTCCCAAACATAACAGTTGGAGTCCCCCTAATGGATCAGGGATAGTGTCCCAAACATAACAGTTGGAGTCCCTCTAATGGATCAGGATAGTGTCCCAAACATAACAGTTGGGAGTACCCCTAATGGACCAGGATAGTGTCCCAAACAAAACAGTTGGAGTCCCTCTAATGGATCAGGGATAGTGTCCCAAACATAACAGTTGGAGTCCCCCTAATGGATCAGGGATAGTGTCCCAAACATAACAGTTGGGAGTACCCCTAATGGATTGGGATAGTGTCCCAAACATAACAGTTGGGAGTACCCCTAATGGATCAGGGATAGTGTCCCAAACATAACAGTTGGGAGTACCCCTAATGGATTGGGATAGTGTCCCAAACATAACAGTTGGGAGTACCCCTAATGGATCAGGGATAGTGTCCCAAACATAACAGTTGGAGTCCCCCTAATAGATCAGGGATAGTGTCCCAAACATAACAGTTGGAGTCCCCCTAATGGATCAGGGATAGTGTCCCAAACATAACAGTTGGAGTACCCCTAATGGATCAGGGATAGTGTCCCAAACATAACAGTTGGGAGTACCCCTAATGGATTGGAATAGTGTCCCAAACATAACAGTTGGAGTCCCCCAAGCGTCCCAAACATACCAGTTGAAGTCCCCCTAATGGATAAGGAAAGTGTCCCAAACATAACAGTTGGAGTCCCCCTAATGGATCAGGGATAGTGTCCCAAACATAACAGTTGGAGTCCCCCTAATGGATCAGGGATAGTGTCCCAAACATAACAGTTGGAGTCCCCCTAATGGATCAGGGATAGTGTCCCAAACATAACAGTTGGAGTCCCCCTAATGGATCAGGGATAGTGTCCCAAACATAACAGTTGGAGTCCCCCTAATGGATCAGGGATAGTGTCCCAAACATAACAGTTGGAGTCCCCCTAATGGATCAGGGATAGTGTCCCAAACAAAACAGTTGGAGTCCCTCTAATGGATCAGGATAGTGTCCCAAACATAACAGTTGGGAGTACCCCTAATGGATCAGGGATAGTGTCCCAAACATAACAGTTGGAGTACCCCTAATGGATCAGGGATAGTGTCCCAAACATAACAGTTGGGAGTACCCCTAATGGATCAGGATAGTGTCCCAAATATAACAGTTGGAGTCCCCCTAATGGATTGGGATAGTGTCCCAAACATAACAGTTGGGAGTACCCCTAATGGATCAGGGATAGTGTCCCAAACATAACAGTTGGGAGTACCCCTAATGGATTGGGATAGTGTCCCAAACATAACAGTTGGGAGTACCCCTAATGGATCAGGGATAGTGTCCCAAACATAACAGTTGGAGTCCCCCTAATGGATCAGGGATAGTGTCCCAAACATAACAGTTGGAGTACCCCTAATGGATCAAGGATAGTGTCCCAAACATAACAGTTGGGAGTACCCCTAATGGATTGGAATAGTGTCCCAAACATAACAGTTGGAGTCCCCCAAGCGTCCCAAACATACCAGTTGAAGTCCCCCTAATGGATAAGGAAAGTGTCCCAAACATAACAGTTGGAGTCCCCCTAATGGATCAGGATAGTGTCCCAAACATAACAGTTGGGAGTCCCCCTAATGGATCAGGGATAGTGTCCCAAACATAACAGTTGGAGTCCCCCTAATGGATCAGGGATAGTGTCCCAAACATAACAGTTGGAGTCCCCCAAGCGTCCCAAACATACCAGTTGAAGTCCCCCTAATGGATAAGGAAAGTGTCCCAAACATAACAGTTGGAGTACCCCTAATGGATCAGGGATAGTGTCCCAAACAAAACAGTTGGAGTCCCTCTAATGGATCAGGATAGTGTCCCAAACATAACAGTTGGGAGTACCCCTAATGGATCAGGGATAGTGTCCCAAACATAACAGTTGGAGTACCCCTAATGGATCAGGGATAGTGTCCCAAACATAACAGTTGGGAGTACCCCTAATGGATCAGGGATAGTGTCCCAAACATAACAGTTGGGAGTACCCCTAATGGATCAGGGATAGTGTCCCAATCATAACAGTTGGGAGTACCCCTAATGGATTGGAATAGTGTCCCAAACATAACAGTTGGGAGTACCCCTAATGGATCAAGGATAGTGTCTCAAACATAACAGTTGGGAGTACCCCTAATGGATCAGGGATAGTGTCCCAAACATAACAGTTGGGAGTACCCCTAATGGATCAGGGATAGTGTCTCAAACATAACAGTTGGAGTCCCTCTAATGGATCAGGATAGTGTCCCAAACATAACAGTTGGGAGTACCCCTAATGGATCAGGGATAGTGTCTCAAACATAACAGTTGGGAGTACACCTAATGGATCAGGGATAGTGTCCCAAACATAACAGTTGGGAGTACCCCAAATGGATTGGGATAGTGTCTCAAACATAACAGATGGAGTCCCCAAGCGTCCCAAACATAACAGTTGGAGTCCCCCCAGTGTCCCAAACATAACAGTTGGAGTACCCCTAATGGATCAGGGATAGTGTCCCAAACATAACAGTTGGGAGTACCCCTAATGGATCAGGGATAGTGTCCCAAACATAACAGTTGGAGTACCCCTAATGGATCAGGGATAGTGTCCCAAACATAACAGTTGGGAGTCCCTCTAATGGATCAGGATAGTGTCCCAAACATAACAGTTGGGAGTACCCCTAATGGATCAGGGATAGTGTCCCAAACATAACAGTTGGAGTACCCCTAATGGATCAGGGATAGTGTCCCAAACATAACAGTTGGAGTCCCTCTAATGGATCAGGATAGTGTCCCAAACATAACAGTTGGGAGTACCCCTAATGGATCAGGGATAGTGTCCCAAACATAACAGTTGGAGTACCCCTAATGGATCAGGGATAGTGTCCAAAACATAACAGTTGTGAGTACCCCTAATGGATCAGGATAGTGTCCCAAACATAACAGTTGGGACTACCCCTAATGGATTGGGATAGTGTCCCAAACATAACAGTTGGGAGTCCCCCAAGTGTCCCAAACATAAAAGTTGGAGTCCCCCCAGTGTCCCAAACATAATAGTTGAAGTCCCCCTAATCGATCAGGATAGTGTCCCAAACATAACAGTTGAAGTCCCCCAGTGTCCCAAACATGACATTTGGAGTTTCCCAGGTGTCCCAAACATAACAGTTGAAGTCCCCCAGTGTCCCAAACCTAACAGTTGGAGTCCCCCCAGTGTCCCAAACATAACAGTTGGAGTCCCCCCAGTGTCCCAAACATAATAGTTGGAGTCCCCCTAATGGATCAGGATAGTGTCCCAAACATAACAGTTGGAGTTCCCCCAGTGTCCCAAACCTAACATTTGGAGTCCCCCCAGTGTCCCAAACATAATAGTTGGAGTCCCCCTAATGGATCAGGACAGAGACCAAAATATAACAGTTGGAAATCCCACTAATGGATCAGGATAGTTTTTCAAACATAAATGTCCAGTACATAATACACTGGCAAGTAATTTTCAAGCAGATATATATCAATCTTCTCCTTGCAATTTTACATTTATACTATCAAACAGTATGCTCACTCATCACAGGTTATTAATTGTGGATAACTTGCATGAAATTCCAAACATCTTATTACCAATATCCATTAGATCATGGGAAAAAAAAACATTAGACTAGTACGTATGATATACGAACCGTGAGGCCGCACCATTCACACCGCATGCCAGCCAAACATTCGGAGGACCAGCATGTCTTCTTGCATGCCAGACACTTGGAGTTAGCTGGGAGGTTGCCCTCCCTCCAGTGATGGTAATGCACCACTGACGACTGAA
This sequence comes from Sinonovacula constricta, assembly GCA_007844125.1. Classification (NCBI taxonomy): domain Eukaryota; kingdom Metazoa; phylum Mollusca; class Bivalvia; order Cardiida; family Solecurtidae; genus Sinonovacula; species Sinonovacula constricta. Next base: position 49,813,726 of record CM017564.1, on the reverse strand, counting down.
ACATAGAAGGAAATCTTTTTGTCGAACTTGTTATACAAAAAGGCCATGATGTCTTTCAGTATGCTTTGAAATTGATTCACAAATCTTTTTATAAACCCATTCATCAAACAAAGAGTCTGACAAAGGTATTTGAAGATAAGGCCCACACCCCTGTTCTTCACTTAGACAAACTTTCTAAGCAAAGTTAGTGAAGACTAGATAAAACATATGGCCTTTAGGGTCTTCCCAATGTCTGTCTAGGATCTGGCATAGTGCCTTATGTTTTTACCCTACATAACCCAGATAAAAACATGCAAACATTCTAACCTAGTTAGGTGAAGATCAAATCAAAACCTCTAGAGACTGCAATAGTGAACTGATGATGCTGGGCAACAGATATAGAGGTATCATAAAAGCTGATCTTGAGCATATTTTACTAAGGTGAGTAAAAATGTTAACAAATTCAATTTTCTCTCCAGTGATGTAGTGTTCTATAAACAACTGAAACAAGATATCGTGGAACCAATGGATGCTATACATTTATATATTTATTTATATCTATATAGTTTATACATCTATACATAATGTTGAACATAGCAAATGGCTGCTAAAATATAGTTTCTGACAAGAAGATTTTCAAAGTTTTACTATAAAGCCATGCTTGGAAATGGGCCATGTTCCAGGCAGTCATGTTTTTTGACCAATCAAAACTTGTATACCAAATATGAAGGCTCTAGGTCTTATAGTTTCTGACAAGAATTTTTTTTAAGTTTTACTATATAGCTATTATGGACTATACAGCCATATGGGAAAATGGCCACAGCCCTGGCGGCGATATATTTGGCCAGATTAAAGTTCTTTAACAATCTTGATAAGGACCACTCAAGGAACATGAATACCAAATATTTAAGCTATAGCTCTTGTAGTTTCTGACATTACCATTTTCAATTTTTTACTATCTAGCCACATATGGTCAAGCCTCTGGCAGCCATGTTAAAGTACTCTGAACAATCTTCATATAGGTCTGCCTAAGGAACATGCATAAGAAACATGAATACCAAAGCTCTAGGTCTTGTAGTTTCTTACAAAAAAATTTTCTTAGTTTTATTATATCGCTAAATATGACCTATATAGCCATAAAGGAAAATGACCAAACCCCTGGCAGCTAAGTTTTCTGATAGATCAAAAGTCTTTTAACAACTTTTCGTTCCCTCTGACTACTGAAGTTTCTGATGAAGTCTGGTTAAATTTGGGCCAGCAGTTTCCAATGAGAAGTCCTTTAAAGAATGTTGACTGATGTGTGGATACTTTATAGAAAATTAAAAAGCCAATAACACTGAAAAAACAATGAACCAGAATGTGCTGATAATATGCACTACTGCACTTGTTAGGGAAGCTTCCAATAACCTTCACTAAATTCCAGCTGTGCTTGCAGAGAAAAAACCCAGACCTGAATGGTCCTGTATCATATTATACAGGAATTAAATTGTATTGACAATATATGCATTTCATTTTTTTTGTGAAGCCTCCCAGTTTCATTTAATGCAAACCAGTGGCTGCTGGGATAGACAGAGGGACAAACAGACAAAGTGGTGACCTCCCTGCAAATTTATCAGGGATCATAAAAAAAATACACAATTATTAAATTATCATTTATGAAGTACATATATATAAATATTGGAACATATATATGTGACTCCTTTCCTTGAATAGTTAAAATGCCCTAGGGAACTAATATTGATTGGCCTAGTTACCCAATCACAAATGTCTTAAGGAACCTATATTGATTGGCCTAGTTACCCAATCACAAATGTCTTAAGGAACCTATAATGATTTGCCTAGTTACCTAATCACAAATGTCTTAAGGAACCTATATTGATTGGCCTAGTTACCCAATCACAAATGTCTTAAGGAACCTATAATGATTTGCCTAGTTACCCAATCACAAATGTCTTATGGAACCTATATTGATTGGCCTAGTTACCCAATCACAAATGTCTTAAAGTACCAACAATGATTTGCCTAGTTACCTAATCACAAATGTCTTAAAGTACCAACAATGATTTGCCTAGTTACCTAATCACAAATGTCTTAAGGAACCTATAATGATTGGCCTAGTTACCTAATCACAAATGTCTTAAAGTACCAACAATGATTTGCCTAGTTACCTAATCACAAATGTCTTAAGGAACCTATATTGATTGTACTAGTTACCCAATCACAAATGTCTTAAGGAACCTATAATGATTTGCCTAGTTACCCAATCACAAATGTCTTAAGGAACCAATAATGATTTGCCTAGTTACCCAATCACAAATGTCTTAAAGTACAAATAATGATTTGCCTAGTTACCCAATCAAAAATGTCTTAAGGAACCAATAATGATTTGCCTAGTTACCCAATCACAAATGTCTTAAGGAACCTATAATGATTGGCCTTGTTACCCAATCACAAATGTCTTAAGGAACCTATAATGATTTGCCTAGTTACCCAATCACACATGTCTTAAGGAACCTATATTGATTGGCCTAGTTACCCAATCACAAATGTCTTAAGGAACCTATAATGATTTGCCTAGTTACCCAATCACAAATGTCTTATGGAACCTATATTGATTGGCCTAGTTACCCAATCACAAATGTCTTAAAGTACCAACAATGATTTGCCTAGTTACCTAATCACAAATGTCTTAAAGTACCAACAATGATTTGCCTAGTTACCTAATCACAAATGTCTTAAGGAACCTATAATGATTGGCCTAGTTACCTAATCACAAATGTCTTAAAGTACCAACAATGATTTGCCTAGTTACCTAATCACAAATGTCTTAAGGAACCTATATTGATTGTACTAGTTACCCAATCACAAATGTCTTAAGGAACCTATAATGATTTGCCTAGTTACCCAATCACAAATGTCTTAAGGAACCAATAATGATTTGCCTAGTTACCCAATCACAAATGTCTTAAAGTACAAATAATGATTTGCCTAGTTACCCAATCAAAAATGTCTTAAGGAACCAATAATGATTTGCCTAGTTACCCAATCACAAATGTCTTAAGGAACCTATAATGATTGGCCTTGTTACCCAATCACAAATGTCTTAAGGAACCTATAATGATTTGCCTAGTTACCCAATCACAAATGTCTTAAGGAACCTATATTGATTTGCCTAGTTACCTAATCACAAATGTCTTAAGGAACCTATATTGATTGGCCTAGTTACCCAATCACAAATGTCTTAAGGAACCAATAATGATTTGCCTAGTTACCTAATCACAAATGTCTTAAGGAACCTATAATGATTTGCCTAGTTACCTAATCACAAATGTCTTAAGGAACCTATATTGATTGGCCTAGTTACCTAATCACAAATGTCTTAAGGAACCTATATTGATTGGCCTAGTTACCCAATCACAAATGTCTTAAGGAACCTATAATGATTTGCCTAGTTACCCAATCACAAATGTCTTAAGGAACCTATAATGATTGGCCTAGTTACCCAATCACAAATGTCTTAAGGAACCTATATTGATTGGCCTAGTTACCCAATCACAAATGTCTTATGGAACCTATATTGATTGGCCTAGTTACCCAATCACAAATGTCTTATGGAACCTATATTGATTGGCCTAGTTACCCAATCACAAATGTCTTATGGAACCTATATTGATTGGCCTAGACATCATGGTACTGAATCCTTGTTGTCCTAGTAACCAAACCATTGTCATCATGGTACCAAATCATTGTTGTCCTAGTGACCAAACCATGGTCATCATGGTACTGAATCATAGTTGTCCTAGTGACCAAACTGAGGTCATCATGGTACTGAATCATTGTTGTCCTAGTGACCAAACCATGGACATCATGGTACCAAATCATAGTTGTCCTAGTGACCAAACCATGGTCATCATGGTACTGAATCATAGTTGTCCTAGTAACAAAGCCATGGTCAGCATGGTACTGAATCATTGTTGTCCTAGTGACCAAACCATGGACATCATGGTACCAAATCATAGTTGTCCTAGTGACCAAACCGAGGTCATCATGGTACTGAATCATTGTTGTCCTAGTGACCAAACCATGGACATCATGGTACCAAATCATAGTTGTCCTAGTAACAAAGCCATGGTCAGCATGGTACTGAATCATTGTTGTCCTAGTGACCAAACCATGGACATCATGGTACCAAATCATAGTTGTCCTAGTGACCAAACCGAGGTCATCATGGTACTGAATCATTGTTGTCCTAGTGACCCAACCATGGACATCATGGTACTGACTCATAGTTGTCCTAGTGACCCAACCATGGACATCATGGTACTGAATCATAGTTGTCCTAGTGACCAAACCGAGGTCATCATGGTACTGAATCATTGTTGTCCTAGTGACCCAACCATGGTCATCATGGTACTGAATCATAGTTGTCCTAGTGACCCAACCATGGTCATCATGGTACTGAATCATAGTTGTCCTAGTGACCCAACCATGGTCATCATGGTACTGAATCATTGTTGTCCTAGTGACCAAACCATGGTCATCATGGTACTGAATCATAGTTGTCCTAGTGACCCAACCATGGTCATCATGGTACTGAATCATTGTTGTCCTAGTGACCCAACCATGGTCATCATGGTACTGAATCATTGTTGTCCTAGTGACCCAACCATGGTCATCATGGTACTGAATCATAGTTGTCCTAGTGACCAAACCATGGTCATCATGGTACTGAATCATAGTTGTCCTAGTGACCCAACCATGGTCATCATGGTACTGAATCATTGTTGTCCTAGTGACCCAACCATGGACATCATGGTACTGACTCATAGTTGTCCTAGTGACCCAACCATGGTCATCATGGTACTGAATCATTGTTGTCCTAGTGACCAAACCATGGACATCATGGTACTGACTCATAGTTGTCCTAGTGACCAAACCATGGTCATCATGGTACCAAATCATAGTTGTCCTAGTGACCAAACCGAGGTCATCATGGTACCAAATCATAGTTGTCCTAGTGACCCAACCATGGTTATTATGGTAGCAAATCATAGTTGTCCTGGTGACCCAACCATGGTTATTATGGTAGCAAATCATAGTTGTCCTAGTGACCCAACCATGGTTATTATGGTAGCAAATCATAGCTGTCCTAGGGATCCAACCATGGAAATCATGGTACTGAATCATAGTTGTCCAAGTGACTAAACCATGGTCATCATGGTACAAAATCATAGTTGTCCTAGTGACCAAACCATGGTTATCATGGTACTGAATCATAGTTGACGAAGTGACCCAACCATGGTTATTACGGTAGCAAATCATAGCTGTCCTAGTGATCCAACCATGGTCATTATGGTACCAAATCATAGTTGTCCTAGTGACCCAACCATGGTTATTATGGTAGCAAATCATAGTTGTCCTGGTGACCCAACCATGGTTATTATGGTACCAAATCATAGTAGTCCTAGTGAACAAACCATGGTTATTATGGTAGCAAATCATAGTTGTCCTAGTGATCCAACTATGGTTATTATGGTAGCAAATCATAGTTGTCTTAGTAAACCTATTGACCAAACCATGGTCATCATGGTACTGAATCATAGTTGTCCTAGTGACCCAACCATGGACATCATGGTACTGAATCATAGTTGTCCTAGTGACCAAACCGAGGTCATCATGGTACTGAATCATAGTTGTCCTAGTGACCAAACCATGGTCATCATGGTACTGAATCATAGTTGTTTAAGTGACCCAACCATGGTTATCATGGTACTGAATCATAGTTGTCCTAGTGACCAAACCGAGGTCATCATGGTACTGAATCATAGTTGTCCTAGTGACCAAACCGAGGTCATCATGGTACCAAATCATAGTTGTCCTAGTGACCAAACCATGGTTATCATGGTACTGAATCATTATTGTACTAGTGACCCAACCATGGACATCATGGTACTGAATCATAGTTGTCCTAGTGACCAAACCATGGACATCATGGTACTGAATCATAGTTGTCCTAGTAACCAAGCCATGGTCATCATGGTACCAAATCATAGTTGTCCTAGTGACCAAACCATGGTCATCATGGTACTGAATCATTGTTGTCCTAGTGACCAAACCGAGGTCATCATGGTACTGAATCATTATTGTACTAGTGACCAAACCATGGACATCATGGTACTGAATCATAGTTGTCCTAGTGACCAAACCATGGACATCATGGTACTGAATCATAGTTGTCCTAGTGACCCAACCATGGACATCATGGTACTGAATCATAGTTGTCCTAGTGACCAAACCGAGGTCATCATGGTACTGAATCATTATTGTACTAGTGACCCAACCATGGACATCATGGTACTGAATCATAGTTGTCCTAGTGACCAAACCGAGGTCATCATGGTACTGAATCATAGTTGTCCTAGTGACCAAACCGAGGTCATCATGGTACTGAATCATTATTGTACTAGTGACCCAACCATGGACATCATGGTACTGAATCATAGTTGTCCTAGTGACCAAACCGAGGTCATCATGGTACTGAATCATAGTTGTCCTAGTGACCCAACCATGGACATCATGGTACTGAATCATAGTTGTCCTAGTGACCAAACCGAGGTCATCATGGTACTGAATTATAGCTGTCCTAGTGACCAAACCATGGTCATCATGGTACTGAATCATAGCTGTCCTAGTGACCAAACCATGGTCATCATGGTACCAAATCATAGTTGTCCTAGTGACCAAACCGAGGTCATCATGGTACTGAATCATTATTGTACTAGTGACCCAACCATGGACATCATGGTACTGAATCATAGTTGTCCTAGTGACCAAACCGAGGTCATCATGGTACTGAATCATAGTTGTCCTAGTGACCAAACCGAGGTCATCATGGTACTGAATCATTATTGTACTAGTGACCCAACCGAGGTCATCATGGTACTGAATCATAGTTGTCCTAGTGACCCAACCATGGACATCATGGTACTGAATCATTATTGTACTAGTGACCCAACCATGGTCATCATGGTACTGAATCATAGTTGTCCTAGTGACCAAACCATGGACATCATGGTACTGAATCATAGTTGTCCTAGTGACCAAACCGAGGTCATCATGGTACTGAATCATAGTTGTCCTAGTGACCAAACCATGGTCATCATGGTACTGAATCATAGTTGTCCTAGTGACCAAACCGAGGTCATCATGGTACTGAATCATAGTTGTCCTAGTGACCAAACCGAGGTCATCATGGTACTGAATCATAGTTGTCCTAGTGACCAAACCGAGGTCATCATGGTACTGAATCATAGTTGTCCTAGTGACCAAACCGAGGTCATCATGGTACTGAATCATAGTTGTCCTAGTGACCCAACCATGGACATCATGGTACTGAATCATAGTTGTCCTAGTGACCAAACCGAGGTCATCATGGTACCAAATCATAGTTGTCCTAGTGACCAAACCATGGTCATCATGGTACTGACTCATAGTTGTCCTACTCAACCACAATTATCTTAGTGACCTAATAATTATGGCTGTCATAGTGATCTCACTGTCATAGTGGATTAAAATCAATTTTCAGTACTCACCCTGTCTCGGTTGGGTGAGTAGGTTGCACATTCCTTACAGTCGCTGACCACAAAATCATGGCATTCCAAATGTGCATAATATTCACAAACTGAAACAGAGAGAATGGCAAGTCTAGATAAAAAAGGGTTGTGTTAAGTCATCCCTGAAAAATCTCTGAGGGTTGATCCTAAAGTTCACAGACAAGCATATAAACCATACATTTGTTGCTAAACATTTCCATAGTTATGCACCTGTTGGGCTATGGATTTGACAAATGCAAGCACAAGCATTACAAGGCTGTAGAATTGTACATTACTACAAATATATTGTGCATCTTAATATTATGTCACATTTAAATATCAAGTCAGTGTGTCAACTTTTGGGTCATATCTCTTTTAACTTCTCTTCCAGGTTTTAGAAAATGTCACAAAAAAGTAAGTTCTATCAACATCAAAAAAGATAAATAAGGATGTGGCAACAAAATATGGAGACTAAATGAAACTGATATTGACAGGCACTTGGAAATGTATTAAATGTTTCAGACACTAACTTAAAAAATTTTGCTGATGGTCAAGAAAGTAATACAGATGAAAGATCCTGAGGGCTGGATCTTCCAACTGTAGACCGGATCTTTACAAGGCACATGACGAATGTACAAAAATTACTGTAGGCAGGAAAAAAATCACTTCAGCCTCATGAAATTTGGTACGCAGTTTGCAGTGTAATTGCAACATACATACACTAGGATTTTTTGTGCAGTGCATTGTCAGCTTAAAAACATAAGAATCTGTTAGAAAAAAAATATATTAATGTTTACATCATTGTGATTTTTATAGAAATGTATTTAGATGTGTTTGGCTAACATATATCATCACAAAAAAGATAGGACCAGGGCTACAATCTTTGGTCCTACTTACTTTCACATCTAATGGCAAGGGAGTCTTCCAGTCGTTTGCGACACACATTACAGAACTTGCGCTTAAACTGGCCGGGCTCTGACCAGCAGTGGGCCACGGGATTCTGAAAGTATAGAGATACAGGTCATCAGTTTTGTATTACAAAACCAAAAGATGTAACAGCCAGAAAGCACCCTTTCACTAGTAAAATGGAATTATTCAGCAATTCTTATGATTGTATGTGTACCCATCCAGTCATTTAAATTATCACAAACCAGTTCCCAGTGACAAATTTTCAGATTGGGCATATACATGGTTGGTCGCAGAAAGGATAATTTTTGTATTAGGTAAACTGATGTACAGAGTGGGAATCGTTTGTACAGCTCTTTACAAAGTTTCAATAATTATTTTCAGTATAATTTATAAATTAACTTAACCAGTTAACTGACAATGCCTAGGAAAAACAAACCAATCTATTATCCTGCATAGACTATACAACAGTATACTGTTTTTATGCATCAATAATGTTTAATTTTCACAGTGTATCAGTTTAACTTTTAATTCAAAATGGCACCCATTTGAACATGATTAAATAGAGAAAAGACATAATGGGCAAAATCTGAACAAGTTAGTTAGTGATTGAGTCTTACAGCATGACAATGTTTTCCATAACTGGTCAATCACAGGCCTACCTTTTCATTAAACCCGAGCCAATATCCCAAGCCAATGTTAAGTAATGACAAAGTATTGGTGAGAAATTGTCAAAGTTCGCACATTGTCATTTTTTCAATGACTTTGCATACTGTCTTATTGACAAGAGTGTAGTTTTTTTCCTGTGTTTCTGCAACTGAATGTTATAAAGAATGGGCATATCAAGAATGTTTTGACCAGCCGACAATTACATGATTTGTTGTTGATCATGTGCCACTAATTGCTATAGTAAAACGTACATACATAACATCGTACTATAAGTAGACGATGTTTTATTAATATTGTGTTAACCCAGTAAATGGATAAAATATATACTAATGTGACATAATGTAACCCGATAGACTGCTGCACTCATTTAGACCAGGTCACGGAGTGCAAACGTGATCTATATCTGACATTGTTATACAGTTAGTTACGTCAAGCAGTCACAAACGAAGGCAGTACGCTTAAATAAGAAATGTAGTATTGTAGTTTACTGTGGGTTTATAAATGTACAAGATACGGGGGAGTGGCAATCCAGCCAGCAGCTGGCTTGGCCGAGGTGCGGTTCGAGCCATGAATAAAATGTTAAAGTTACAGAAGACCGTTCCAGCCTTCATCCTAGTTGATGTATTCAATTACTACGTGACACTTATATAGATTAATGATTTTGCAAATATTTGTTAAAAGACAAACTTTTAATTTAATTTAAGCTTGTTGCATCAAAACGTAGATACATCATGTTGAAACTCTGGATTCAATGTGTGTTATTTTTTAAATTCAGTTAAATGGAGTTTTAGCAAATTATATCATACACGCATAAATGTGTGATTTCTTAATTCAAAAAAATTGGATCTGTAAAGCTGGTTCCTTGCCCGTTTAATTGTATTGTTACAGACACAAATGGCATGTAATCTAATACCTCCAAATAACAATAACAGACATAAAATCTAGGTAAGCTACTACTATTAGTGGAGACAGAACACTAATGTAAGAAGATATTGTAATATATTAACAAAGTGTACATAATGTTGCCATTACTCCTCACAAGCCAATGTGCTTACCTTGATTAGAGTAGCTGCAATGCTAGAACAAGCTGATACCACCGTCTTCAGGCATTTTTCATGCACAACAAAGTTGCACACTGAAATAGAAAATGGTAAAAGTACATTAAAACTTGTTAACACACATCTGCAATGACCTAATTCTTATTCTTATTAACACAAATCTGAATTAAACAAAACATATTCAAAACAAGAGGGCCATCATGGCCTCTAATCACTCACCTGATGACACAGGCTTTTAGTAGGCTCAAATCTGGCAACAAGTAATTATGAGTTATTCACTTTAAAAATCTTTGGTGAAGATGGGACAATTAGTGTGGCCACTGCGTTGATAACATTTTCTACAATTTTACCAAGTATTTACCTACTGAATCCACATGACCCACTGAAAAACATATGTAAGATTTCATACTGGCAAACATTCTGGCCAGGTTTGGTGAAGATTGGGCCGCATCAATGTGGCCTCTAAGTGTTTTCACAAGGTTTTTCTAAAATGTGACCTAGTGACCATTTTTTTGACCCCACATGACCCAATAATATACTCATCCAAGATTTCATGCAGACAAACAATCTGAACAAGTTTGATGACAATTGGGCTATGAATGTGGCCTCTAGTGTGTTCACATGCTTTTTTTAAGTTTTTACCTAGTGACCTTTTTTTTTTACCCCACATGACCCAATAAAGAATTCATCCAAGATTTCATGCAGATAAACATTCCCACCAAGTTTGATGAAGATTGGCCTACAAATGAAATGTTGCCTCTAGTGATTTTACAAGCTTTTTTCTTAGATTTGACCTAGTGACCTACTTTTTGAGATAGATATATATATATATATATATATATATATATATATATATATATATATATATATATATATATACAGTCCTGGCACCGTACCAGTTGTCCAAAACATCGTATAACGTGCGTATTTCTATCCTAAACGTATCGTAGGGTAACGTAACGTATCGTGTAACGTAATAGGACTATCGTGAAGTAACGTAACGAGCCATATCGTAAATGGTACATCGTATCGTATCGGAACGTAACGCTTATGACAAGACCGTGGTATCGTAACGGAACGTATAGTATGGTAACGTAACACAAGGAGAATTGCACTGTGCCTTCTCATAATTCTTTGATACAAAGATACATATATTGTGACATTTTTCTAATGACATTATCATGCTCATACAAAAGTTCACAGAAATTTAAATGTCATAATAAATGCTTCACAAATACAAAAAGAAGTTTATGGTTCTAAACAGAAACTAAACTATATATTACATTTCCGGTACATGCATAATTGTAAAGCTAGCTTACCTATGTCATCGCTGGGCACAATCAACACTGATATAGTCTCATCGCCAATTATTTTAAACACGTAAATTTTATACACATTTATGCGAATTTAAATGAATAAATAAAAGCAATTCAGACCTCGACGAAAAATTCGATAAAAGTACATTCACAAGTGTAGCAAACAAATTAATATAACTATTCTTCTGCCAGTTATGTGATCAAACGTTTAAGGTGTGAATGTGTTTGTCAAAACAATGTGCTAGTATCAATAGTAACAATAAACATCTGTCATGCCTTCTTAATTTCCGTACATTTTTTCCCTGCCAATCACGTGCACATGTGTTAATTCCAATTAATTGGTGACACTTTTATGACACCACTAGTCTTGAAGGAAGTAGGATTTTTAGCCGTTCGTTATGTTGATTGGTTTGATCCTTAACATGTTTACCGGAGGTGTTAATTGGTCTGTTCTTAAATTGATTTCCGAAATGGTCCTTTGTAAGTCTTTTTAGGATGATGAAGCCATTTACATACTCTCCTAAAATAACTAGCGCACATCGGCATGTACCTTGATACCAGTATGGATACTGAAAAGAATATTGTTAGGGTAACAATAGAAAATGATATAATATATCTAATCATTGCAAAATCAAGCAAGTCAGCAGACAAATATAGTCTTTACAGTCTCCTGTCAAAAAACCTCAATGCCTTTATAAAACTAGGGTGAATACCAAGCCATGGAGAAAGAGCTATAATTAATAAAATAGTTTTTTTAGAATAGTTTTTTAATTAAAACTAGGATCAAGCTACCCTGGTAAAGAATGCAAGTTCACCAATAGGAACTGTCGTTACTGTGACATAGAGAAATACTTTAACCCCGTGCTGTTTTGGTTAAGGCAGCACACAATAGCAAGAGATTAGCTACAAAGACCTATATTATTCACACATGTCTTTGCTTTATGAACCAGCGGAAAAAGGCAGATTTTATATAAATGCAACATTTTAATACCTAGAAGATATTAAATACATTAAATATATTTAATTCTCTACTAAAATATATATTATATATGATATACTAAACTAACTAAATTACCAGCCCAAGCTTAAATACTCACACACTTTTCCCGTACTTTTTTCACTTAAAAACATCCTCGTAACTAGTGTGTAACTTAATGTGTTATTTGTTCATAATCATCCGATTTCATGTTCACTTTTAGTTCAAAAAGTGCCAGCTCTATAATAAGGAGTAGAAAACATTTCAATGGTGAAAATTTAAAGAAACAGTTTCTTAGAGGTGTAATGCCTTTAAACAAAGAGCAGTCATTATCTTCCGCCAAATTGGGGTCCAGCCAATCAGAGAATGGGTTTATTAGGAATGTTTAGATTTTAAAGAGATTTCACACCATCACATGTCTTGTGGGTTTTAAAACTTTAGTTATTGTTTGATTTGGATATGCTATCGGTTGGACATTGTATTAGTTCAGTTTATGTAGGTGTTATCCTATATTATTAATTAATATTTAATGAAATGCATTTATTCTAAAAAAGATTGAGAGCGCGTATTATTAGTTCTGCTTTGTCGGGGGCGGAGGATTTACTTTCTTCACCTAAGTAGCTGGATCCGAGTCTGAGTCTAATAATATTTAATCATAGGCTATATTATGATGGTGAGTTCCAATCTCCAAAAACATTTGTATTTTAGTATTTTAATCTATATATTTCTTTGATTAGTTCTTGTCTATTCTTTCCGTAAATTGTCTGAAATGCTTGTAAATAACTAAGAGAGCCGGGTAAATATTTATTGTTGATCGGCAATTTTGTTCTATTTAAACACATTTTATGGGTTATAATTAACAGTTTGCATCTAAATATAGAAGGTCTAGTTTTTAGTTTTATTTTGGCCTTGTTTATTTATTCTGTTGATTTTCAATCATAATAACTCATGCTCCTATAGCATTTTTGTTTGTATCCTTGCTACCGTCGGTGTAGATGTGGATGTGGGCAGCGATATCTCAGTACTCAGTATTTGAGTTGAGTTGAACTAAGGGAATAATCTTATCAATTAAGTCGATAACGTCTTCTAAATTTGTTTTAATGTTAATGGATTTGATCCCTACATGGAAAGGATTATGTGGAGGTGTTAATTTGTTGGTTGTTAGTCCAATTTTGTCTCATAATAATATAATTATTATTTAATAGCTCTGTTTCTATCTTTTTAGTTTGTTAAGTTTTTTCCCGATTGACCCATATTCTACTATTCCTTACCGATTTTTTTATTTAAATAGTGCTTGAAAAAGGGTTGAGTATGAGACAATGGTATGTTTCTGATGTTATTTTTATTAGCAGCTAGTCCATTTATGTAGGTTATTCGGTACATGTACCTACAATTCACGCGAGCGATTATAAGCCCCCACACAGATTGCCACTTTTATGACACAACGTTTCTATTCAAATTAGACGGGCAGTGGTCATTTAGCTGTAGTGCACAACACCTGCATCCGGTCTGAAGACATGTAATACATGTATGAAGATCCCAGCACACATAATCTGGCTGTGAAATTTCACTTCAGTTAAACGCAGATACGGATGCGGGGAATAGGGGTAGAAAATTAAAATATACGTGTATAGAAAAGTGGTGTAAGAATGTTAGGAAATTACAGATTTAAATTAATTTGTCTAAACATGGTACATTTTTACACACTTATTCAATGTTTAAGCAGGCTATCATATTGGTGTCACTTACTTATCATTTGCCTACACTTTTTACCATTTAGACGGAAATAGTTGTATTGTCTCATTTGAAAGGTGTGAAAACATTACCGCCTATATGCGCTGGAAGTGGGCCGATTGGGGCAGAACGATTTGGACTAAACCGTGTTGGTACAGTATAAATAGGCTGATTGAACCTTTACTTTAAAAACATGCCGCATTCACCATGGTATTTCGTGTAACGTGACGTAAACAGAACAGTATGTTGTATCGAAGCGTACACCGTATCGCATCGTAACATGTAGATTTTCTTCGTAATGCATTTCGTGTATGGTATCGAACCGTAACGTGTATGGTATCGTGTAAAAACCGCACATGGTATCGTACATCGAACGTAATCGTACCGTACGTACATCGTATCGTGTGACAACTGTTACGGTTCCAGAACTGTATATATATATATATATATATATATATATATATATATATATATTCGACCAATGAGATTTCGTTATGCAGATACATGGTTAAAGTCAGAAAATACATCACTGATATGTTCTGATTTGAAATTTCAATGCTAGGATGGTGGTATCCAAGTGCAATTTTTTTTTTCCTGCAAAATGGTGGACGAGATGTCATGAATGGTTGTTCAATAAAGTTGAGTTGAGTTGAGTAGTGGTAAAAAAACAATAAAAATTTGTCCAGTAAATGTAAAAAACACTAGACAGAAGATGTTCGTCATGTTAGATAATGATTCATCGCATGGTATATTCGAAAGCTATGAGAGTGATAGTTCTTGGCAATATGGCTACATATTGGAAATTTAGTGCCTGGCAGTGACAGGGTTAACATACAAACATAAGAATAACAGTGTAAAAGCAAAATTGGCTTGATGTTAACAATATTATTTATTATGTGAATAGTTATACACATGAGTACAGTCACAAATGCTTTCTATCTTACCACCCATAAACACATCCGAGTAGTGACTGGCAATGCTGGTATCACTCGCCAATTACGGTCGAGTTAATTGAGTCAAATCATTGGCCACTTAAAAGAGATAATTCAAACATTACAGAAGTAAAAATGGGTGATGTCAGCCATTTAAGAGACTAATCAATCATAATAGTGAAAAATATGATGAAAATGACAGGTAGGAAATCAAAATGACGTGTAGAGAGTTATTCGTCTAAGAGGTGACTTTTGTTGAGAGAGCACTGTACCACAAATGCAAATCTAAGATGCTGCCTTTCCTGGGCTGTTTAGAATAAACTCCACTGACTTTCAATGTACAAAATGGTGGCAGCAACAAAATTATACAACTATGGGTGAAGAACCAGCATATGCATTGTCCATGGTGGTACATTATTGGCTTTACTCAGTATCGCAATATACCATAACTGGTATACCAAAATAACCTTACCACATATTGGCCAAAAATACCAACCTCTGGCTACTTTTAGTGTTAAATATAAAAAGTCATTCAAGCAATATTAATGCTTACATGTAAGTTAATACCTCTTTAAGTACTGGCAATATAGCTACTTATTTGAAGCTGGCTACATTTCTTTGTTCAGGATGCCATTCTTTACCAGCTAATTTGGCATTGCAACTTTTGACTTGCTTTCACTGGTTTCAAATACCTTTGTTTGCTGGGTTTATCATTCCACCAACATGTCTACTTAAGGCTGCCTTCACTGTGAATAGCATGCTAAGTATACCTTGCATGATACCACACCGTTACACACAGTTACTTTACCCTGAGACTTAGTTTTGAATACATGCTGATTGGACATAACACAGGTTTTTGCAAGTAGATAATGTCATGTAATGCAGTTGTATGTATGTTCCTCTATAAACCATAACAATAGCAGAAGGAAGTCTACCTTGGTACAATCACTTGTTCATCTCAATGTAAGTTTTACTTCCTTAAAGTGTCCTATGACAACATGAACAACAAGATTTATGTCTAACACAAGAAAAAGTGGATGCAGTGCATCAAAGTCGCTGGAAAATAATGTAAGCATAGAATGTGGTAAACAGAGCAGTCAACAAAAGAAAATGTTTTCAAATGCAGTTGCATATATGAGCCTTGACAATCTTAAACCTCGGACCAACTTTTACATTATTAATTTACAGAACCACTCACTAAGTATATATACAGGTCCATTTTTAAAAAATAAATAATCTAAATCAACAACCACAAAATATTCTTAATACACAATAATTAACCCTTTAATACTTAAGACATTTTCCTTAATTGTTGGTCTTTGCTTGTCTTTATTCATCATGTTCGGTTATCACAATGTTAATTTGTACTAATATTGTTTCCTATGTACGTTCACTTACTTTGTATGTATTGATCCAAGTATGTACTTCAGGGTGCATATAAGTCATTATTACTGGTCATTAAACGTAGACATATGTCTACCATATAAAATCTATCTTTCAGTTATTCATAGAACATCAGTTTCAGTCAGGAACAAATTGAACTAGGTATCTATCTGTAAATTCATATTTGGCAAAAAACAGATGGAAAAATCTCAACTACAATACAATATGCGTGGGAACAGGATTGTATAACAATCGCGAATTGTCAGACCATTTCTGTATGAAGTGCACAGACCCTATATACATAGTAACCATAAATAGTTAAACAAAACAGTTTAAATCCAAAACAAACTTGAATGACGAAGAAATTTTACATAGCTTTTTTCTATTTTAAATGCTTCTGTACAAGTCTGTAATAATTAATGCAGTCTGCCCTTTTATATGAATTAGTGCAGTCATCAAATATAAAAAAAAGAATCAACAATTGACATGAGTAAGGTTTTAATTATGATTGTTATTTTTGTCACTTTTCTTTAGTTTATTGTTGTTTGCTTAAGTGGTTGTTGTTTAATAAACAAAAGAAACCAAACACCATGATAGATATATAACAACATGGTCATTTTACTGCTGAAAAAGCATAAACATTAACCGTTAAAAAAATATTGCTTCTCAAAGCTGTGATATCACCCCATAATCATTTCCAAAACAAATTATAAATGTACGGGTTGCTGTTCTCGGCAACCCAATGAACAAGAAGTTGCATTGCTCTTTTACTACGTTTTCACAGCATTTTTATCACTTATTATCACACGTAAACTAAAAGAAATATACAGTCCTTATAATATTGTTGTGCTCTTTTTTTAAGTTGTATTGCAGCAATAATGGCAATAATTATCTTCCTAAATGTATATTTGTCAGTTTACTGTAACCTGACCCTTACCCCATTTCCCACTTGCAAGATGGACCGATCTACAGAAAGGTTTGCCACGTAAGGTAACACTGACACTATATGAACAGTTTATTTGACTGTCACACTGAGGCACTGCGCTAGGTTTTCATCTTGACAGACTGTTTAGATAACTGATTCTGATATTAAAGATTTTGACTGAATACCCGGCCCCAGATCAACCAAAATTTTCAGACACAAAATTAAAATTAGGAATTTTGACACAACATAATTATTAAATAGTAATATTGTGATAATAACAGCAAAGGCTGGTTGACCTGCTCAAAAGCATCATCAAAATTAATTGTATTTTCAGTCATGACTGCCATAAATGGAACACAAGATTCAATTCTGATGACATTTATCAATGTACATCGTAGAAATGTATCATTTGAAACAACAGTATTTGACAAACATAACAAGAAGATCTATGCCATTGCTAGATGATTGTCCAAAGACAGAAACAGACAACTGTCATTTTGAATAATAATTGTCTGAGTATACCTAGAGTGCTTCACAGTATTGGAGACAAAGGTAAGACATAATTCTTGTTATATAGCTATAGAAAAAACAACATAATTTATTGCCTTGGCTAATTTGATATGCCCCCCATGTTGACATATGGACCAGTGCATTACCTTATTTTCAGAAAAGTAATGTGTTCTTTGACCTTCACCTCTTCAGACAAAAAAAATGATAATCAGGTGTCATGATCAAGGTTTTGAAGTGTGAACAAAGCCACCCATAGAAAAACCTATTCAATGGAGAAGAAAACGTGTCACTTTCCACCTCCAAATATTGTTGTATGATTGATGTACATGGTTTAAATAAGTGTAGGCAAGAATTACCCCACCCAATGTGTTCTTTTGTTGTTGTTGCTGTTGTTGATTTCTGTTGTTGTTTTTTAAAGTCAAATTTCGGATTTTCAGTTTATGATGAGGTTGCTAGTGTTGCCTTCCTTCGTTATGTTGCGCATGTTTGGATTTGATATTTACGTCCTTATTCTTCTCTTTAACCATGCCCAGTTTTTGAAGTTTAAAAATATAGATTTGTCAATACCACTGGACAGTAAACTTCATCAGTTTTACTGTGTTATTATTATACTTATACTTCCATGCAAGTGTGTAGAACATAGACCTATTTTGACAGGTCTAGTAAAAAAAGATCTACTGTCGTTCACATGAGGCAGACAACAATTGTATGACCCTGCTAGTGTTCTTGCCATGAATCAAAAATCACTACTTGGGTCATCAGTGGAAACTGTGTTGCTGCAATACAGAATTTGTACACTTGTTAAAAAGTAGAGAAAAGGTATAAGGAAGAAATTGTCCTTTATTCTGACCCCAGTACAATGGAAATTTACACTGCCGAGAAGCTTTTGAAAAATCGACCTGACATTATTAAAATGCACACAAGTGCACTTTTATAA
The DNA here is from genome assembly GCA_007844125.1 of Sinonovacula constricta. Classification (NCBI taxonomy): domain Eukaryota; kingdom Metazoa; phylum Mollusca; class Bivalvia; order Cardiida; family Solecurtidae; genus Sinonovacula; species Sinonovacula constricta. The sequence continues at coordinate 49,794,809 of CM017564.1, read as the reverse complement.
GAAGAAAGTATACATTTGTTTCAACACGGTTAGTATCACAAATGGTTTAGGAATATGAACTTTAGTATAAGCTTGATTGTAAATTGATGTTTACTTTGATAATCCAAACTTAAGGTAGTGATTAAACGTAATTGAGCGGCAGATGTTGCAGTAGTTAAAAGTAGGCAACGAGTTGTGTCTGCTACAATAGTTAAATCGGTAACAAGCGGTGGCTGCTATGGTAGTTAAAAGTCGGCAATAAACAGCAAAGAGTCAGATTTAATATCGTAAAACTGGTGAATAGGAACAATGGTGTCAAATGCCAAATATAAATCTTAATCTTATTATATCACGAGCCATATCCATAGAAGAGCAAAACTGCACATTATATTGTAACTGAAATGTCTGACCTTTTTTGGTGAAATAAAGAAACAACTTAATTTATGAGCTAAGCTGCTTAGAAAATAATAAATAAAAAATGACAGGCAACTCTCTTATATGTACTAAGTTTTCCATACATCAACCATAGTTTGAAACCTAAAAAAAAATTAATGTAAATCTCAACTAAAAGCACAATGTCAAATTTTAATTATCAATAACCAATTTTGAAAAGAAAGACAACAACTTAAGTCAGCGCAAATCATGGTTTAGTGAAAAGAGAAACAGAACATAACATGACGTCAAGGACGGACCTGAGCCCTGCCTTTAGGCCGGGCCCTTACTGCGAGGCACACATACACGCACGTCCGGGAGGCTAGCTGGAATGCGACTCCTCGTATCTATCTAGACTTCTCATTTATATACCCGTGTTTGCTACGGTAATAATAAACAAGTCTAGTTCTTATGTAAGTGTAATACAATCTGGCTAGACAAATAATTACGTTTATATCCATACTTTTGTATGGTTATGTAATATAGTGTGGCCCACAAATAGTGTTACAATCTGCCCCTTATTCGAATGATTATATCACAACAATGACCAACAATAAAACATCAAACTGAATTTTTTTTTTACTATTGGTTTTCATCTCAATATCAAATTTCTTCATTTCCATATGTTGCCATTGTTTATGTATGAGCAAACTCTATGAAAGGCTCTGCATGTGCAGTCTTAAGTTTTTGGGTGGTGTTGCTTGTTCTTCCAGAGTCTTGAGATAGATGAATATCGGAAGCACAATGGACTGACCCTGTATGACCTTGACTACCCTTGCAAGAATATCACTCAGTGACTAGAAGAGACATTATGAATAACTTGTGAGTTAATTTTGAAGTGCTGTTTGGTCACATTCAGTAGCACTTACGAGCATTTATTTCAGAAATAATTGTAAAGTAAACATAGAGTCATAAGGAAAGAAATGTATGTTTAATATGTTCCTTTTTTTGTTACATCACTAAGACATAAGCATGGTAATATTGGTCGTGTCCAGCTTATCGAGGGTGGAGGAAGACCCCAGACTTATGCCTGGGTAGAACAACATGTGAACTGCAGGTTAGCTGGAAAACCTCCCCAAATGAGTTACTGCCTCCGATTGGGACTCAAACCCACGTTATGAAGGGCTGAGGAGTTACAAATCAGTGACACTCAATGATTCATTCAATTATTTTACTGGGTAAAATTTACACTGCCCATACTACATTTTTCAGCTGTCACAAGACCCTTTATTTTTTTTTTTAATATTTTGGGGATACAAACCATTTCTGCTAGCTAAATGTAACTTTAGTCTACCAGTGGTTGCCATTTCAACTATAATACATGCTGGAAAGTTTTGTTATTGTTATCTTCAAGCTTAAGCAAAATATCAAAAAGAATGATACAGCGAGGCATACCCTTTGGAACCCTCATGACTTAAACTGAAGTGGTAAATTGAAACACAAACAAAACCTGCATTACTAGTCCTTCAGAAATAAAACATATCAGGAAGGTAATAAGATCTTACACATTTTACAAGTACAGTCAACTCTCGTTATCTCAAATTTCAAGGGACAGTAGAAAATAGTTTGAGATATCCGAAGTTTGAGTTATCCGAATTTAAGGATAGTTTGTGTAAATCTTAAAAATCTTACCTGCTACACGACGACTGGTAATGACTGTAATTCCTTGTTATATCTGCCATTGTAAACTAAGTTTCTGCAAGTTTGTTTGGTTTTGCATGTTTAAAGTGTTATTAGATTTTTTACTATGTAATTTAATATTCTTCTTAATCACTAACGCGACCTCTCAGTTTATTTACAAGTTGAGAATGCCCTGTTCTCAAAAACTGTAACAACAACAAGTACAAACTGAAACACTTTAATCAGCGTTAATTGGTTAACGAAATTGTTGTTCAGTAAATCAGCTTATTAAATAATAATCGATTACCCTCTTCTCTAAATTTTGGGACATCCTGATTGCCAATAATTGGCAATAAAACTCGCGCCTAAATCTTTGCGAGTTTCACGGTAGGTGTGAAAATCACTATTGTTGCCATTTTGCATCTTATAGCAATTTGAAGTTTGAGATAGACCAACTGATTTTAACAGTTTTATACGTGTGGGGACAAAGAATTTAGTTTGATATATCCGATAATTTGACACTTCCGAATTTGAGTTAAGCGGAGTAACTATATAGAAACAATAGGGAAAAAAACGGGACCATAGAAAACAGTTTGACATAACCGGAAATTTGAGATAACCGATTTTGAGATAACGAGAGTTGACTGTACATGTATTCTGAACCTAATGCATGTTAGCAAATGAAAAAGGCTAATGGAAATCCCAGTTTGTATACTTTCCTGTAATTATTCATATTTTTCATTAGCTTCTTAAGAGTTTGGCTGTATACTGGGATCGATAATCATTTTGTATATCCTAGTAACACATTGCTTGTATATTATATCTCCAGTCAACATTGCATTTTGCCCAAATCTTATCTTATGTTAGGACCAACCAGCATATGATATGAACCAGTCCCTGCAAGATTTACTGGTAACTTACTAAGCAGCAAATTGAAGTAATTGCTGATGCCCAGATGTGTGCATTGTAGCTTTCCAACCTCTGTAACAAACCTGGCCAAAGTTGTCCCCTCTACTTTATCTTGAATCGCACTAAGCTGGCGTACATGTACATAAGAAAGGGTGATTTGACTACCCTCTCCATTACTCTCTACAGCTGCATCAGTTCAGATGCTTAATAATTTCTTGTACAATATTCTGACTAGAAGACTTCAGTTTTCAAGCTACGTATATATACATATAATGCATCTACAAACTTTCATGTAAGTTATTAGTAAATCACTGCATTAAATTTATAATTTATTGAACATGTGTATTAACATTTTACAGATAGCCACAATGACCTGTAATGGTGTTAACGTTTGAAACCTTGCACTTTTGATACAGTGGCAACAGTTCAACTGTTCTCAAATCTATATTTCTAATTTTAAACCATTCTCAAACCTCTGACTGGTCAGATTATAAATACACATCTATACAATCAGGTGTTATGTGTGAATTCAAATTCCAATGTCTATGCAGCTCCAGTCCAGGACTTCCTCTTGGCCCCACAACGCAACACCTAGACCCACGGCTCCAGACACAGGTTACCGTGACAATATGGGATAGTTTCAGAGTTTTTTTTCCCTAATCCGAACCTAGTGTATGCCTTCCGCTCCCTCCCTGTTATATCAATAATAGTATAGAACCATATTATTGATTCAGCTCCCATTATATTGTCCCTACACACAACTCCTCTCCTCAGTTAGAAATCCAATATCAGTCAGTCCAACCCTTTGAACATTCTCTTACCAATAACAGACTACATAAAACCAATAATCCCATTTTTCCCCCTTTTCTAACTAAACATGGGTAGGGAGAGGAGATAATGCAATGAAACTAGAAGAAAAACAAACCATTTCAAAAAGCATGAAAACAAGAATCTGTATTATTTAACGCAAAGTATTAAGAGAATAAAAAATGATGACCTCCCCCCTCTCAAGTCCTCTGACATAAATTAGTAGAGACAAGCTCTGAATGAATTTCATCCCATGAACTCCAATTAAGGGTCTAATTAAACACCAGCTATATCTACATAAATGATACAGAGTAAAAATATTGGCTTATGTTTATTACTGTGCCAGATTAAAGAAGATCTGGAGGCCAAATGACAGTTTAATCCTGGTGAACTACTAGTGAGGTCTGCATTGAGTGCAGCCTCCTTCCTCCCAGCAGGGTAAGGTGCGAGATCAATACTAGAGGCTGATGCCTGCCTCGCACTTCTCCATACCATATCAATGCGGTAATATTTCACCCAAAGCGTGCACAAAACACTTTCATTTCCGCTTATTTAACTCTGCACATGCATTTCACACACGCTTCAGGTGCATATAAAGAGACTGTGTAGTAGAAAATGACATAATACGAATAACGGCATAAATTAGTATACCTACCTTCGCACACAAGTCCTTGTCCTATCAGGCCCCAGAGCATATCCGTGCAGTGGTGACAGTACGTGGGTTTATGAAATGTCTTCTTGACGAAGAAGTGACCATGGCCGCGATCGTAGTACTCCGAGGAAGCACTGGCCGGACTATCTGACCGTTCCAAATCCGACTGGGTGCCTTCTCCAAACTGTAATCCATCCGCCATCTTGTTTTCGGCGTTTTCCGAAAGAACCGTTTCACCCCGACATTTCATTGAGGTTCTATCACTCGTGCCTGTCGTTTGGCACGTATTTTGGAGCAGAAAATGAAAGTACTAGTCCGCTTGTAGCCTCCCGAGCTCGGAATCATGTGTCTCTAGCATGCTTATCCATTTTTATTTCAAGCTCTTTTCATTCCACTCGCACGGTAAAACAGAGAATCGTTGATAATGCGGAAATGATCAAAATGTGAATCCAGAGCGAGGCGATGCTTAGGTCGATAAATTTTCCGCGAAGCATCATTATGTGTATCGTATTGTGACGTCACGCCTCAGCAGCAGTACCATCTTATAATATTAATATCATTATGGTAGAGCGGCGAGCCGCTTTTTCTATCGTCTGATCTTGATCACATAGCAACATTAAATTGAGTGAAACATATGTGGTGTTTACTGCTAGTGGACATTGCTTAAGCATAAATTTGAATGTTAGATTAATTAGGTACTAAAAACTCTCTCTCTCTCTCTCTCTCTCTCTCTCTCTCTCTCTCTCTCTCTCACACACACACACACACACACACACACACACACGCCTTTTCTCTCGTTCTCTCTCTCTCTCTCTCTCTCCTCATTCTCTCTCTCATTCCCCTCTGTCTCCTTCACACTCGCTCGTTCTTCTCTCTCTCTCTCTCTCTCTCTCTCTCTCTCTCTCTCTTCTTTTCTTTTTTCTGTCTCTTACTCTTTTTCTCTGACTCTTTCCGTACTCACATTCATCGTCATCATAGTTGTCATCGTCGTCGTTTCATCATCATCATTATCAACAACAACAACATCACCATAAACAACTAGAGCAACAGCAACATTATTTTCATCAACAGCTGCAGCATAATTATCCCCATCATCATCATCATAACGGTGTGGTTCGCTGTTTTGTAATTTCTCTGACTTCGTGGCTCTCACCGCTCAGGTTCGAGACCCAGTGGGGAGCGGAAGCTGTCACGTGGGAAAGTTTTCCGTCTGACCTACGTAGTGCTGCTTCTACCCAGACACTTTGTCTGAGGTCTTCCGTCACTGATAAAGCTGGCGGTCGATATATTAAATAAACGTGTCGATGTAATGTTTCTAAAACAAAACAGAATCATTGTAATTATCGCTTCTATCATCATTACTGTTTAAACATGTGGGTCATCAGTCAGCAACAACTTCGTCGCCACCAATATTATCATATAAACGACGAAAGCAAACTTAAATGAAGTTTAATCATACGTTATTTGAAGAAAATTGAAAACTGTTGTTATTATTATTATTATTATTATTATTATTATTATTATTATTATTATTATTATTATTATTATTATTACTACTACTACTACTACTACTACTATTTGAAGGTTTACACTCACTTTGAAAGGAATAGCTTTGAGTACTAATGAGAACAATCTGATGCATAAAACGCGATAAATAACAAACAAAATGTCAATGCCCTAGATGACACTTACTAAAGAAAATAACTGTTAGTATATCTGTAGCCTTTTTTATCTTGAATAGTAATCCTTATTTTGATGTAATTAGAAGGTAAAGTTTGATTAATTTATTTACGTAGACATGACACTGAAATATAATGTATTGTTTGGTACGACTTTTATCCCGGGGTCTTCAGCTGGACACCATCCAGGAGGGTTCGATCATTTCAGCCCATGACCCTCCCCTCACACGGCTGACAGATCGGCAGATCGGACACTACCCCTCCATCACAAGCCTCCAGCTCTCTTGCACACGCTGTTTCAGAGCCAGATACCTCCTCTCTCAGCTGTCAGCTGATGATTTTCTCCACTTTAAGCAATGCCAAAGGAGCTGAACGTCTTCCATACAGATTGGGCGGGAATCCCACGACAACCAACTTTTACTTCAAGTATTTTATATACACAAAACAATCATTTAACAATAATTTAACATTGACAACCATACTTAAAATTTAAATTCAGAAATTTTAGTTAATTAAAACAACAATTAAATAAGCATGATCTCTTAGTTTAAGTGTTTCTTTTATGAACATTAGCCATGATAATAAAAAAATCAGAAGTTTAGTATAGTCCGTTTTAAGCCCTGAGGCTTATTACCAACATGGTCCTTTCTAAATAATGTGTGCTTAGTTAACTTATATATACTTGAACTTGTTACAACACATAAAACGTATGATGTTCAGGCACAGACATATAACAATAGTACAGAAACACTGTGCGCAAATTTTATTGATATTATTATTTATCAGAGTTGAACTTTAATAATTTATCTGCTGAGGAAAGTAGCATACTTTATACAACAACACCTTTAGCAGACAAACGTTTTATTATCACAGACTTGACGTCTCAAAAAATCACACCAGATGTCCAAAAAATATATATTATGGTTTGTCTCGAGCTAATTTACTTATATTTGTCTTCGAAAATCATATAATGACATAGACGAACCTTTATCATTTTAGAATGTTTTTAAAGAAAGAGATTTAAAAGTAAAACCATAATGATAAATTAAGGGAATAAATAAAACTATAAATAGAAAAAAATGAAAATAAATGCTGAAATAATCAGAAGAGTAACACAATACCTCCACAACAATCACAATGTCATAGTCTAGGTTTTTCATGCAAGTACTCTTTGATAGTTTTTTTACACGAAAATAGGCTTGTTTGTATGGACTTGATATTTACTGGTAGTTCATTTAAGTATTTTATTCCAACAAAATAAAAAAATAACCCGTAAAATTGTATTCTGCTACAGCTTAAATGAAATTGTTAGAAGATCTTTCGAAATGAAAATGTTTGCCAACAACTCTAGTAAAATCAGACTTAATGTAATCTGGATACCAGGCGCGTAGCTGCCTGTACACAGAATACGCAGCTGCGTACACATGGTCTCTGACGAATGAAAACATAAAACCATTAAATCTGCAATAAAGGTCTTACTCGTATGTGTATACATAATATATCCAACTTGTACCGCTATTTGCACCATAAACAATGTATACTTTCTTAATCGATTTGGTAACTTGTATGTAACTCCTGGTACAGGACAAGGTTTGTATTCTTATCTTTTAAAACAGAAGTTCTCGGATAAGCCCGTCCTCAGGACAATCACACATTATATTTTACTTGAAATCTAGTTATATCTTGATACCGAAACCTCCCACAGAAGCCACCATGTACGTTCTAGAAACACACTATTTTCAGGAGAAGCATGCCCCCCCCCCCCATCCCCACCCCGGACTACACTAGCGGCGTACACATCATATCATGCCTTGCTACGCCACTGGATACCTACTACAGGAGATATATGCATGTGACTGAAACACAGTTGTTAGTTATTTTTCATGCAATCATATTTTAAAAAATTATGAAGTGAACATGTGTTGAAAACAAAACAAAACATCGCTCTAACACCAATATAAGTGTTTTGATTAATGCTGAAGAAATAGTAAACTAGTTAACGTGTGTCCTTACGACCTTACTGAGTTGACTATAAATTCTGATCTGATGTGAGCAAAAGAAATGGATACAGTTTCATCTGTTACCTTGCTTAGCGAAAGCTTCTTCTCAATGCCCAAATTTTGCATTGATAGACAACCCATCAAGTGGTGAGTGAACAACGAAGCACACTTTCCGAAAACCCAAGTGAACAATATTGTGATGGCATATTTTCGTTACCTGATTATTAACGAAATTTCACTGAATTTTCATAAAGGTTTGAGATGTTCATGATGACGAACAGTTGTTTATCACGATGTCAAATCATTATCATAGCAGGCCACTTTACACGCTATTGCCATTTCTTCACTACCACTAACTAGTTAACTGTTTACTATTTAAAATAATGTATATGACAACTTGACATGTGATTCTATCGCAGTGAAGGCAACGCTATATTTTATTCAAGTAGAAATGAGCGAACAGTGGCGGATGCCAGAAGCATGCAAAGTGTAGCAGCCAAAATAGGGCCGTTTCCCGCATTTTGAGAAGCTTTTAAAACCTTTTTCAGTCCAAACTTTTCATATCTTCGGCGACAAACATAATCAATAATCATATATTTAATGGGATGAGGGGTGAAGTCAAATTAAGCGAGAACACAAGGTACGAGTAGTGTTAGTGGTCTCGAGGCATGCTCCCACAAGTTGAGTGTTGACATCTAGAAGTCAAATAGTGTCATTTCCTGCATTCGGATGCTTGACAGACCTTCATAGAAAGTATGTTTTTACCCAAATAATTTAATTATAATGCGTTTTTAATTAAATCACTTGATCTAATTATAAATTTATTGAACCGCATTTCTTAATGGAAATAATGGAAAAAAACGACAATAATGCTAACGATGTTCCTATTTTCTGACGCCATGACACTGCCTCTTACCTGACCACCACAATTTAGCGCATATTAACTGGTAACTTGTGTGAATGTTAAACCGTTAAGGTGTGAACAAAAACCGTTTAAAAAAGAAACATTATGGCTTTCGTCGTATTTTTTTAACTTACATGTATGTGTTTTCACAACTCTACACTTCTACCTGGTTGGTGGGGGAGGCATCCCCTCATCCCCCGATCAATCCCTGGTATCTCTGGACACATTTAATGATAATGAAAGGTATTTGTAACAATTCCGCGGGGGTCTGACCCCCACCCCTCCCTAGATCTGGCCATGGTATGGCGAATGTATTCAATTACATAATATAATTTAAGTTAAGTAGTATCGTAACAGCCCTTTGATGAAAACTTGGAAATTTGATAAATCCATTGTTTTATGAAACTACCTGAAATGCTGTAAAACTAGGATAACAGGTATTACCAAAGTAAGAAAGTTGTATTAATACAGTTAAAATTATTGTTTATGTAAAAAAATGTATAATATTTTGGTATCTCTGTCCGTACAATCTGTTTTTTTAAACGACCAAAAACTGTATTAAAGTTTTGGTAAAAATACGCTTTTAAAGCATCACGAACGCCAATACCTTATTATACTTTTACAATGTATATCAAGATATTTCTGGTTTAAAGGTACTTCTTGTTAATCTCGACATGCTCGGTTCATTTCTTATAACATTTTTGAAAGTTCTGTGACATGTATGTCCAAAATAATTTCCAACATTAATTTTGAAATCAAAGTATAATATACCTACTGAACTAGTGTTCTATCTCGAACATTGCAGCAATTTTGGACTTCGCTTAGACTCACGGATGTGCTGCAGCTTTTAAAAAGCGAGCGTATTTTGTCACGAAACTACCATTCTGTAACGCAGGCCGGCCCTCTCCAACGGCCACTGTAACCGTTGCATAATCGCGAACTTCGGAAGTCGCTTTAACCGCGTCGCTTAAGAGTTTGAAGCGCTTATATGTCTACCACTGTGACCCTTACAGTTTCAATTAAGATATTTTAATGATTTTGGTATAAATTGTGTCGGTATATTATTGAGCCATACGCAGTTTTATTTAAATAAATAATGGGATACACTGGAAATATGAACAATTATGCTTTACATATCCAAAATTTTGCCTCAATGGCAAATCACCATTGACAAAACTGTCAACCTGTTTCATTCAACTTTTTGTTTCTCTATGTGGACACAACAGATTGAAATCCTCCCGGAACGTAACGATGACGATGTATATATTAACTACTTACTTCTTCCTTGTCACTTTTATTATACCCCCACCACAAAATGTGTGTGTGTGTGGGGGGGGGGGCAATAATGGATTCGCTTTGTCCGTCCGTCCGTCGGTCGGTCGGTCCGTCAGTCCGTCTCCAATTTTGTGTCCGCTCTATAAATCCTATACCAGTTGAAGGATTTTCTTCAAACTTGGCTGAAATGTTCACCTTAACAAGTGGATGTGCAGAACCCATGTTGCACATGTGTCAGCTCAAGGTCACACTTGAAGGTCAAATATCAAACAATAAAATTTTAGACATTATGTCGTGTCCGCTCTGAAAGATTTTCTTTAATCTAGTTTAAAATGTTCACCTCAACAAGGGGATGTGCAGAACCCATGTTACTCTTTTGCCGGCTAAAGGTCTAGGTCATACTTGAAGGTCAAAAATTGACTTAGAAAATATTCTTAAATTTTAACATGTATTTAAATATTTCTCAAACTAGAAAAAAGTATTTGCTTGAAACTTAAAATATATATGAAGTGTCACAATTAGGATATCCAGGTCAAGTTTCATAACTCTGTATTGCATTTTGACAAAGTTATGCCCATTTTAAGTCTTTAAAATTAAGTACAATCAAGTATTTGACACTTTGTCGTGTCCGCTCGATAAATCCTATACTAATGGAAGAATTTTCTTCAAACTTTACTCAAATGTTCAACTCAACAAGGTTATGTGCAGAACCCATGTTACCTTTGTGCCGGCTTAAGGTCAAGGTCACACTTGAAGGTCAAAATTGACTTAGAAAATGTTCTTAAATTTTAACATGTACTTGAATATTTCTGAAATTAGCACAGGTATTTGCTTGAAACTTAAAAGATATATGACGTATCACAAGTAAGATATGCAGGTCAAGTTTCATGACTCTGTATTGTATTTTGACAAAGTTATGCCCCTTTTTAAGTTTTTTAATTTACTTACAATCAATTCTAGACAATATGTCAGGTCCGCTCTATAAATTCTATACTAATGGAAGGATTTTCTTCAAACTTGACTCAAATGTTCACCCATACTGGGCAATGTGCAGAACTCATCTTACCCTTGTACCAGCTTTGTCAAGGACATTGGTGGGGTATGAATCGCATTCAGCGATAGTTCTAGTTATTTTCAGTTTGTCTGGAACAAATGCGAGAAAAATGTCACATTTCTCCTAAAATCAAAACATTGAAATTTGAACTTCTATAACATGTTCAACATGGCAACAATACATTGTTACAATATTCATTACCTGGTTGTCAAAGTTGCTGTTAGTTTGTAGTAAAACAAATGCTGTGGTTAAAAGGGGTGGATTTTGCTTGGTTATCACAATGTCACTTTTAATAAAATATATTTGTAATGAGTAGCCGTCTTCTAACCGATGTCGGTAACAGTTGATTTCTTTTATTACAATGTTCATGGAAAAAGCTTTAATTTTGTATGCAGTTCATTTTCACAGTCGATATACTGAAGGTATAAGTTCTAACAGTAACTTAAAGCAGGGAGTCTGTGAACAGCTATACTGTGCAAGCTTATTTATCTTACAAGAAAAGTCATTGATGCGAAGCATCAAAGGCGACGCAAACCCTGGAACCGGTTAAAACGTTAAAGCAATATGGGAGTAGGTAAGGTCTATTTAAAAAGTTATGCTTTTTAATTGGTAGTTTTCAGTGACTATATATCGCAGAAAAGTGTTTATAATTTATAGGAATGTCAACGAATACCGTTTTTTTCCCTGTCCGGATACCCGTAAATACCATCCGGATAGTATTCGGTTACCGGGTGTTACGGCTGATTTAAAATTGAAACCGCCAGAAAGTTTTACAGGCTTCATACAGTAGTGAGCTGTCATCCCAGCTGCCATCTTTGTTTTGAAGCAGTCCCATTTAGGACAATTGCCGAGGTGATCCGACTACCTACATACATTCGAGAACAATCGAAACTCCTTGGGTAATTCCGTCCTCGGGACAAACATCCCTCGGATGTATCTGGTGCAATGATACTCACAGAAATCACGATCGTTTTGTTCGCCGGAAGTCGAAAGAATTTGCCTAAATTGTAGTTCGCACAAAACATAAACAATGGCGTCGTTTAACAGCTGTTTTGTTTGCTGCGCTTTGTAAATTAAACTTAAGATGATTTAAACTTGAAGCAGCCACAAATTGAAGTTTAACTGGCATCGTACTATTGTGAGCTGTCATCCGAGCTGCCATCTTTGTTTTGATCGTCTGTCACAAAATAAGTCACTTTTGGGAAAAAGGCCGAGATGATCCGACTACCTACATACATCCCATTCTCTCACCAGAGGGCGTGCTACACAAGTTTCGCTTACACCTCTGTCAACGCCCGGTGTACAAGATTCTTGTACAAAATATAAATAATGAATAAAATGCTCGTGAGATTATTTTGATCTCTGTATATTTTACTTAAAATGAAAATGGGTATTTTTATTTTTTTAACCCAAATTTTCGGGGAACTATTTTGCGACATGTGAGAATAGAATATCACGTGTATGAGAACTACTTTTCCCGGCGTTGACAGAGGTGTAAACGAAACTTGTGTAGCACGCCCTCTGGTGAGAGAATGCATACATCCGAGAGATCGTTGCGTCAACACATGGTTAAAATGACTTTAACGTAGTGACGTCACACGCTATGTATAGAATGTCCGAGAGATGATTCGTGAATTATCCGAGGTGTTCCGATTGATCCGAGAAATGATTCGTGAATTATCTGAGGTGTTCCGATTGCACTCGAGACCAGCTTTTTTGCAGAACTCAACACAGATAGTTTATTCTACATCTGTTAACCAGATGTAAAACATTTATTTATAACATGAAAATAAGAACGATGCAAGCATTGTTGCTGGCATTTGATAATTAGTGCTTATCACACAATCAAACCATAAGGTGGATATGTACAACAAAGTTAGATGACATGTCAACACAAAGCTAGACGTTTAAAACATAAACAAACAAAACTAAATAATCACCCAGCAACTTTAAATACACACTGCACCTAATGCGCCTTACCTAGCAAATCATTGGGCTGAACTCTCCAAAATAAACATGTTTTATAATGGCTTCCTTATCAAGCCATTTACCGTATGTTATGAATATTATACAGGTACACTGTATTATAATAGAGGTAACAAATCTCAGAAAAAATGGTTCAAAGAACAGCACAGTGTTACCGTTATGGTGAAACTTATTTCATTGTACACTGACACGGCTTCAAGGAATTTGTACTTGGAAGGTGGTATCCAACAATTTGGACCAAAGTTGTGTTGCTCAAGCAATTACCTAAAGTATTGGCACCTGACAATATCCCGCGACATGCTAATTATTGATCCATTTCTTTAAAGTACGAGTTTATAAAGAAATTATTTCAAAATTTTCCAAAATAGTGGGCAGAAATTGGTACATATCTTATATGCCCTATATACACACATGTAGGTGCTCTATGCAAACTATCAGATACAATTCTTAACAAAACAAAGATGATTAAAGTGAAAGGGAAGGGCGGATGCCTTTGCATACGCAACACAGAGTTTTTAACCAAACCACCAAAAATTTGTAAACGCCTGGCCACAAAAACAGTTATATATTGACAAAATTATCCAGTGTTTTAGATAGTAAATTGCATTGAAAAACAATAAATCAGTGGCAAAAACTATCTATGAAAAATAAAATTTATCGTAAAAATTGGAGTCATTACGTCAAAAAATATAGTACTCAATGATTAAAGTACAAAATAGTAAAGGATTATCAGACAAAGAGTCAGATATTTGGTATTGTGATCTACACTATGCTTCCATAGAATTTATGACAGAAGATTAAACCATCCTTACTATAAGCAATACCGTACATAGGCAAGTTAATATTACGACATATTCAAAGACATTGGTTTGCTATAGTTACAGATAGAATGGTATATTGATATAGGCGAAATAATCGAAGGATACCACCAGTTAAGCATTTATTTTAAAATGTGCAAAAAACAAAAGAATAAATCTCAGTTTATGTCGATTATATTCCAGTTATATACCTGAGTGTCAGTCAATTAAAGAAGCCTCATATGCATCCTTTATTATTTTGATATTTTCACATTTAACATCATTTGGGATTTTGATTTGTCTTTTTCTACGAGGAAAAAAACGTTATTGCATCATTTCTTCATCACTATTCTCTACTACTCGTCGGCCATGACAGAATCTGCGACAATGCTCTCTTCCGGGTTCGTCTGTGACGGAAGTGGCGTCATGAATGCAGGTGGCGCCACCTGAGGGCAGGTGACCTGGGCAGGAGCCGTTTGGGTCCTTTGGGGTCGTCCGGAGAAAATCTGGGGGCGGGCTTTCGACTCTGGGGGCCATTTAGTGCTGTCAAATCTACAAATAAGACTTTTTATATTATTTACTTATTAATAATATATAATCTAAAAGTCTACTTGCATTTAAAAATAAAATGGATTGAAAGAACGGAAGTATTTCTTCCGCTTTAGGTTTATGGTTATGGGGATGAGCCTTGGTGCATTTAGCTTAAGTCTGACAGTTAATATTTCAAAGACAATCCGAAGTGTAATGACAAGCTAGTCTGGAGTTCCTTCCCCTTTCACATCGTTATCGGGTCAGATACAGGCTGAAAATGGCGACCGCCAATGTAAGTTTACAGACACATTTAGCGAAGCACGAGTTATAATTTATCGCTGTGCCATTCGAAAGATGTTTTTATTATGACCATAACTTAGTTCATATAAGCGATTACAATAAGTAATTTTAAATGGTACATTACCTGTTTCTAGAAATTTGTAAGTAGAATAGTGTCGATGTTTTTACAACAATGTCTTTACAAAACTTAATTATAGAGTCTTAACTTCTTGGCACACTTGCAAAGGTTATAACACCAAACATTACCGTGTTATTTTCCAATACAGCGGAGGCCGCCATTGTTAGCATCAGCCAGACGTACTATTGCGTAGGATAGTACGCTGGGAACCAGACTAAATAAAAAAAAGCGACCCCTAGCTGGTCAATTTGTAACAGATGCCCCAATCTAACTGCAAGCGGCACTTTCCGGCGTCTAACACGCTGTTCCTAATTGGTATTACCTTGAAATGCGACACCTGCTTGTTCCGTCGCCGTCTTAAAATGGTATATTAGTATACGCGAAATAATCGCATTTACATTTTACAACTTCCGGTCCCTCCGCCATGTAAACTGTTGCGTTCGAAAACGAAAATGGAGCAAGATGACAGCCGAATCCAAAGATCATGATGAACGGTTTGTTGACATAACACGTTGTTAAATGACACATATAAGATATCAATATATTAAAAAGAAACATTAAAAGAGGAGAGAAAGACAAAAAGAGCGGTAAAGCGACATGTTCATATGAATTCATCACAGAGATCTATGTACAACGACCACAAACTATATGAAATCCTGCAACTATTATTCAAAATGTACTTCTTAATTGTGTTACATAAGGTAAAACACGATAAACCAGACATGAACTATTGTGAGTATGTCTTTGAAACAATGACGTAAATGCTACTTTTATAAAAAGCGCAGACCTTTCAGTTCATGAATTTTAGTCCAGATGTAAGCTGAAAACTTACGTTTAATGGTAGAGTTGTGCTTGTTTATTCAAAGCGTTGCTCAAAAAGCCATTTTAATCATTTGATTATGTTATAACTAATTGAAAACCTAACTTTCTGCAAATATGGGCTTGAGCAGCTTCACAATGTAGAAAAACCGAAGCATGTACCGAGAATGTGTAGACATACCTTCGAGTCTCTTTTCCGAACGTGTACGAAATAATGAAATATGCCGAAAATGGTACGAATGAACCTGTTGTAACAGATGGGCTTTTCCATTACAAACGATCTCGATAACAAGCGATCCTTACCTATTCCGCCTCCTCCCAATCCGTTGGTACCGACTAGTTTACTCACTAAAAAAAGGCACTTTCTGGTACTGTCGCTGTCTAAAACATTGTTTCAGATGAGGCTACACAGGGGAACCTGCTTGTTTCTAATGTCTGTTTACAGATAGGAATTTCCCCGCTGCAAGCGGCACCTTCCGATACCACCGCCGTAAGACGCGTGACAGATGGGTTTCATCATAACACGCAATCACTCCCTGTACCACCGCCGTCAGACGCGTGACAGATGGGTTTCATCATAACAAGCAACCACTCCCTGTACCACCGCCGTCAGACGCGTGACAGATGGGTTTTATCATAACAAGCAAACACTCCCTGTACCACCGCCGTCAGACGCGTGACAGATGGGTTTCATCATAACAAGCAACCACTTCCTGTACCACCGCCGTCAGACGCGTGACAGATGGGTTTTATCATAACAAGCAATCACTCCCTGTACCACCGCCGTCAGACGCGTGACAGATGGGTTTCATCATAACAAGCAAACACTCCCTGTACCACCGCCGTCAGACGCGTGACAGATGGGTTTCATCATAACAAGCAACCACTCCCTGTACCACCGCCGTCAGACGCGTGACAGATGGGTTTTATCATAACAAGCAATCACTCCCTGTACCACCGCCGTCAGACGCGTGACAGATGGGTTTCATCATAACAAGCAACCACTTCCTGTACCACCGCCGTCAGACGCGTGACAGATGGGTTTTATCATAACAAGCAATCACTCCCTGTACCACCGCCGTCAGACGCGTGACAGATGGGTTTCATCATAACAAGCAAACACTCCCTGTACCACCGCCGTCAGACGCGTGACAGATGGGTTTCATCATAACAAGCAACCACTCCCTGTACCACCGCCGTCAGACGCGTGACAGATGGGTTTCATCATAACAAGCAACCACTCCCTGTACCACCGCCGTCAGACGCGTGACAGATGGGTTTCATCATAACAAGCAACCACTCCCTGTACCACCGCCGTCAGACGCGTGACAGATGGGTTTCATCATAACAAGCAATCACTCCCTGTACCACCGCCGTCAGACGCGTGACAGATGGGTTTCATCATAACAAGCAAACACTCCCTGTACCACCGCCGTCAGACGCGTGACAGATGGGTTTCATCATAACAAGCAACCACTTCCTGTACCACCGCCGTCAGACGCGTGACAGATGGGTTTCATCATAACAAGCAACCACTCCCTGTACCACCGCCGTCAGACGCGTGACAGATGGGTTTCATCATAACAAGCAACCACTCCCTGTTCCACCGCCGTCAGACGCGTGACAGATGGGTTTCATCATAACAAGCAACCACTCCCTGTACCACCGCCGTCAGACGCGTGACAGATGGGTTTCATCATAACAAGCAATCACTCCCTGTACCACCGCCGTCAGACGCGTGACAGATGGGTTTCATCATAACAAGCAACCACTCCCTGTACCACCGCCGTCAGACGCGTGACAGATGGGTTTCATCATAACAAGCAACCACTCCCTGTACCACCGCCGTCAGACGCGTGACAAATGGGTTTCATCATAACAAGCAACCACTCCCTGTACCACCGCAGTCAGACGCGTGACAAATGGGTTTCATCATAACAAGCAAACACTCCCTGTAGCACCGCCGTCAGACGCGTGACAAATGGGTTTCATCATAACAAGCAACCACTCCCTGTACCACCGCCGTCAGACGCGTGACAAATGGGTTTCATCATAACAAGCAACCACTCCCTGTACCACCGCCGTCTTAACATTTTGTTCCAGATGTATTTCTCAATGAGAAGCGACCCTATCTGCTCCGCCGCAGCACGGGCCTAGGTTAGTGATTGGGGTTCCCAACAGTAAAATGACCTCTTCTTGTGCAACCGTTGCTAACAACGTATTTCCAACATTAAAAGAGGACCCTGCCTGTACGGCTTACATTGTTCCAGATGGGATTCCCCACTGCATGTTCCATGTGGTATTAACCACTATAGACAAAATATGCCAATCTCCTCACAGCGATTACGTCACGCGTTGCTTCTTAAATCTCTGCCCCCAGCAAGGATCACGTGACGATAGTGTATCACGTGAAGTAAACATGGCGGCCTCCATAAACACGCCACGAAAGAAAGTGAGTCAAAATTCCCGTACCCGACCGGAAGATTGGCGATTACATCTCTACCACTAAGAACATAGTTTAAACATTCAATTTGTTTGTCTTTAAGTTGCAATGTCGACTGAAATTCGCTTGCACAATCAGCGAGGAGGTGATCATCCATGTTTAGTTTTCTGTATGTATAGTACGTTGTATTCTGTACAGTACGTGAAATTTGACTTTCATAATTTCATATTTTTCATATTTTAAGTTACTTTTTATTCTTAATATGATAAATTAATATTTTTAAAGGAAAAATACTACATTTTGAGGAGAAAAGTCCAGAAAAAAAAATGAAAAAAAAAAATGAAAAAAAAAATAAAAACACTATCCGCCTGTATTTGGGCGAAAATCTTGCTGGTGGCAGGCCCGTTTCTGCCATTACGCACTTTACGCACGTGCGTAACCTACATTCGAAAATTCGAAAAATCTAAAAGTACCAAAAACACTAAGAATATCGATACCTTTCCCGGGATAGAAATGATATATTTTATTTTCCCAGTTTCTATGTTATAAAATCATATTACCACGCCATTCAAGTTGAAAAGGTCGGTCATATTTTGCGTTAAGTTCCTCGCATGTCCGCATTTTACCTGTTTTTCATTCGAAAAGAACCTAATATATTCAAAAGTATTACTACAAAGGTTATTTCCCTTGTAATTGTGCGTAACTTCAAAAACGGCCCAGATACGCGCCTGGCTGGTGGCAGTGATATAAAGTACTGTCAAGGAAAGTAATCACTGCGGGGAGTTTGAAAATATGCATGTACAGATGTCGTCTAACACGCGGTTTTAGGTGGTATCCCCCACTACAGGTGGACCTCACATGTACAGCTGCCGCTTAACACGTTGTTTCAGATGGGATTTCCAGCTACAGACGGACCCTACCTGTACAGCCGCCTTCTAACACGTTGTTTCAGATGGGATTTCCAGCTACTGACAGACACTACCTGTACAGCCGCCTTCTAACACGTTGTTTCAGATGGGATTTCCAGCTACAGACGGACCCTACATGTACAGCCGCCGTCTAACACGTTGTTTCAGATGGGATTTCCAGCTACTGACAGAAACTACCTGTACAGCCGCCTTCTAACACGTTGTTTCAGATGGGATTTCCAGCTACAGACGGACCCTACATGTACAGCCGCCGTCTAACACGTTGTTTCAGATGGGATTTCCAGCTACAGACGGACCCTACATGTACAGCCGCCGTCTAACACGTCGTTTCAGATGGGATTTCCAGCTACAGACGGACCCTACCTGTACAGCCGCCGTCTAACACGTCGTTTCAGATGGGATTTCCAGCTACTGACAGAAACTACCTGTACAGCCGCCTTCTAACACGTCGTTTCAGATGGGATTTCCAGCTACAGACGGACCCTACCTGTACAGCCGCCGTCTAACACGTCGTTTCAGATGGGATTTCCAGCTACTGACAGACACTACCTGTACAGCCGCCTTCTAACACGTTGTTTCAGATGGGATTTCCAACTACTGACAGACACTACCTGTACAGCCGCCTTCTAACACGTTGTTTCAGATGGGATTTCCAGCTACAGACGGACCCTACCTGTACAGCCGCCTTCTAACACGTTGTTTCAGATGGGATTTCCAGCTACAGACGGACCCTACCTGTACAGCCGCCGTCTAACACGTTGTTTCAGATGGGATTTCCAGCTACTGACAGACACTACATGTACAGCTGCCATCTTATACGTTGCTTCAGATGGAATTTCGAGCTACAGGCAGACACTATATGTACAGCTACCGTCTTATACGTTGTTTCAGATGGGATTCTCCACTACAGGGAGACCCGATATGTACAGCCGCCATCTACCGGACCTGCTATTGCAATCGTTAGAGCGTCGGCTCCAGATACGGGAGGCCCCGGGTTCGTACCCGGGCCCCGACATACCAAAGTCGTAATAAATGGTAGTGGTGTAGCTTCCTTGCTTATGCTCAAGCAAGTATAAGGGTAGTTCCACGACTGGTTGGCCCGGTGTCAGGATAACTGACATATATCTGTTTCACGTGGACACCGTTTCCAAATAACTGAAATACTGTTGGTGGGACGACAAACCCAACAAATAAACAAACAAACAGCGTCACCTACGTATGACACTTTGTTTCAGGTGGTATTAACCACTTCAGGTGGCACCGACCTGTACAGCTGGCGCCTAACATTTGTTTCAGGTGGAAGTCCCCGCTAGAGGTTACACCGACCTGTACAGCTGGTGTCTAACACGCTGTTTCGGGTAGTATTCCCCACAAAAGGAGGCACCAACATGTACAGCCGCCATATAACATGTTTCAGGTGGTGTTCTCTACGCCAGGCGGCACCTACCTGTACAGCTGGCGTGTAAAACACTGTTTCAGGTGGTATTCCCCACAACAGGCGGCACTTACCTGTACAGCCGCCGTGTAAAACACTGTTTCAGGTGATATCCCCCACGCCAGGTGGCACCTACCTGTACATCCGCCGTCTAAAACACAGTTTCAGGTGGTGTTCCCCACGCCAGGCGGCACCTACCTGTACAGCTGGCGTGTAAAACACTGTTTCAGGTGGTATTCCCCACAACAGGCGGCACTTACCTGTACAGCCGCCGTGTAAAACACTGTTTCAGGTGGTATCACCCACTCCAGGTGGCACCTACCTGTACATCCGCCGTCTAAAACACAGTTTCAGGTGGTATTAAACACTACATGCGGCACCAACATGTACAGCCGCCATATAACATGTTTCAGGTGGTATTCGCCACTACAGGCGGATCGACCTGTACAGCTGGCGTCTAAAACACTGTTTCAGGTGATATTCCCCACTACATGCGGCACCTACCTTCACAACCGCCGTCTATAACACTGTTTCAGGTGGTATCCCCCACTACATGCGGCACCTACCTGTACAGCCGCCGTCTAAAACATTGTTTCAGGTGGTGTTCCCCACACCAGGCGGCACCTACCTGTACAGCTGGCGTCTAAAACACTGTTTCAAGTGGTATTCCCCACAACAGGCGGCACTTACCTGTACAGCCGCCGTCTAAAACATTGTTTCAGGTGGTGTTCCCCACACCAGGCGGCACCAACCTGTACAGCTGGCGTCTAAAACACTGTTTCAAGTGGTATTCCCCACAACAGGCGGCACTTACCTGTACAGCCGCCGTGTAAAACACTGTTTCAGGTGGTATTCCCCAAAACAGGCGGCACCAACCTGTACGGCTGGCGTCTAAAACACTGTTTCAAGTGGTATTCCCCACGCCAGGTGGCACCTACCTGTACATCCGCCGTCTAAAACACAGTTTCGGGTGGTATTCCCCATAACAGGCGGCACCAACCTGTACAGCTGGCGTCTAAAACACAGTTTCAGGTGGTATTCCCACGCCAGGTGGCACCTACCTGTACAGCCGCCGTGTAAAACACTGTTTCAGGTGGTATCCCTACGCCAGGTGGCACCTACCTGTACGGCTGGCGTGTAAAACACTGTTTCAGGTGGTATCCCCACGCCAGGTGGCACCTACCTGTACAGCCGCCGTGTAAAACACTGTTTCAGGTGGTATTCAACACTACATGCGGCACCTACCTTTACAGCCGCCGTGTAAAACACTGTTTCAGGTGGTATCCCCACGCCAGGTGGCACCTACCTGTACAGCCGCCGTGTAAAACACTGTTTCAGGTGGTATCCCCACGCCAGGTGGCACCTACCTGTACAGCCGCCGTGTAAAACACTGTTTTAGGTGGTATTCCCCACAACAGGTGGTACCTACCTGTACAGCCGCCGTGTAAAACACTGTTTCAGGTGGTATCCCCACGCCAGGTGGCACCTACCTGTACATCCGCCGTCTAAAACACAGTTTCAGGTGGTATTCAACACTACATGCGGCACCTACCTGTACAGCCGCCGCCTAAAACACTGTTTCAGGTGGTATTCCCCATAACAGGCGACACCTACCTGTACGTCGGCTGTCTAACACTTTGTTTCTTATAAGCTTACTACATTTAAAACGTCACCTATCTGTACAGTCGAAGTTGGAACCCCTTGTTCCAGAAGTTTTATCCCCATAACCACCAGTCCCTACCTGTATAGGCGTTCGACAATCTGCTGCACCTCCTCAGAGCTACATTTTTTCACTTGGACCATGCTCTGGCGCGGGATCTGCGACACGACCGACGGCTGCTCTCGGACCTGCGGGAAAGAAGGTAACCTTTTCTAAACATTCTTCAGTTGTGTACGTTGGTAAACAGATATATACACTTGGCTTACAAGGGTACCCCGGTCAACAGTCATAGTTACTCCAGTCAAGAGTCGTAGGTACTCCGGCCAACAGTAGTATACCCCACCCGCCAACAGTCGTATACTCCAGTCAACCAACCGACAGTCGTGTACTCCCACCAACAATCATGTGTACCCCGGTCAACAGTCGTGTGTACTCCGGTTAACAGTCGTGTGTACTCCGGTCAACAGTTGTGCGTAACCCGGTCAACAGTCGTGTGTACCCCGGTCAACAGTCGTGTGTATCCCGGTCAACAGTCGTGCGTGTGTACTCCGGTCAACAGTCGTGTGTACTCCGGTCAACAGTCGTGTGTACCCCTGTCAACGTTCGTGCGTACCGGTCAAAAGTCGTGTGTATCCCGGTCAACAATCATGTGTACCCCGGTCAACAGTCGTGTGTACCCCGGTCAACAGTCGTGTGTACCCCGGTCAACAATCATGTGTATCCCGGTCAACAGTGTGTGTACTCCGGTAAACAGTCGTGTGTACCCCGGTCAACAGTCGTGTGTACCCCGGTCAACAGTCGTGTGTACCCCGGTCAACAGTCGTGCGAAGCCCGGTCAACAATCATGTGTACCCGGTCAACTGTCGTGTGTACTCCGGTTAACAGTCGTGTGTACCCCGGTCAACAGTCTTGTGTACCTCGGTCAACAGTCATGTGTACCCCGGTCAACAGTCGTGTGTACTCCGGTTAACAGTCGTGTGTACCCCGGCCAACAGTCGTGTGTACTCCGGTCAACAGTCGTGTGTACCCCGGTCAACAGTCGTATGTACCCCGGTCAAAAATCATGTGTACCCCGGTCAACAGTCGTGTGTACTTAGGTCAACAGTCGTGTGTACCCCGGTCAACAGTCGTGCGTATTCCGGTCAACAGTCGTGTGTACCCCGGTCAACAGTCGTGTGTACCCCGGTCAACAGTCGTGTGTACTCCGGTCAACAGTCGTGTGTACCCCGGTCAACAGCCGTGTGTTATACCCCGGTCAACAGTCGTGTGTACCCCGGTCAACAGTCGTGTTTGCTCCAGTCAATAGTCGTGCGTACCCTGGTCAACAGTCGTGTGTACCCCGGTCAACAGTCGTGTTTACTCCGGTCGGCAGTCGTGCGTACTCCTGTCAACAGTCGTGTGTACTCCGATCAGCAGTCGTGTGTACCCCGGTCAACAGTCGTGTGTACTCCGGTCAACAGTCGTGTGTACCCCGGTCAACAGCCGTGTGTTATACCCCGGTCAACAGTCGTGTGTACCCCGGTCAACAGTCGTGTTTGCTCCAGTCAATAGTCGTGCGTACCCTGGTCAACAGTCGTGTTTACTCCGGTCAACAGTCGTGTTTACTCCGGTCGGCAGTCGTGCGTACTCCTGTCAACAGTCGTGTGTACTCCGATCAGCAGTCGTGTGTACCCCGGTCAACATTCGTGCGTACCACGGTCAACAGTCGTGCGTACCGGTCAAAAGTCGTGTGTACTCCGGTCAATAGTTGTGTCTACTACGGTCAACAGTCTTATGTACACCGGTAAACAATCGTGTGTACCAGTCACTGGTATGTCTCTCCGTACTATAAAATGCACGTTTAAAAAAACAACAACGGCAACACCAGCATAACAACAACAGTAGTCTTGCTTAAAACGAATATTATCGAACCTTTCTTTCTAATCTTCGTGTAACTGGAATATGCATGTATAGCCAGGTCGAACAACCGATGTTCCGTAGGTCAGCTGGTAGGTACGTGTATGTAAACACAGTGTTTTACTTGATCCAGACCGAATTCGATAAAAAATCCTTATTATATATTATTGCATTATATTGCATGACCATATGACCATATAAAGTCCCGGGTCTGTTTATACCTGTCCTTTAGACTCGGCTGGGTGTGTCATAGGATCGTAACCGGACAATCTGTTGACGATGTTTTGTACCTCGGCCTCTGTGTATTGTTTTTTGTATACAATCGGCTTCTTAAGTGTCACCTTGTATCCACGGGAATCTGGGAATTTCTCTGGGTCATGGGCCGTCATAGCGCCACACTCGCTATAACGCGACATGGCGCTCCCTGGAATAGGGGGCATCCCACGTGACCGTCCAGACATGGCGTTGGGATAGGCTCCGTACAATGATGCTTCTGTAAGGAGGGTGGAACCTTCTGAACGATAATTAGAATTCAAATCGGCGTTTTCGCGGTTAAATCCATCCGGGCACGTACTATGGCGGACTGTTTGCCGATGGAGTCTCGTAGAAGTCTCGTGCGCCGTTGAGCCTTTGAGATTCAATCTACTTCCAGAGAAAAGTTTGAGCGCTACACGCTGTCGATGAAGAATTCGTCTGGCGATGTCAATGTTGCACTGGTTAAGTGTGATCACTTCCTTGGGCTGGAGTTTCTTCGCCAAATTCCTGTGCAGATTTACGTGCATCCCTACATCCGGCATGGCCGGGAACACTGTCTTGTAGTGGAGTGTACTTCGCTGACTTGCCCACCCGATGGGTTCCACCATCTTGTATGTGTATGCTTTACTTAAGTTATTTATTGTACGTTTAGTATCTTATTCCATCTTCTTGGCTCCTTAAATGGTTGTTTTACACATCAAAATCTCCTTTCGCTATGTCCTATAAATTTCAAGAATCCTTAATTTGCCGATATCTCAAAAAGGCTCCTCTTTAAAAATGACAGTGCTCTAGGGACTGGAAAGAAGAAAATAAATACAATGATGTAACACCGTGTAAACGTAATCGAATAGAATATTAGTAAACTTGTTAAAATGTTCTCATACTCCGAATACAAGAAAAACAAGACAAGTTATTGAAAATTACTACATATAACTACATGCTACACTTCCAATGCTGGTCCTACATATTACATTACCCGTGTAGTACACTATACGCTACCTCATGTTTGGCCATCCTTTATATACATTAATAGCATAACAGTATCTGATTGTAATTATAACAGTGGGTATATGTGCATATTGACTATAAATTCAAGAAATATGAATCGATTGAACCACCCCGTTTGTGCTGCATGTTTTAATGTATGTGACCGGTGAGAGAGATAGCCCACGTATTTAAATAAGCCCCCAGTTCCATTTAACACTGAATAGGCGATTAAGCAATCGGTATTATCCTAGAGGAAACCGATAGCATAATTACAACCTAAATTCATAACCAGGAAGTGGTCAGTCGAGAGGGATGTATATAACTTGAAAAATCTTGTTTCCCAATTGAATATAAATAAATAGGGTTTAACTTCGTGTTTTTATAGATTTAGAACGAATCAAAGTTAAAACGATTTTGCACGAGGTTTACAGTCTACTAATTGAGGTAGTTTAAAATCGTCTGTACTTTAAATTATGTATAATTTCTACGCCGAATTGTATATTGTGACAGTATTCTCCAAACCACGGTAAGATAGGGTTGTGTTGAATATATTTGTTACAGGCAATCTGTCCGATACCAACCTTAACGTGTCGAATACTAGTTTTGTCAACAAATGTAAGTTTGTGTTCATTTGCGCACATGGCCAAAGTGGCTCTGACCTGTCTTTGATCTGTTTCACCGACCTTGAGACTCGTAAATAAATACAGGTACGATACAATGGTGTGACACTTTAGCAGGCGTTGATTACGATTGCAGAAGAAACCAGGGGCGTGGCTAAAATGAACATAAAGTATTAGCCCTGCGTACCTAGTCGGGCAGATGTGGGAACTTGCTTTATTGGGGTAAATAATAAATGGTCAGAGCTGTGTGTATATTCTGTCATATTTTCAGGACTATGTCCAAGGCATGAAGTGTTTTCCAGTTTATAAGAAGATTGTGAACGCCCGTAATGTTTAAGTTACTTCTGATCGTATTAATGATCCAAGGGCAACGAAACATGGGCCGCAATAGGAAGACATGTTGTGACCAAAGGACCATTAGTCCTAGTCAGTAGTCATGTCAGACATTCTTTAAAAATGGTACCTGACATTTTGGACCAAAATATTTTCATTAAACATCTTCATAAGCTATTGTTACCTGAAC